>JAPKLW010000480.1:450345-486531 GCA_026898455.1 Plectranthus barbatus
AAATCCAATTTATCTGCATCTAAATTGATAACCTAGACCTCTCGGTTGAAAAGCTATTAATTCAAATCACAATCGATGGCCAGTCTCACGCAATTAATGAAAAGCTCAGATAAAATTAGAACGTGGATGGAAAAGGAAAATCGAATCACATAAACAATTAAATAAAATTCATCAAGTTTCAAAACCCTAGAATCCACGAAGGACTTAGCCAATCATGCTAAGTTCTAAGAAAACAGAGAAATAAAAAGTCATAGAAACGAAGAACATGAAAATTAAAAACCCGTGATCTTCAATCTTCAATTTCTGGAGTGCTCTTCAAGTTTTCTCTATTCCCCTGCGTTCTCCAGCGTTTTCTGTAGGGTTTTTTCGTGAACCGAATCACCAAAACCAAACTGAACCGGATCGATCTATGGATATTACCCATAATTAAATATTCTCAAAACCCTAGCATGTTCCTATGAATTTAATACAAAATTGTGGATCGAGAGATTTATCGTAACTCCGTAGTGTCTCTATCGATCTTTTGCGTTTGAATTCCAAACTTCAATTCAACCACACAATTCGAATTTATCTGCGGAAGTAGAAATTAGAGATCTAATTTCAAATAAATTCGAAAATAACAAAGAACAAGAGAAAGAAATGTGTTCTCCAGATTAGATCTTCAGATCTGTATCCCAATGCTGATCAAATCTGCTACTGGTGAGGATTCCACAGATCTGTATTATGAGCAGGACCAGAATCGAAATTCTCCTCCCTTCCAGTTGAAATCGGCGCCCACTCTCTCTACCTCTAGGGTTTCACTGATTTGAATGTGTTCAAAAAGCGGCTAGGGTTTCCAGAGAGAGTAGTCTATTTATAGACCTAGGGTTTTATCCCTGATGGGCTACTGGGCTCAATTCAGCATATTTATTTGGGCCATACCTGGGACCTAATGCAAATAATAAAGTGGGCCTATAAATTAATTAATTCTCATGTCCACAACCCAGGACACAATTAATTAATTAATATTAATTCTTTTTCACCACATAATTAATGCTGACCTACCCCTTTATTACCACGTTGTGAGAACGGGTTGCATTAATTGAGAATCCCCATATTTAAGGTTACCGGACATCCATTAATTAATCGGAGCCTCTGACAAGCTCTAACTACAATTAATTAATATCTTATTATTCCTGAGTAGTACCACCCAAACCTTATCACTCGTGCCTGAACTTAATCAGCCTGCAGGACTTTGGCACGATGAATGTTATTGAGCTCCTCAGGGAATGTCCCCATCCTATTACTCGGATATGGTTACCTAAGTTCAGTCTCAGGCGGTACTACACGAACTGCTGTTACCCAAGATGCGGATATACGAGCGCGTTGTGTTGGCTCTCCACCATGGCAAGTCAAAGTAACATTCAACCCGTGCAAACCCCTGAACCTTCGTTAGGGTTTGGACTCAATCAATATAACGAGATCTTTTATTCGCTGGTGTCAGACAGACGAATATATCTCACTGCGGTCTATCAATACGCCACCTCTGCGTACCAGCATGTCAAGTAACCAAGATAGACTACTTATTCCGACAATGCCGCAGCCATCCGGATAGACATATCCTCATAATCTGTCTCGGCTGTGATCATGTTTATGTCTCACTAGGTCAAGTGATCATACTGTCTTTTGCGATCTACAACACGCCGTATGATCGTCCCTATCGGTGAGACAAGAGGATACCATTGTTCATACATGTACGATTGTTAACAGATAGGAGAAATAAACCGTTGTATACACATTGTAATAAATGCTTTCAGTATACAAAACCCATCAATCTCCCACTTATACTCAAAGCATAACTAAGCTATTACAGAGTATACAGTCCGTCTATCTAGTCTGCTGTCTTTAACCTCTATCAGTGGTCGGCATCCACCTCAGACCCAGCTCACGAATATGTCTTTCGTAAACTTTCTGCGGCAAGCTCTTTGTAAACGGATCAGCAAGATTGTCAGCAGTGTCAATCTTCTTAATCAGCACATCGCCCCTCGATACGATTTCTTGTATGATATGGTACTTTCTCTCTATGTGTTTGCTTGCCCTGTGAGACCGCGGTTCCTTTGAGTTTGCCACCGCACCAGAGTTATCACAATAAATTGTGATGCTCCTCGGCAAACTCGGGATCACGCCCAACTCCAAAAGGTATTTCCGGAGCCACACCCCCTCTTTCGAGGCATCGGAGGCGGCGACATATTCCGCCTCCATGGTGGAGTCAGCAATGCATTTCTGCTTTGAGCTCCTCCAAGATACAGCTCCACCTCCCAGGGTAAACACATAACATGAGGTCGATTTCTTCTCATCCTGGTCCCCTTGGAAATCCGAGTCCGTATAACTCACAGGGCACAAATCCTCACTTTGATAAACTAGGCATAAATTCCTAGTTCTTTTCAAATACTTGAGGATATGCTTTACAGCAGTCCAGTGCGCCTGTCCAGGGTTAGACTGATATCTAGCTACCATGCTAACAGCATAACAGATATTTGGCCTGGTACACAACATCGCATACATGAGACTACCCACAGCCGAAGCATATGGTACAAGACTCATTTCATCTTTCTCCCGCTGTGTCTGAGGACACTGCCCACTAGAAAGACGAACGCCATGTCTGAAAGGTAGCAAGCCTTTCTTGGCGAGTTGCATGCTGAACCGGGCTATCACAGTATCCACATAGGATGCCTGGGATAAGCTCAACATTCTTCTTTTACGATCACGTAAGACCTTAATCCCAAGAATGTAGCCAGCTTCACCCAGATCCTTCATTTGGAACTGTTCGGATAACCAAACCTTGATTTCGGACATCACTCCCTCGTTGTTTCCAAATAGGAGTATGTCATCAACGTATAGTGCAAGGAAGACCACGCTCCCACTGACACAAAGTCGGTAAACACAACTTTCATTTTCCAACTGTGCAAATCCATAGGATTTAATCACATCGTTGAAACGTAAGTTCCACGACCTTGAAGCTTGCTTAAGTCCATACAAGGACTTCCTAAGCTTCCAGACAAGATGTTCTTCGCCCTTGCTTATATAACCCTCGGGTTGCTGCATATAGATGTCCCTCCCTTCTTCAAGGTAACCGTTTAGAAAAGCAGTTTTGACATCCATCTGCCAGATCTCGAGGTCCATATGCGCAGCTATGGCAAGGAGTATCCGGATGGATTTGAGCATGGCTACGGGTGAAAAGGTTTCGTCATAGTCAATGCCCTCTTTCTGACTATAACCCTTTGCCACCAGCCTGGCCTTAAAAGTCGTGATCTTTCCATCCGCCCCTTTCTTTCTCTTGTATACCCATTTGCACCCTATGGCCCTAAAGCCATCCGGCAAATCAGTTTTCTGGTATACATCCATAGCAGTTATGGATTCTATCTCAGAATCCATGGCGACTTGCCATTTGGCAACATCATTGTCCTGCACTGCCTCTTCGTAAGTCAGCGGGTCAGAGTCCTCATGTCCGTCTTCCGGGCTCAAGTCCGAAGACTCACCACGAACATGTACCTTTCCGGCTGGAAAATAACTCTCCCACTGCGACGAGGCATCGGTGCTGTGTCAGTAGTAGGTGCAGTGACTTGTGGTCCTGCAACGTGTCTGTGGTGCTGTACCTCTCACAGGTGCACCCACATCTACACGTTCCCCTTCCCTTGGAATTGCATTCTCGTTCTCAATTTCTTGAAGAACGACATCACTCCTTGACCTGTGATTACTCACATACTCGTCGTCCAAGAATCTAGCGTTGGTGCTAACAACGACTCTTTGACTCTCAGGACAGTAAAAGTAACCACCTTTCGTTTGCCTGGGATACCCTATGAACAACATTACTTTTGACCTGCTTTCTAACTTATCAGGTTCCTTCGACAGTACGTGTGCCGGACAGCCCCATACTCTAAACTTGCACAAACTAGGTTTGCGACCAAGGAATAGTTCAGCAGGCGTCTTAGGAACTGATTTAGAAGGCACCACATTAAGCACGTAAGCTGCTGTCTCCAATGCGTAGCCCCAAAACGAAATTGGTAAGTTTGCATAACTCATCATTGACCTTACCATCTCTAGAAGAGTCCTATTTCTTCTTTCAGCTACACCGTTTTGCTGGGGAGTACCCGGTGCAGTCCATTGGGATGTTATCCCATTTTCTGACAAATACTGCAGAAACTCGTTACCGAGGTATTCGCCACCGCGGTCATATCGCAGCGACTTGATAGTTTTCCCGACCTTCTTTTCTACCTCAGCCTTGAACTCTTTGAATTTCTCAAAGCATTCAGACTTGTAGCGAAGCAGGTAAACATATCTGTACCTTGAGTAATCGTCAATGAAAGTGACGAAGTACTCGTACCTTCCACGAGCCTGCGTGGACATCGGTCCACATAAGTCAGAATGGATCAATTCCAACACTTCCTCTGCTCGAGACTGACTAGCCTTGAAAGGCCTAGTTAACATCTTGCCCTCGATGCATGATTCGCAGACTTGATAAGGTACAGCCCGGACTAAGTCCAATGTACCGTCATCTGCAAGTCTCTGAATCCGCTTCAAGCTGATGTGACCCAGTCTCAAGTGCCAGAGATATGTAGGATCCTTATCAGAAGAAGTAAGTTTTCTCTTCCTAGGGTTATCAATTACGGATGAATTACATGCAATACTTGCGGACATATTTTGATCGAAGTAGCATAAAGAGTACAAATCAACACAACGGATAACATTGTTACTGCCAATGATAAAATCATAAATAACAAATATCCATAAAAGGTTGATAAAATTTGTCCTGCCGATAAACCACGGCCCACAAATAAACCCTCAAATGTACTTAAAACATCAAAATATGAGGAAAGAAAAAACTCCATGAAGTTCCGTCATAAAACGTTGTCTTCATCCAGTTTGGTATCTTCTTGCCATCACTCACCAGCCTTGTCGGCATGGTCCCCTGCAAAGTACAACAACATGATCAACAAGTCAGTGATTACAGCTCTGGAAGAGCAACAACTAACTCTAATCATGCCTGCAGTCATACATGCAAAATGGCATACCTTGTCTAGCTTTGTAGGCTTGACAATCTTTCCTCCAATGTCCTTTCTTACCGCACCTGAAGCACCTATCCCTTTCAGTCGCCAACTTAGTCTTTTTCCCAGCCCCACCATCCTTCACAGGTGTCTTCTTGGCCCATTTCTTAATCCATTTCTTCCGCTTCATACTTTTCGGTACAGCAGAGAGATTACCAGAAATGGCCAAGGCAACCTTCTGAGGGTTCATGTCCTATTCAGCTGCCATCAAGTCATTGAGTAACTCGTTAAGAGTATACTCTTTCTTGTTCATGACAACATTCAGTCTAAAACTCTCAAAGGACTTGGGTAGAGAGTTCAGTATGATATCGACCTTAGCCTCAGTGTCGATACCTCCACCATGCACTGTCAGTTCATCCATGAGGTGAGTCATGGTAACTACGTGCTCTCTCACTGAGGTGCCATCAGTCATTTTCTTACTCACGATTTCTTTCATGAGATTGAACCTGACGGCTCTATCAGTCTCCCCATAGGTCGCCGTCAGACTTAACATAATGTCATAGGCATCCCTATGGTGCTGATGCTGCTGCTGCAAGACTTTCGACATAGTGGTCATCATGTAGCACTTGACTACATTGTTCGATTTCTCCCACTTGTTATAATAGTCTATTTCCTCTTGAGAGGACTCAGCAGTTGGCACTATGGGATGAAGTACTTGCAGAACGAACATATGTTCTTCTGCAATCAGGAGGTATTCGAGATTGCGCTTCCATTCCAGGAAGTTCGGACCAGTTAGAGTGTTTTGTGCGAGAATATTGATGACATTAGACATAGACATATCAGAAACAATAAAGATTCTTAAATAAGAACATACATGTTGAACTTTGAAAACAAATGCATTGAAAACCTTTTAATAAATCAAATACAAATGTTTTCCACTAATTGCCCAAGAGTTCCCACCGCAAGCTACACTCGTAGACGTTTACGATGTCACCCTCAACCAGAACTGCGGGTTTTAAGCCCCAATCCATTTAATTTCACTACCATGTCAGGATGCTTTTGACACTAGAAATTAATAATTAGTGAAAACCTTAGACCAAGCCATCTCTCAAGAACAGAGATGCAATTCTTGCATTATATTCTAAGATGCTTCTAAGCAATTAACCACAAATTTAACTCCGGCCAAAAGAGACAGTTTAGCATGGCACGTAACCATACCGCACAGCCCTTAAAGCTTTTGTTATCTTTAATTTAAATCAATCCTAGAATACTTGTGAAAGAGGTCTACGCAAGCTACACTCGTAGACGTTTACGCAAAGCCCTCCCACTATTCACATGATTTAAATTGTTTGTCTAGAAATCCCAACAACCGTACCCATGCACCTCCGGGAACTAGTAAGCTACACTCGTAGACGTTTACTAGAACGAGAGATGCACTTACAGCCTAGGACCGCTTTGTGGAGGTCTATTGATTTTAATTAAAAAAATCTGCTTAGTATTTTTCTTTTAAAAGGTTTCTTTATGCACACATAATTTCTTTTTGTCATTATATTTTCCAAATTTTTTGCATGTAATAATACAAGCCCAAAAATTCCCAAAATATAATCCAACAAAAGAAATTAATCACATAAGCATGCTTGGAAAGCTGTAAATAATAAAAGCAGTAAATCATGCTTTTCCTATTATCTACACATGCTTAATTGCGCACATAAATAAATCACATATCATACGAGGACAATTAAGGCAAACAAAAATTCCTCGTGGCCCCAAAATAAATAGAAAATAAAAATCTATCTATTACAAATTTGAATTTTGAATTTAATGGATAAATTCAAATCTTCTCAAATCTTCAAGGGCCTTCAAATCTTGATACACCAAATCTTTTGGATTTTTAGGCCTTTGTAATCTGATGATTTGCCCTAACCCTAATGCAAACCTAGGGTTTACACAGGATTGCACAAACCACCAAAACACGAACCATCTCGACGGAACAGCAGCAGCCGACGACGATCGAAGCCGCCGCCCCCGCCGCCGGCCCAGCGCCGCCGCGCGCGCACCGCGCGCCTGCCGTGCGTGTCGCGCCCGTGCTGGCTCGCCCGCGCGCAGGCCACACGCCGTGGGTGCTGCCCTCGCTCGCCGTGCGCGCGCCGCACACCCTCGGCCGCGCCTGCCGCGCCGCCGTCGTCCGCCGTGCTCGGCCCTCCGTCTTCGTTCTTCGTCCTCGACCCGTTCAATTATATAAATTTGAAAATTACAGAAACTATTCTATTACAATTTCAAATCTATTCCAATCACGGATTTTCTCGTGATTTTACAAAACAATTCAGCCCTACACGGATAAACCACCGCGGGTTGAATCAACGGGTTGCCACGAGGAACAAAAACCAACATCCACAATAATAAATTCATACATGCATATTATCGAATTTAATTATGAACAACAGAGCCATAAATCAGAAATCTGGCTCTGATACCAATTGTAGGGTTTTACCGTGAACCGAATCACCAAAACCAAACTGAACCGGATCGATCTATGGATATTGCCCATAATTAAACATTCTCAAAACCCTAGCATGTTCCTATGAATTTAATACAAAATTGTGGATCGAGAGATTTACCGTAACTCCGTAGTGTCTGTACCGATCTTTTGAGTTTGAATTCCAAACTTCAATTCAACCACGCAATTCGAATTTATCTGCGGAAGTAGAAATTAGAGATCTAATTTCAAATAAATTCAAAAATAACAAAGAACAAGAGAAAGAAATATGTTCTCCAGATTAGATCTTCAGATCTGTATCCCAATGCTGATCAAATCTGCTACTGGTGAGGATTCCACAGATCTGTATTTTGAGCAGGACCAGAATCGAAATTGTCCTCCCTTCCAGTTGAAATCGGCGCCCACTCTCTCTGTCTCTAGGGTTTCACTGATTTGAATGTGTTCAAAAAGCAGCTAGGGTTTCCAGAGAGAGTAGTCTATTTATAGACCCAGGGTTTTATCCCTAATGGGCTACTGTGCTCAATTCAGCATATTTATTTGGGCCAGACCTGGGACCTAATGCAAATAATAAAGTGGGCCTATAAATTAATTAATTCTCATGTCCACAACCCAGGACACAATTAATTAATTAATATTAATTCTTTTTCACCACAGAATTAATACTGACCTACCCCTTTATTACCACGTTGTGAGAACGGGTTGCATTAATTGAGAATCCCCATATTTAAGGTTACCGGACATCCATTAATTAATCGGAGCCTCTGACAAGCTCTAACTACAATTAATTAATATCTTATTATTCATGAGTAGTACCACTCAAACCTTATCACTCGTGCCTGAACTTAATCAGCCTGCAGGACTTTGGCACGATGAATGTTATTGAGCTCCTCAGGGAATGTCCCCATCCTATTACTCGGATATGGTTACCTAAGTTAAGTCTCAGGCGGTACTACACGAACTGTTGTTACCCAAGATGCGGATATACGAGCGCGCTGTGTTGGCTCTCCACCATGGCAAGTCAAAGCAACAGTCAACCCGTGCAAACCCCTGAACCTTCGTTAGGGTTTGGACTCAATCAATATAACGAGATCTTTTATTCGCTGATGTCAGACAGACGAATATATCTCACTGCGGTCCATCAATACGCCACCTCTGCGTACCAGCATGTCAAGTAACCAAGACAGACTACTTATTCCGACAATGCCTCAGCCATCCGGACAGACGTATCCTCATACGCTGTCTCGGCTGTGATCACGTTTATG
Organism: Plectranthus barbatus; assembly: GCA_026898455.1. NCBI lineage: Eukaryota > Viridiplantae > Streptophyta > Magnoliopsida > Lamiales > Lamiaceae > Plectranthus > Plectranthus barbatus. The sequence goes on from JAPKLW010000480.1 coordinate 459,129, forward strand.
TCTCACTAGGTCAAGTGATCATACTGTCTTCTGCGATCTACAACACGCCGTATGATCGTCCCTATCGGTGAGACAAGAGGATACCATTGTTCATACATGTACGATTGTTAACAGATAGGAGAAATAAACCGTTGTATACACATTGTAATAAATGCTTTCAGTATACAAAACTCATCATTTTCTCTCTTGAAAATAATGTGAAGGAACCTTGTTTAGTCTTGGAAGCCTCTATTTATACTTATCTTGTTCATACCCAAAAAGATATGAGATTTGTATCAATTTTCGCCCAAAAAGTCACGATCGGCGACCCAAAATGCGTCGGTGGCGACCGCCGAGCGTGTGCTCGGGTCGCCATCCGTGTGTCGTGCGAAAAGCCCAGAATTTTCACGATCGGCGACCTAAAAGCATGAACGACGATCGCCGTTCATGTAGTTAGGTCGCCATCCATGTGCCGTAGCAGAATTCCAGAAATTGCATGATCGGCGACCTAAAAGCATGAACGGCGATCGCCGTTCATGCGCCGAAAGGAAATATGAGAATTTACGTGATTGGCGGCCCAAAATGCATGATCGGTCATGTAATTTGGGTCGCCGTTCACGTCGCGACTGGATTTTTGAAGCTTTTTCGTCGATCTCTTCTCACTTTTTCACATTTCTAGTGCAACGACACATAAACTAACTTCATGGTGCTCGATCATATCTTGAAAACAACTCACTTGTGCATGAAATCTGCATAAACAATCAGAAACAACCCAAACGTAATAATTCTTCAAAGAATACGAATAATGCATGAGAACACCACGTAATGATCTAATCTAAGGTCAAAAGTGAGCAGATTCATATCAGTAAGATGCACAAAACGAGTGTTTATCACATAACTAAGCAAAATAGCTTAAAAACATTTGATCAAAAAGGTAACTTTACTAAATATCTTGACAAAAAGAAGAACTTGCATCTCGATATCAAGTCCTCCCACCTTACTCTTCATCCTGTGATAAAATAAGATTTATAGGAATGAGCATAAACTCAGTGGGTTCTCGTAAGCAGTTATAATCAATTAACAAATGCGAAACTTGTATGTAAACACATAACATGCGAGTTCATTCATTTGACCCCGAATGATCCATTCATGCTTGTGACCCCGAAGGATCCATGTCCATGCTTTGATCCATAGGGATCCATATCCATGCTTTTATTCATGAGAATCCATATTCATGCTTTGATCCGAAGGATCCATACATTTTCATACAAATAACACATTAGCAACAATGATTATAACCTTAACAACATGCTTACACATAAAGAAACCCACCTCTTTCTTTACTTGTAAAATGAAAGTATCTCTTGCTTAGATTATCTTCAAAGTACCTAGCATGAAAGTAAATAATCATTTTTTACTTATAAAATAATTAATCTAAGTATAAAGGGTGCTATATAGGTGTGTAAAGTGGAAAAGAATATAAATATGGACAAACTTTTACCTTAAACTTGTGAGTCTAACTATGTTTTCAACTCCTATTTATAGTTGGAGAATCCTAGCTTATAGGTTTCATTAGTCATCATTTTAGGCTTGGTTTGTCACTAACATAGCCTTGCTTACTTGCATATGTGGCCTTATGTGTCTTTGCCATCAAGTAGATAGCTTTGCCACCTTTTACATGTAGCCCACCATTAGCTATGCTTAATCATAAATGTATTTGCTATTTTAGTAATATACTATATATAGTAATTTATATCTTAATTGATGATGCACTCTATATGTCATTCCATATGTGTTTTCTTTTGAACCATTCATTTTAAAGTAGCATTTTAATACTAATTTGTGGCTGAAAACTGCACTTATTATGGTTAATATATTGCTTATATTCTACGTTACTAATTTAAAATTAATTAAGATCTTGGGTTACTACACATAATGTATTCGAAGTAGAATGTGCAAAGTTTTAAATATTGTATAAATAAGTTTTTGGTGGGTTAGTGCTTCATTGAGTGGGTTGGATCTCAAACTTGGCTTCTTCGGCCAATTGGATCGAGAACAAATTTAATGGGGTGAATTATTTTGAATTATAATAGTAATAGATTGTGTGAGTTTTTCTGTGAGACCTTACAAGACATTCAGTTCATGATACATTATATAAAGAATTCATTATGTTCGGAATTCAAAATTGCAATGGGAATGAGAGGATTGCAATTGGAATGATAGAAATTCTAATCGACTTTTTTTTTTTTTTTTTTCATTTCGATTGAAATACATTATATTTTACTATCTCATAAAAAACATGACTCTCACAAATTTGTTTTAGTATATTATGTATATTGATTGTATCACTTTTTGTACGTGCCAGATATGATTTTCTTCCAACAATAACACAAGTATGTTTTGCTCTATTTACATGTGTAATAATACAACGTACTAGTTTCTTTCTTGCAAGATATATACATGTACGAGGTTTAAAATATTAAATTATATTTAATATTCATTTAACCTTACTAATTATTAAAAGAGAGTAAACATAGTATATCTATTTTTTAAAATTGAGGTACAAAATTTAGTTGGGTAAGAAATGTTTTCTCCCATCCTATTAAACTCATAATCAATTAATCATGAAAAAAAAACTTTAATTGGAGTTCTTAAGAATAAGAAAGTACCTTATTGTGTAAATTTTAACAAAAATTGAATTAAGTTTGATTTGATAATAGAATAATAGACAATCAAATTTGGAGGGTTTGGTAAATTATGTATTTGAATTAATCTTTTTTTTGTTGGATTGGAAAAAAAGGGGAAAGAATTTAAAGTGTTGACATATATATATGCATCTCCGTTGCCCTATCAAAAATAATCTCCGATTCCTCAATTTCTCTCTTCCTGTTTATTTTTGGAACGCTTGACGAACAATCCAGTATAACTGTAGGTTTCTTATTTTTTCATCCGCTTTTATTTCGAAAATCCGAAGGAAATTTTTCTAAATGTGGTTTGTTTTTGCAGTTGGTGAAGTTTTAGCTGCTGTTTGTTTGTTTTCTGAAGCACGGAATTATTGTGACCATGTTTCTGAGGAGTGTGAGAAATGTGACGATTGGAGTGAATACAAGTCCGTTGTGGGTAGGGAAGAGGTCGTTATCTGCTTTAGGGAAAGGGAGTGTGCGAGATTTGGCGTCCAGAGATGGAGAGCTCAGAGTTTTCATTGTTGCTGGGGAAGTTTCTGGCGACATCATCGCATCACGTTTCATGAACTCTTTGAGAAAGCTCTCTCCTTTTCCAGTTCGCTTCACGGGCGTCGGAGGGTAAGAATTTCAATTTTTTTTTTTTTTTTTTCTGTTTTGGCAATCATGTATTCGCTCCAGTCAATGCATGTGATTCAAATATTTGAATGAAGAAAGAAAACTTCTTGATTCCTTTGTTCATTTCTATAGGTTGATGATGTCACAGCGAGGGTTAAATTCTGTGTTTCCTATGGAGGATATTGCTGTTATGGGCATTTGGGAGTTGTTGCCGCATCTCAGGAAATTCAGGGTAATGACAAAACATTCTAATTTAACATATCAAAGATTCGTATTTTCTACTGCATTTCAGTTATAGTGTTAGGAGTGCCTTAGTTGGTAATTACTATCCATGGTTGTAATATGGTCTGAATTGCAAATATTCCAGCTCAGGCTAAACGAGACAATAGAATCGGCTCTAACTTTTCAGCCACATGTGGTGCTAACTGTTGACTCAAAAGGGTTTTCTTTCCGCTTTCTGAAGCACCTACGAGGTAATTTTCCTTTAATTGCGTTGAGTTCTTGGAAGGATGCCCCATTTCCCTTATTCAAATTGAAATGTGTAGGAACATGGGAAAATGCTTTTTGCAGCTAGATATGGTCCACAGAGACTTGATAGTCCTCTACACTTTCACTACGTAGCACCATCTTTCTGGGCGTGGAGAGGAGGTGAATTAAGACTGAAAGGACTTTTGGAGTTTGTGGATCATTTGTTCTGTATCCTTCCATTTGAGGCTGATATATGTAGATCAAATGGACTTGCTGCAACTTTTGTTGGCCATCCAACTCTAGAAGATATTTTGGAGCTGAAGGTAAACCCATTTCTTTGATGCATCTGGCCACATCTGGTTAAAAACTTGTCACTGCCCTGCCAAGGTATTCATGAGCATTGGAGGGGTAGTAACCCCTCCCTTGGTTTTTCTTCCTCCAGTTCCTTTTTCTGCCCCCTCCACCCCAACTACAGCGAAAAAATATGAGAAAATGAAACAGAGGTCTACTCCTGAAAAAGCTCCTTTTTTTTTTCCATTACTGATTCGAGCTGGAGATCTAAATCTGAAATTGAAGGATTATTTTCACAAAGTTTCCAGCTTATTGTTATTGTAGTTTTTGCACAGTATCGTTATTTTAGTTGTACGTTTTCTCTTACAGAATAACAAATGCATAGACAAGGAGTGGAAGGTTCAAGGTGATGGAGAGGGATTTCGAATGAAATATGGGATATCTTCAGGTATGTTGAAGCAATTTCATCTCTAGGTAATTGTACCTATATTGGGCAATGTTTCTTCTCATTTCTAATAAAAAAATGTTTGCTTTGTGGATTGCAATTGTTATCCTCGGTAGTTGTTATTCTTCTCATGCTATATGTTAACAAATATTACATCAAGTAAGAACAGAGCAGTCAGTTTGCAATTGTCTAATGTGTAAAAAAAGAGTGATAAAAGAGTATAAGTGGTGTTAATAAATTTGATTGACTGAATGGCTCCTCCATCAAACATTTCTGTTTTCTGTATAAGTCTTAATCTTTTCTGATCTAGCCAGAAAAAGCTTGATTTTCAAGCATGCTGCAAATTGAAGATTAATATTCTTTTTGCTAGCTCGTCATCCGACATGCTAATCATTTACTTTTTCACATTAAGGATCAAAAATCATTTCTGTGATGCCTGGAAGCCGATTACAGGAGGTAACCCGCATGCTTCCAATTTTTGCACGCACTCTGGAACTGCTCAAAGAAACCTTCTCCGAGTTGACAGCAGTTATCCATGTGGCACCTAATAATCATGTGGAAGAGTATATTAATGATACTGTTTGTGAGTGGCCTGTACCTGTCGTATTGGTTCCAGGTGGATCACCCTGCATGAAATATAATGCATTCAGTGTAAGGTTTCACAGTATGATCTCTGCATGGTCAATAGAATGTTTGGCCCTCTACTTATTTCATGTCATAAACACCTAGTTGACTAAGCATGATTGTAACTTCATTTGCTTGGTGGCTACATTTTCAGAATCTGTTAGTATTTATGTACATGAACTCCAGAAATCTAGCTAGATCAATCTGAGTTTTAAGGTGGGTCTTTCAGTTATTAGCTTACTGCTGGGGTTGCTTTAAAAATGGTTAAAACGTTTTAAATTTGCTTTTCTGGCTACACTTAGTAAGCTACATTATCTGTATTAGATTCACTGATAATGATTGCTACCATCTTTAATTTAAATGCAGGCAAGTGAAATAGCACTATGCACATCTGGGACAGTTGCAGTTGAATTGCAGCTTGCGCGTTTACCTTGTGTTATTGCATATCGAGCCCATATCCTGACTGAGTGGTTCATACGATACAAAGCTAAAGTACCTTACATCTCTCTTCCAAATATTGTCCTAGATTCACCTATAATTCCTGAAGCTCTTTTTGAAGCTTGCACTCCTTCACGATTAGCACCAGTGATTCTGTAAGTCCTGCTTCCTCTATGGCGACAATTTTGCTTGTTTATCTTCTTTTTATTTTTCGGTAATAATGAAAATGGCATGCACATCACAATTCTTTTTGTCTTAATCATAAATTTAACCTGAATAATGTTATGCCATCTTACATCATCAATTTTGATTGGCTGCTTGTCAAAATATGACCACAAAATAAATAAAAAAAGGAAAGAAATTGTCTAGTATAAAGTGAAGGAGATTGTGGTCATGAGTAGTTTATATTGCAGGAGCTTATTGCAGGATGAGAAGCTTCGTCAAAACCAGATCTCAGCTGCCAATAAATTTCTCAGTTCACTCGTTCCCAAGGAAACACTAGATGGAGGACCTGGACCTCTCTCACTTGGATACACTCCAAGTTTGGTGGCTGCATCAGCTGTATTGAATTCCAAGAGGCCTTGATGAACTCTTTTTTTTTTTTTTTTAACAAATTCTTATTTCGTGGATCTTTGAATACTAGAGGGGGATTGTGAATAATTAAATAGTTTAAAATGTGTTGCATTTCCCCAGTTATTCGGATTGCTTTCTGAAAGATCACAAATAAACCATTGGCCTCCCAAATGAAATATACATAGGGAATGAAAATGTAGTTAATTGAAGGGATCTGCGAATGTATTCAAATACAAAACCACCGCTAATCTAACAAGAATTGGTCCAGAGAAAAAAGCGCCACACCACAGGGAGTTGAGTGACTTGAACAATTATCAGTTTCTAGGTGAAATCAGAAATCATAGTACATAATTCTCCAATCAATAAGTCTTGTCACCCTACGGTCTCGTTAAATCCAGAACGATACGGTTGTATAGCGAACAGGAAAGAGAAGGGCAAAAATGGAAAAGTAAAAAAAAACACAGCTATACCCTCTATACATCCCCACCCAAAATCTTATGCATTTCTAGTTACAATGAAAATATACCCATGAGAAAACCCTAGTAGATTTTGAAACATGAGGAAGGCCACGTCAGGCTTTCAGAGCTTCATGCCATAAAACCACCAAACTGCTAGTATTTGTGACGCGCATGTAGACATGAAACAACTTTTGATCAGCTTCATATCTATTGCTTCCACATAACTATGATGGCGCAGTTTTACACATCCATCCAATTGGGTACGAACTAATTGTAGATTCTGACAGGTTTCTCAAAAGTGTGCCGGTTCTGCAATGTCAAGAGTAAAATAGATTAGTACCAGAACGGATGGAAGACTGCAACGAAAAATGAACATTGTCAGATATAAGTTTTCTTAAATCCTAATTAACTTGCATCAGAAGCCAGACATGATACTCAGGCACCACTATTCGCTAAAAGACGTAACAATTTGCATATGTTCCCTGTTTTGACAGTGCAATTTTCTCTACAGTAGTTCACAAAGTTAAAAGAATGATAAATAATTTTTCTCTTCCTTGTTCATGCTCAGAATATCTCGCCATAGTAACTGTCCCATACAAAGGGGAGGGGATCTCAAAAGCTGTGGCTAAATGATGAGTTGGTTATTGTTTCAAAATCCAAACAAATCAATATTAAATTATGAAGTGAACATAATTATCCTATGAGGAAAATTTCAACACAAAGGGGATCTCAAAAGCTGTCCCGCAGCATGGATCACATATTGACAAAAGCTACTTAGAAAATGAAACAACAAAAGTGAGAGGATCTGAAGTGCCAAGAAATGCATCATTCATCAAGGCAATTTCATAATTCCATCTATATAAATAGAAAGAAGGAAAAATATGGCCATATTTCTAACTGTACAATGTTTTGAATAAAGGACACCTCACCATACATAGAAACAGTTTCATAATATGTACTAACCTGGTTGGCAGCATATGAACGCTTTGGAGCATTGTCAGAGTGCTCTAGACCCAGGTACTGTTCCCAAGCACCATAAACATCTTTTCTCTATACCAGAAGCAAAATCAAGTGAACACTAAAAGGAGGAAGAATGTTGTGGCACGAGAGATATCATTACCTGAAATCGACAGGATACAATGTCTGAATCTTGAAGATATTCTGGCCGACCCAAAGATAAAAATGCAAACTTCCACTGGACAAGTTAGAGATGTTAAGTTATTAGCAGGAACACACACACACACACACACAAAAAAAAAAAGACAGATCTCATTGTAACACACCTTTAAGAACTCCTCATCAGGAACATGCAATTTCTTTTGTAGGCGTATTTTTATATCACCCAAAGTCTCACTATCATTAATGGCCAAGAAAAAGGGATCCCCAAAATTATGAACCTGCTGCAAGGTGAACAATACAACAAGACACTTACATGTCAATTTGATGAAGTGACATTTAGCAAAGCAGCAATAGAAATCTGTAAGGCTACAAATGTCGAGGATTTTCCTTGATAATTTGTACCTGATTTTGAGCAGTATCTTTCATAAAATGGTATACATGAATCAAACGATCATGAGGGCCAAGGTTTTTCTCCTCCTCAGGTATCTGCAGTGAAGAAAAATTGAAAAATGTTCAGAACATAATAATTTACAGCTCATGTTTAAACAACTGTGTTAATGTTAGCGGCTTTCCTACTTTACATGTATCTGAATCCCAAAAGGAGGCCCAGTAATGGGGGAAACAAATTAGAAAACATACCAGAAACCGAAAAGAGAAAGGTAACCGAAGGGGGAAAGAGAAAGAAAGAGCAAGTACAGAGACTGGGGAAAAAAGTGACAAGAGAGATAGAGGAAGAAAGGGTATGTGTACCTCCTCCGCACGCAATGTCCAGTATTGATCATTTATGTTCTCAATCTTCTCTTGGAGTGGGAATATCTGTTGACAAGCAGCACAAATGTTGTTTTTCAAACTAGAGTTGCAACAAGACTCCCAAGTTAATCAATCATAGTTCAATGAAGTACACATTATAAACACGCACAAAGATAATGGAAACATCACTCAACCAAAAAATGCAAATTAAGGTTTAAAATCATTACAAACACATTTTTCTTAGCTAAGGGTTATAGCCCACGCTCTGTCACCCATTCTTAGTTTTCAAAAGAGTGATGCGAGTTGAGGCAACAAGGTCACCAAAAGTTAAGGCATCAAGTGAGAGGTGCAGGTGAGTTGAGCAACAATCTCCAAAAAGTCAAGGCGTCAAGCGAGACGAGACGAGAGAATCAAGGATGCGAGGCGAACATGTTCTAATATATTTAAGATATATATGGAGTGGTTCTCGTGAGAAAAAAGCCCCCCGTAAGAGAAATGAGAAAGTTGCTTGATTATGTTTACCATGTTGCTCGAATACCGGGGGATCTTTTTCTCACATGATCTCATCTCTCTCTCAATAAATATATATATATATATATATATATATATATATATATATATATAGAGTTGTGATCATATGTTAACCACTTCCCAGATGTTACCTGTTACCTCGTTGGCGGTGCATTATCTAGACAAGCTTACTACATTATCTAGGCAAAATCAGGTACATTGTGAAGATAATGTACTACAGTACATTATCTATTACAGTTTGTAATGTAGTACATTATCTTCGCAATGTACCTAATTTTACCTAGATAATGTAGTAAGTTTGTCTAGATAATGCACCGCCAGCGAGGTAACAGGTAACATCTGGGAAGTGGTTAACATATTAATGCATCCCTATATATATATATATATATATATATATATATGTGTGTGTGTGTGTGTGTGTGTGTGTGTGTGTGTATTCACTTAAGTACACATTTCAAAATTATAAATATTAAATAACGTGTCTACGGTGGTCAGGGTTGATTACTGGCTCATGGTTTTACTAAATCTTGAGAAGCGCAATAAGGGCAGAAAAGGTCGCAAAAAATAGAATTTAAGAAAAACCCTAAAAAAAGAATGGTGGCGGCAAAAGGGGATGAACATCGCAGCGGTGGAGTGAAATCTCGCCCAGAATTCCGATGCAGCAACGAATATGCGCGCTCACTGGCACTGAGGTGAAGAGGAAGATCTGAGGCGCACCCCAACGCCTAAGCGCACCTTAGGCACGTTTTTTAAACACAGCAGCCATTAGGTTAATCAAATAAATACTCCTTTTACATGCACTCAATACCTCCAAGTATGAAGACCCAGAAAACAAATAAATAGGCTTCATGAAAACAAAGAGTGTTTAAAAAGATGCAGGTACGCCAGAAATAACAGCGAGTATGAAATGTTATGTTTGAAACTCATGTAGCCATTCTTTAATGAATTTGAAACAATTTTAAAAGTCAATAATGTAGGATAATATGACAAAACAATGTTTGAGTTCAGACTCAAAGAATCTAAGTGAAAATACACATTCATCTATCTATACTGGATTCATTAAGATAGTAATAAAAGATAAAAGTACATAACCTTGCAACTGCAAGTGAAAGAGGTTGTGTGACACAAATCTCATTTAAGTCCTGCTGCTAAGTACTTCACCATGAAAGTAATTAATACAATTCACAGAGTCATTTACCTTATATATCTTATGATAGAAAACCTCCAGCAACCTTAGTTCTGCATCTGGATGAGACAACTCAACCTGAAATAGGATTGGAGTATAAGTGGGATTTTACAACAACCTTAACAGATTTTTTTTTTTTTAATAGGTATACATTAATTTTAAACACACACCCAACTCACACAACCAGATGTCCCCGGGGAAGCTCAAACCAATGACCTCTCAACCACAGACAAGGTGCTTTCACCACTACACCCCAAGCGAAGGGATGCATAACATTTATCAAAAGCACTTAAATAATAATACGTCAACTAAGTGTGTCATATAAATAAAAAAATGCTATCACCAAATTGTATACATTCCCTTCAAATTTATCCTTTTACATTAGTTTTTTATTCTTTTACTCTACACAGGCATTCAAGTTTCAGCAGGATTATTACAAGGCTTACCTTACTCTTAAGATCGTTAATGACATCTCCAACAGTACTCTGCTTTGGTAATCTGATGGTGTGAATAACAACCTGAAAATTGTTGAAATGCTACCAAATGAACCAGGGAAAAATCCTAATTACAAACTGAAATTAACATGTCCTTGAAGCACTCACTTCATCCTTTGTGGCATGATGGAAAGCAACTTTCAAAGTTTTAAGGCCTTGCAGTTCAGGCAAAGGGATATCCAACACTTCATAATATAAAATATCAGAAATCTATAACGACAAACAAGAGAAAATGTTGTCAACAGGCAAACCCTGACCAAACAGAAATTAACGGAGCAGGCTCCAATTCATACATATCACAATCATACATCACCTGGTTATAATGAACAAGCAAGTCTGTAAGTCGTTCGGCCCCTCGATACTTAATAGGTTGGGGCTTTGGTTGCTGGGAATAACAATTATGGGATGTAAGCCTAATTTTGGATGGATCATCCAAGCCAAGATGCCGGGCAACATATTCTACAACTTCGTCATAGTTGTTTTGCTTTGACCTGAAAATTTTTACTTGACTAAGATGATAATCACTTGAAACAAACAAAAGGAAAAGCTCAGCCACAAGAAGGAATTCATGGACTGGAATAATAACAAACTAAAATCTTACAATTCCAGACAAAACTCATCTTCCTTGGGTTTCTCCAATGAACGAAAGCGAACCACCTATGAACCATCAAACAAGTTATATAAAATTTTGACAAAAAAGTTTCTCGACCAAACGTTGCAGAATTCCATCCACGAGATGAAATCAAATGACAATGATCTTTATCAATAAAGGAAATAATTCAGTGCATAAGGTAATTGAAAATAAAGTGTCAACTTTGCCATGTCTGGATGTTGAAAACTTAGATAAAGAAATAGCCGAGTTTGTTATACACTTACCATACATATTTATCTTTCTTATGAACCTCATTTCTAGCCCTACCATTTTAACTAATCAATGGCCTCACTGAATTTAAGAAAGAAATATTGTCCTTTTATCCATCTTTAAGAATAATTCAAAGTAAAAGATAATATGAACTAGAAGTGTTGCAAGAAGAAATAATATCTGTCCTTCCCACAAACAAAAATGAGTGAGTCCTAATTGTTGCAACACATCTATAATTAACCAGCAGCATTATTCAGACAAACATCTTTCTAGACATAGTTCAACCACCAGCAATAATGTTCTAGCTGATGAAATGATTTGGATTAACATATCTAAATTGTTTAATAACAGTTGGTTGACATAGAGACCAATAAGAATGATGAGTAACCAAATTCAGGTAAAACCCACTTCGAAAATCTGCAAAGCAAACGGTTAGGCCTTCGAAGAGATACCTGGCGATTATGCACATAACTCAAGAAAGCAGAGACAGTAGGATAACTGAACTCTTGACTACTCAGACTTTGAGGAGACTTTTGGAAGCAAATTATATCGCCATCTTCTAGCTGAGGTTAAGAGGAGCCAAGAGAAAGGGAAAACCATGTCAGGCATGGACTGAGAAACTCTTCATGCTATAGAAGTGATTAAATTGTTCTTTTGCAAAATTCAGAATTTCATTAGTGGGTTTACAATTAAATACCTGACTTGAACGAAAGCTGAGCTTCTTATCGATGTGCTCACACATGACATTAGGTTCGTACTTAATTTCCTACATAATGCCAAAGTTAAAAAGTATTAAAAAAATGAGATTCTGAAATCTTAAAGATTAAATGATGTAAACTTTAGAATGAGACAGAGAAGAGAAGGTATGACCTCAAAGAGTTCAATTTCTTCATCAGGAGCAAAGCCAGCCATTTCATTAAGCTTTTTCAATATATCCATTGGCTTGCCATTGCCTTTAACAAACAGTCGTCCAACATATCTTAACACAGAGAATAAAAATTCATAAGTAGACGCAGTTTGGCTCAAGGGATTTTGAGTTGACACAGCTGAAACAACATAATTTTTTCATAGTGGAAACAGGGGACAGCATTTTGCTATTGACTGTCAGCAATTGAAAATATGAAAAAAAAAAAAAAAAGTTGGACAAATAAAAAATAAAGCTATCTGAATTCTCCAATTCCTATTCCGAGGAATTGGCAAGAGATCAATCTATCTAGTGCATTGAAGGTGAAACTATATTCATAATGAAAATGCAATTGATGGCAACAATCAAACACACCATGGCATACTACAAGATGCCAATGCAATAAATCCATAGTTAGCATAACATGAATCATACCTGAGCTCCTCCTTGATTGGATCATACAGCTTGAAAAACAATAGAATATCCTCCTTAGTCTTCTCGGGTGGAGGAAGAGGCTGCATCTCCTGTATCAGTTGTTATGGGACATAAAGATAAAGACACAAGTCAAGAAGCAAACATAATCATTAAGCATCAGCCAAAAAAAAAAAAAATAGTAGGAGGCCAGTCAAGTTACCAAGTCAAGTGCTACTTCCAAAAACAACTTTAGCTCAGCATTATTTGCCTTGTTGGATACTTCTCTCAACTGACCTACCTGAGAGGGGGGAAAAGCAAAATGACATATATGCATGCAAAAATATATATATATATATATATATATATATATATATATTATGTTAGATAATACATACAAAATGAAAATACCAACCATAAAACTGAAACCATAGCCCCCAATCTACTTAGAGAATTATAGAAAGTTTAATTACATAGTAGATCAAATTGTTTTGCATATGTTGTGTGAGTGTAGAGTTTTTGTATGTATTGATTACCCGTATTCGTGTTTATAGGTATTCTTGGTTTTATTGAATAGTGCACGGATGGTTATGGCCAATTAGAAAGGCAAATGTGTATTTGATTGTCAGCTTTAATAATATGGCAATTGGCATGGTTTCATGGCCTCATGTATCGGTCTAATTGTGTCAAGGAATTAAGTAATTTAATATGAAAACAAAGTTGTATTTGACTTTGGGTTAATTTAGTTTAAATATATTATCTTTTGGTTTTCAGATTTTGTATTTTGGTTTTAAAATACATGAACTTTGTACATTTGTTGATTTTTGACACAGGTAAAAAAATCAAAACACATACAAAGGTGATGTAGTTTAAAACCAAAATTTAAAGATTTGTAAGAACCAAATGAGCAAAAAAAGTTGTATTTGAACAAATTAACCCTCAGATTTTTTTTTTCTTGATCATTAAGAGGGTTATTTGGTGGAGTTTAGTATAATTTTGAGTAGTGCTTGTTCTTAGTGGTGAAAAGCCTAGTGTTTGGAGGAATCTTTGGCACTGTATGGAGAAGTTTATTTGAGTATTAGGAGACATTCAATCACCATTCCTCATAGAAGAATATTTTGTTCATCACCATACTCAATCTAATTTAGAAAAAGCAATTTCATTTAGTGATTTGACACCGATTATTAAGATTTTAAATAAGTACATTGCCTTCGACAGATAGACATCTATCATATCTAATGACAAAACCATTAAACACAAGAAAGTAATGAAAAGCTTAAGTTCAGTAACAATCCTCTCATTATAATTAAAGCTTTTCTCTTAGTGATTACATTGAATTATTTTAAACTAAGCACACATATGTTGTTGAGAATAACCAATACCCCAGTTCATGCCTTTATAGCCAAAATTCTATCACCCCTTTTGGAACTATAATGCAACACATGTACACTTTACCCAATTCAGGTGAGTATTTTTCGCTAAATATATTTCTTAGACCAAAGAACAACAATGTCTAAATAGGCAATACTTAAACCAAGGATGACAGAGAAAAAACAAATGAAAAAACACTTACAGATTGAGCTTCCTCTTGAGGTGTGAGTGGGCGGTTTGGCCGGTATGTATGATTTTGGCGTTTAGCCCATAACCAGAAGCGTTGAAATTGCACCGGTATCCCAAACTCCTTGGACACTTCTTCCTGAGAATTGATATAAGAATTAATTAAGGCGTGCCACGTTGTAGTTCATTATCTCAACACCCACCATGGTAAGCTCATGATCAAGTTCATAAAAATTAACCTTCAATAAACTCTGCTAATCATAGTGACTAAGTTCAGAGAAGCCTAATATGCATCTTTTTTCTAATAATGTTAAGAGCCAAGTCATTCTAATGAAATTGACAAATTAAATAGCCTAATCATTCCAAGTTAAATTAGTTAAATGCAGATGTATCCTTCCAACTTCCACCAGCTTAAGTGAGTCGGCAAAGTGAACTTTGAACAGTCAACCACCAGCCATTATGTTGTTAGTTTGACCAAAAACAAAATCATTTGGAGATGAATTTATCTGGTAAGATGAGTGTACACATTAATATCAGGAAGCAATAAAGTGGATTAGATGACTTCTCCCATGATCCCAATTAGTTCATCTAGGGAATCAAGCTTCGGAGAATGTTACCTTCTCAAAAAACCCAATATAACCCCTCCAAGAGCTTATATGTTATTTAAAGTGACCATACCAACAACTCAAAACTCTAATCTTATTATAAAAACGAGTCTCTTTATATGCGTGCGTCCAGAGAGAGGAATCTCATCTCTAGTAAACATTTATCAAATTCTAGTTCCCAGGTAAATTTTGAATCATCATCATTCAGCAATATCAGTTCAGAAGTCCAAAATAATATTTAATGGATATATATAAATACAATAACCATATTTTGAATCTTAGTTTTGAATGGGCGACAATCCCAACATGTTCAATTACATTGCAACATTACCTTAAAAGAATTAAAAGAGAGCTGTTTCTGAATACGGAATTGGCGAACTTTGTCATGATCCACAAGATCAAAATATATCTCCTTTCCAATCTGATGGACTAGATCCTCATCACGAGCGACCTAAAACAGCATTAGAGTGAAGTTAAGAACAACTTTCCATGTAAGTTTGTGGAAACAGATGAGAAAAATAGCAAAGTTAAAGACCTTAATAATTGTGTAGAGGTGAGCCTCCGCTTTTTCCTTTCTTTTTTGTTCCTTTTCTTCCTGTTCTTTCTTTAATCGTATCTACAGATAGATCCAATAAAGTAAGAAATGAACAAGATTAAGATACCAACTTAATGAGTCTTACCCTTAGATGTTCTGCTATGTCCTTCTCATCCACATTGCAAATTATTTTCTCCATGTCACTTTCACGTATATAAACAAGCATGTATGCATTTGAATATTTGGTAAATTTGAATGGTGAGTTATTGAATCCAGGATTTGTCTGAGGTAGCTGTGCCACAAAAGAGAAAATAGTTAATCAAGAATGCTAGACCAAAATTTAACAACTACCAGATAAGCAAAAAATCCAATTCTTGCGAGTAATTCACCAGAAAAAGTACTCCCTCCGTCCCATTTTAATAGGCCCCTTTCTTTTCGGCACGGAAATTAAGAGTTGTGAGTGTAGAATGAGTTAGTGGAATGAATATTTTATTGTTGTGTGTGAAAAAGTTGCCATTTTTGGAAAGGGGCCAATTTAATTGGGACGCCAAATTCGGTAAGTGGGCCTATTCTAGCGGGACGGAGGGAGTATTTCATTTATATTAAATGAGCAGGCACCTCTTCTTCACCACCATATTGCTCTTCCAAAGCACGCTTCATGTCTTCCTTGGTCACACGTTCATCATCAAATTTGAACCTGGAGAAACATAGTATAGGAGTGTAAGTGACATCAAAACAACAGTTCACATCACAGTGGCAAGGAAGTGATAGTCCCAACTCTGAACCAGCAATGGCATATAACATGCAGGATATCCTAAACCAAGGTACCACACATGCCGAAAGGGGAGGGGAAATGAAGAACTGAAAGTAAAGAAAGAAGCAGAGTTCAAACACAGTTGATGGCAAAAATCACTACCAGGGTAAGAACAATTTGCTAAACCAAGCTACAGAAAATAGTGAACAAGCCATGCATAAAATTCTTAGAAATACAATATCACTTTAATAACTAACATCCTGTGAATAAATCATCTTAAAGATAAGAAAATAAACCAAAGGGGTAAACGAAGGGGAGTAGGAAATACAATCCAGGACCCATAACATTGTACATACCACTGATCAGAAAGTGTTGGCCGGATATAAGCATAATAATGTCCACCATGCACACCACCACTGTGAACCAGAACACTGTAAACAAAGACAGCATTCACTATTAGAAATCATGAAGATTATTCTCCATCTAAAGTTCTCAAGATGCTAAGGAGTGAACAATATGAAGTAGGAATAAATAGACAAAGGCTCGAAACCCATTTAAAACATAATCAATAAGACATTCATCAACTAAGGAACAACAAAGAGAAGCAGGCAACAAAAACTCATAAAAACTGCTGTTAGGATATCAAACCCATTAAAGCAACAAACAAAGGATGCACTGAGGACTACCTGTGAAGAGTGTACAGATTGCGAACACTCCTATCTGCATCAGGAGATAAATATTTTCTGTTCTCTCTATCAAGGTCAAGTTGCAAAGGGAACTCGTAACGATCATTTATCTGCTTGGTCATACATATAAAGTAAGTAAAATTATAACTGTTTGCCAGTGAGAGAAAATATAAATAGAATGATTAGAATTTAAAAGCAAGAAGATAACCAGAAACACAGATCACATTCTAAAATCCTTAATATATGAAATCAATATCATGGAGTAAAAATCAGTCACCGGAATAACAAATTAAGTATTCTTGGACCTAGATCCCCATTTGAGATAAAATAAACAAAAATCAACTTTCCATATCTAGCATGGCTTAGATCACTAGGTTTAGGGTTTTGCCGAAAGCGACAAAACGTTATACTAGAATGACAATGGAGACCATGATCTGCAGAGTTGCAGCATTCAGGATTGTATCGTGAATCCAGGCCAAGAGCAACTTAAAATTTTTTAATGAGGCAAATATTAGTAATTTATTTAGAAACAACAACACTTGTTAATCTTAACATGTAAGTAACTCTGCCTCATTTCACTAATCATCCATGTAAGACCTAATATGGTACAAGAGCAAGGAAAACATGCATGGAAATTCTTAAAACTACTAAGCCTATTATGATTTTAAAAAAAATTAAAATTAAAAGTGGAATAAAAATCTTTGATATTTTATCTAAATGTTTCAAACCGAAAATGATAGCAAATATGACCCATGTGCAGACTGCACATAATGGATAATGGCTTTGTTGTTTTTTGTCAAGCATCAAGCCCCAACATGTTTTAACTAAACACTTACCTTGACCATAGTATCACGAACAAAATCGTACTCAAATCTTTTTAACTGAAGTTGAAGAACAGGTGGGAAATCAATGAAAAGAACACCTTTTTTAGCATCCTGCAAAGCAAGGAATTACCTTAGAAATGAACACCAAAGGGAACAAGGCACTTGAACTTTGTTCATGCTATATTATCGCATGTTATTTCACCCCAACCTACATCGCCCATCCCGAGAGAGAGAGAGAGAGAGATTAAACCAAAGGCGCCATTTGCTTTTAATAAGTTACACATAAGCCACAAAGAGTTTCCTAATCAATCTATTTCCCCTTAATTTCTTGTCCTTCTGTTTTCCTTTGGCCAGCATGGGGTGGGGGTGGGGGTGGGGGGGGGGGGGGTTATTATTAGCTACTGATAAGAGTTCTCAAGAATAATGCATCCAACTCTATAATACATCCTCCCAAATTAAAAGACATATTAGAAAGTAGAAGATAGTCAACCTGCAACCCGTACTGCTCAGCATGATACTTGTTATCACCCTCAAGACGTTCTACTTCGACATATTTGTCAAAAGAAGCATAAATATCTTTACAACCTTTAACATCAAGCTGCAAATCTGGCACAAGTGTAAGTAACATTAGGTGAAAACCTTAGCAGCTTCAGGTCAACTCTAGTTTAGCCTTAGGGAATACCATAGAAAGATTCCTTTCTTGTTGATTTGTAGTCAACATTAATACATTCTATGTAGTTCATATGGTGCCCCTCAAATAGTTGTTGTATTGTGCCCTCCACGACTGTTCCCTGAAATAAATAATGAATAACAATATAAGCATAGAATTCCTTAGCAGCACACCTGTAAAAAGATGTTTCACTTTCGCTTTTCATCGATTTGGAGACCAGATAATATTATGTTTTTAGCATATTACTTTCATTTTGTCTTCAAGTTTTTCACAAAGAACCCTGTTCAGTTCTTGAACATCATGCTGCATAAACGAATCATATGTATCCCAACCAAAAGACTTTGTCAACTCCTTAGTTGCAACACTGGTATCACTGTACTGCAACTTGTAGAACAAACTTTGAAGGGCCAAAGGGATGCTTCCAGATGGGTTATCATTTTCAGTAGTTGGCATGTGGTATACAGCCTGCAGCAGGATCCCAAATAAGTTATTTTCTATGTTAAGAACATTTGGAGAGACAACATCAGACGGATGAGCAAACCTTTCTAAAGTAAGGAATATGATATAGTGTCTGGAGAAGTGAGTTCATATAACAAGTAGCACCCTGATTCTTGAGCCCTACATAACCTGTCTCTTTTTTGGAGTCATGTGACCAGTAATCAACAACTTTACGAACAGCAACATCAGCCTCAACTATGCATGTATCATTCACAAGATAACCTCGACCAGGGTCATAAAGTTCACTAAGAGGCATGAATGAGGTGAATCCCCAATCACTTTCCCTAGAATTGAACTGATGCTGCGTATCTGCAGAATTGGTTTATTAAATTCAATATCCAACCAGCAAAGATATCATACAAGTTATAAGACATAATCAGAAGCTAGAGGAAATAGCAAGCAAGTATAAGAATCATACACGTGCCAGAACAGATTAAATTGTTAAGTGACTACTGCATATTATTTTGCACTATTAAGAGACTTAAAAGAAGCAGAAGATTCTATATTTCCTTTATGCATATGTAACAAAACACAGTAGGCTTTCACTAGACAGGATGTGTAATAACTAACAGAAATAAAGACTGAATAAATATCAAGTAGCAATTACATAGACTGCAGGATTCAGTGCTAAACCTGTAGAAGTTAATAGTGCAAATAGGAGTTATGAAATATTCTTTCATGAAGTGGTTAAGCAGTAGTAGGACTTGGTCTGCTGCCATGGCTGAAGAAAGATGAAAAGGTATATTGATCTATATACACTAAAGATGAGTACTGGGAAACAAAACAGAACGTGGGAGCCCAGGAACCAAAACCAGATGGAAGCAGTCTTTGCTACTAAGATAGAACTTGACTGAGTTTAGTGAGAAGTCAACATCCATCCATTGACGAAAATACGCACATCTTTTTATATCATGCTACATAATACCATCCTGATCCTTAGTTTGTTGGGATGAACTTATCAGTCCTCTCCACTCAACTATTGAGCTAAGGCTACTTCAGCCTGCTCCCCTGCTTTCGAACTCTACCTAACTCTTCTCACATTTTCTTATTTCTTCTACCCGTATCGAAAAAGACTTTGGCAAGTTCCCTGATCGAGCAGACACAAAAGGGAGCTATATGCTAATAGTAGAGGAACTGAGAACCGATCTACTAGGAAGGAAGACAGCTAGCACACCAGAGTGCATCGCAACCTTTCGATATGGGGTAAGGACTCATCAAGAGACGAGACGTTGCTAATGCTCTTTGATCACCGTCACAGAGATTTGTTTGCAGCTACTATTACCATAGGCGGGGTGGGACCAATAGAAAAAAAAGGACGTGCGGAGCATGGTACTTCACGACCCTGCCTACAGTTGAACAAGCGACTCATGAATGCTGCTGGGTTGGATTAGCCAATAACTCGAAGGCGTTTGGTCTCTTTTTTTTTTTTTTTAAGCAAGCACGCTGGATGGTAGGAGCTTTTGATTCGCTGCGCTTTTTTCCCCCTATCGGCTGATTCTATTGCCTGCTGGTTAGCAAAACTTTTCTGTGACAATATTAGTATCTGTTACAGCAAGATGTCTGCAATTACCCAAGGACCCACTTTTTATTTGGATTCTACATTATCCAGCAATGCTTTCAGTCCATAATTTCATTTAAAGGGTGCATTGCTACTCGTACCTTGTCCAAACATTGCAACCTCCATCATCAATAATAGCTAAAGAATGGTAACATAAAAAAGAAAAGGAAGGCTGCTACTTGTAAATAGCTGTAGAAATCAGTAAGAATGGCTTTGTGTGGCTTTGATAGCTTATTCCTAATAAGGAGAGACGGATGAGGCTCGCCATTGGTGACAAAAAAGAGATGGTCCACAAAGAGGCCAAGCACATTATTTAATCAATATGACGGCAGGAGACCATACAAGTCACATGAATGGCCAAACATTTCTATCATTATCCAATTCAAAAGCTCTATCCTAAAGTTCCTAAATCTCTACAAAGAAAAAGGAAAAAAAAATTGTAATGAGTATAATGACTAATGGTGTGAGGAAAAATGATCTACTATCAGGAAAACTGGCACCGCAAAAATCTCCAAAACAGCCATGTGTTCTTTACTTCCAAGTCAATGAGCAGCATCTAGGCTTCAAGAATTGAAGATGATCATCATCAACTGGTAAGAAATAAATCCTATTCACCATCATTGCTGGTCTTGGGTTTTCATTTCTGCTACATGAATTATGAGCTAATTTATCCTTCCAAACAGTGCACCACCTGTCGTTTATCACTCCTAGTGGAATCTCCAACTAAGAACAAGCCTGATATCACATTTCAGAGAAAATTGATAGCAGTGTGCCACCAATATTCTCTCTGCTATAGCATTACTTATGATAAAAAATTTCCATTAGAACTATTCTTTAACATGTTTTAAGTGGTCTGTACTCTGTTCAATAAAAACGTATTCTCAAGGCTTGAAGTGAATCCCACAAATATCTTCTTTTTCCAATTTGGATTATTAAACAAAAATCTTTTTACTCACATTTGACCTAAAAAAATACAGTAGTCCAAGATGAACTGGTGTGAGAATGCAGTAGTTGATCAGAGTATCAATATCAGAAACAAGACAGAGCCAATTTTCAAGATTACTAACGCTTTCAACTGGGCACAGAAGTATTCCAACTAATAACAATAACTTGCATCTGAGAGAGCTTCAGGATTCAGATACAACCTAATTAGTGAAGGACTGAAGGCATGACTGGCAGGTATAGAAATATATAACTCTTTGGGTAGAAGTTTAGCAATCAAATTGAAGTAGTAAACTAAGGACAGCAAGAGAAGAAAAAAAATCTTCTTTTGACACATTAAATTATTATTCCCAAACATTCAACAATAATAAGTTAATAACAAAATGAATATTCCTAGAAGTGAACAAGTTAAGCAATAGCAAATCAAATCTTACCTTTGCGTATCGTGAATTTGCTGTGAATTTGATTTATTATTGACAAACTAAATTGTGCGTATCTGCTCCAACCATAGGGCAAAGTTGAAGAATCCGCAACATCCAGATACATAGACAAATGGTCAACATTGTTCCCTTTTGGAAATATAAGAACACGCCTAACCACCGAAAATAGCTTGCATAAGTTTCAACAAAATGCCAGAAATTCCAAAATGAATAAATGTGAAAAAGGAAAACATAAAATACCATTTGTATCCTCCAACAAGAAAAACTTCAGAATATTGTTTCTTCATGTTCAGCTTCGAAAAATTCTCAATTTTCCAAGTAAACCGAGCTGATGGTGGTTCATCTACTGATTGTGCATCCACAGTATTTGTTGCATCAGCAGGAGCAACTAGATTAAAAAGGAAAAAATGAAAAAGCCAGCAAAACATCCCAAGGACCAACAATCAGTACAATACATAGCAGGCGAACTATAACTTGAAACTGAATGATTAACCCATGTCAAAGAATAAGAAGAACGTCCTGCTGGAAATCGGAACAACCCATGCAAAGTGCGTAGTATAAAATGAAAAAAGTACAATTTTTCTACACTGATGTAGAATCACAGTACCTTCCATAGGCTGAGGGCCTTCTGAGACAAAATCAGAATGTGGCACGAGCATCTGCTCATCTTCTGCCTGCTAAAGAAAGAAGCCAAGGCCATGTCACAAGAAAAACGGATCTAATAGACATACTCTTGCAAACTTAGCCCCAAACCAAACCCTAAATCCAACCAATTTATCCACTCAGCACAACATGATAAAACAATCTTCGAGTCCCCCATCCTAATCAAAGCAAAACTCGAACACAGAAAACCATGCCCACGACATGAAAAGGTCATCCAGCTACTGAATTCAACACAAAAAGTGAAATAAAACTAAAAAATAAAATCAGTAAGTGAATCACGCAAAACTGGTATCTACGTCCACGAACTGATACAAACGAACATAAAAAGAAATGGTGAGGCGAAATACTACTCACGTCGATTGGGGGAGGGGTTAGGAGAGTCATGAGAGTAAACTGGCAAAGCGCGATCGATTAATCGGGGAAGAATCACAGAGAGATTTCACAGATTTTATGAGTTTTTTTTATAATGGAGAAGAAAAGGGGGCGGAGAGTAAAAAATAGTACTACTAGCGATCGATCCAAACTCATCACAAGAAAAGGGGACTTAGTTTTGGCTTAGGAGGAAATTTTGAGGGGTTCAAATTGCGAGGCTAATTTCGGGATTTAACTTCTGCTTAATATATACTCCCTCCGTCCCGAATTATTAGTCCCATATTCCTTTTTCGTCCGTCCCAACTTATTAGTCCCATTTCCTAAAATAGAAAAAAATCTCCTCACACCAATAAAATATTAATTCCACTACACTCACAAATATTGGTAACTGTGCCAAAAGCAAATGGGACTAATAACTCGGGACGGAGGGAGTATATACTAGATTTACAATTGTGTGCGTTGCACGAATTACATATTTAATTTTTTATATAATTATATTATAATATAATTTTTTATATTATACATCCAACTATATATATAAACTGATAAAAACCAAAGTAAATAAAATACAAAATTATAAAAATAGGAAAATACGGAGTTTTATCCAAAAAGAATATTTTGTTTGATAATTTTATCTATTTTAACTGACAGTAATTTCTATAATGATGAATTGTTCTTTAAATTTCACGTAGTGTCCACGTCGCGGCTAACTAACGTTAATGTGGATTATTAATGAGTTTGACACTACGTGGAATTAACAGGCGATTCATCGTAATAAATTACCATCAGTTAAGTTTGATAAAATTTCCAAACAGAAATTTCTTTTGGATAAAATACTCTAACAGGAAAAATTTTGTGTTTTCTCTATAAAAATAAGAGTTTATTTTACAAAACTAACCTATCAAAAATTATATTTGTATTATTTTTTAACACTATAATTGTATTGATTTAAAATAAAAAATAAGATAAAATGATGAAAATGTAATGTTTTACTGAAAATTGATTTATATGATTTTGTTGAAATTGTTATTATTGTTTATTGAAATATATGTATAAATTATAATATAAAAACATATAAATTAACACAAAATTAAATAAAGTTGACGTAATGTGATGATTTACTCCTGCGCAGCCGCATTATGCGCAAATTAAATATATAATATCTTATTTTATGTTAATAAAACATTATTAACAATGTTTAATATCTTAACATTTTTTAGTAATTATTTTTAAATATATTTAATATTTATTTATTAATATTAAATTTAATATATTATAATATAAATTAATTTTTATATTATACGTCAAACTATATATATAAATTAAATAAAGATAAAAGAAGTGTATCAACACAAAGTTTATGAGATTTTATTTAAATATTATTCCATACAAAATATAATATTTTTATTATTTTAAAAATAATAAATTAGTGAGATGTGATATTTTTTAAAAAATGTGACAAATAGAATTTTGTTATATTTAATTTTTTTTGTTATATATCTATGTTATAATAGAATAAATATAATAAAAATATAAATTATAATTAAATTATCGGGAAATTTTTTTTTACTACTTTACTTTTTTATATATATATATATATATATTAGGACTGTAGAGCATATTTCATTGAATCTATTTAAATTAAATGACAAAAAAATATATAAAATAAACACATATAAATCAATTACATAAAATATAGATAAGGAGAAAAAATCTAACAAAATATAATATTATAAAATTATGAATATCCCATTATATGTCCTGAATGAACTATAACCTATGATCCAGGCATTCATTTTTTTATCTGATGGCTACAATAATGACATGTGGCAAATAATTTAGTTTTTAATTTAATTAAAAGGGTGTTTTAGGTAGTTATAATTTTATTAGATTTGATAATTATGTTAGTTCCTAATTTCATGAGATTTTATTTGTTAGCATATATTTATACACATACTAAACGTGGATAAAAAAACCTGCTGATCATTCAAAATTCTCCCTCGTTGCCCCCTTCTCCACCGTCACCCAGCAACTCCTCTGCAGTCGAAGTGCCTGAGTTTCACCAGCAACTAAACAACGGTGTCTTTGTAGGATGAGTTGTCCACGGGAATCAATTGATTGAGTTCTTCCATATTAGGGTTTTGGATGAACTGCGCGAGGCGGCCACGAACTCGGGCTTCCACAAACTCGGCGCACGTCCCACCATTTTATCTAATTATCTGTCTCTCTTTTATTCATCCCTCAGATATCACTTCCCTCCAATCCTTATTTCATTACTTTATTATGTCCTTGCTTAAAAATTCATATTGTTGGGAATGGAAACCATTGTGGTGCTGCTGAAGCAACATGTACATTTCATGAATAGTTCACCAACAACAATTCTGAGAAATAGTGTATAGAGACCTCACAGAGCATATGGTATTGCATGACAAATCAGCAAAACAGAGCCGTGTTGGAGGCAAAATTTATAAGTCTTTTGTTGATTAAATCTTGTTAATTGTTTATTTATTTTCTACATTGTGTGAACTCAGTTAATATGTAGCATTTTACGCTGTTGATATTATCATTGTTACTTGTATTCAATATCATTTTATCGAAATTGTCGGTTTAATCTTAATTGATTTTTAATACACATTTAATATTATTGTTATCTTTATTAAATATCATTGTTGATAGAAGAAGCTATCAACAATGATAAAAGACAATAGAAAATCTGAGACGTCTATTTTCGAAATCAAGGGCTGGATTTTGGTCTCTGTTCATTCATGGACACATATTCAGCCTTGAATGCACCCCAGGAACCACTATTATAAAACAACATGTTAACTTCTGTGATGGAAAAAATTTATTAAGTTACAAAAATATATTTATTGAGATATGATATTCGGCATTAGGTCCACTACATTTTCTTTTCATTCAATTTGATAAGGGAAAAGTATCAATTATATTACAAATTATTCAAGTTTTCTCAAATATATTACAAACTATGCATATTATCAAATTATATTACAAACTATCAATTTTGTTCTAAATATATTACGGGAGCAAATTTCCGACAACGGAAAGTTGACGTGGCTTGTCGGATGACACGTCAGCGTTTGTAAAATAACACGTCATCAACCAAATATATTACAGACTATTCAGGTTTTCTCAAATATATTACAAACTATTTAGGAATTCTCAAATATATTACAAACTATTGAATCTTCTCAATTATATTACAAACTATTCAGGTTTCCTCAAATATATTACAAACTATTGAATCTTCTCAATTATATTACAAACTATATATATTTGTCTTAAATTTATGATGAAATCATATTTTTTTTATATTTTAAATAAACATATAATTATACTTAAGAATATTTAAATGGTGAAGGCCTAGGAAAAATGTTGAAGCTTCAGTTAACGTTACAGGCGCAACAAGACCTTTTGTAATATCTCTCTTATTTTTTTGTGATAATTTATAATTTATCATGCATTAATAATATATATTTTTTATATTAACATTTAGTGCAAGACTTCGAGACATGTGAAGGCTATTGGACTGCATGAGCAAGATAGTCAAAGATCTCAAGTGGATGATGCTAGCAGAGGAAATCCAAGTCAAACTTAGTGTTATCGATTGTGTCTCATGTAGTTTGAAAAAAAAATGAAGTTTTATCGATTTGGGACCCGAAAGATAGTTTAATTGTCAATTCAGGACCCGAAAGATTAATTGTCAATTTAAGACCTGAAAGATCACAAAAATTCTCAATCCAGGACCTCAATATCATACAATTCTCAATCCAGGACCTCAATATCAGGTCCTGGATTGAGAATTGTTTGATCTTTCGGGTCCTGGATTGACATATCAGATCCTGGATTGAGAATTGTTTGATCTTTCGGGTCCTGGATTGACAAATCATCTATCGGGTCCTGGATTGACAATTTAATTATCTTTTGGGTCCTGGATCGACAATTCTCCAAAATAAATTGTAGTCATCCGATTAAATTCAAACAATGTTAATCTCTTGTATGGTTTTGAAACACATAACTTTGTTCTGTTTAATGGTTGCAAGGGATCTAGCATAATTTATATCAACTTTGTATTAATTGAGTTTTGAGCATTGATTATATATATATATATATATATATATATATATATATATATATAGGGATTGGATCCGGTGATAAAAAATCATCACTTGATAAAATGATAAAGCTGCTTGATTACCTTTACAATGTTGCTTGATTGTGTTTTAGTTGTTGCTTAATTACAATGTTGCTTGATTCTATTTCAGATGTTGCTTGATCATTTATTGCTTGATAGCATTTTAAGTGTTGCTTGATTAGTTATTAGCCATTGATTTAATTAGATCTAATGGATGAGATTCATTCTTATTTTTAATATACTTATTTATTATCATATGATCCCTCCTTTATATATATATATATATATATATATATATATATATATATATATAT
>JAPKLW010000481.1:0-17514 GCA_026898455.1 Plectranthus barbatus
TACATAAATTAAGTCATACCAAAATCATATTGAAATCAGTTCAAAAACTCGATATACCGAAGTAATGCTATATTATCGTATACCGAAACTATACTAACTTATACTGAAACCGTACCAAAAATTTGGTATACTGAACTAAGGTATACCGAAAACCTAATTAGGTACGTTAACTGTTGAGGGTGAATTTATTCAGAATACAGAGCCCCGAGAACTATGAACGGAAACAGACAGGAAACAACATAACAAGAGTATATAACGAAAATAAACAAGTTAATAGTAGAAGATACAGAACTATGAAGATGTTTGAGTTTTGGAATTTCTCAGTCTAATTTCTAATAAACAGGGATCTGAATTTGTGCTCTCTCTGTTGTTGTCCCCTTTTTCGACGTTTGAAGAAGTATTTATAGGGAGTGGCCGGCTCTAGGATTTTCGCGCCGCTCTCAATTGTTCGGATTTGAGCCCGTGAATCTCGGGGCAGTTCGTCAACGTGGTGGCTTCAGCGGTTCTGATATCCTCGCGAAGTAGCCGTTGGTGCGCCCGTTGGCCTTCGACCGTTGAGTGGTTGAGGTTATAGCTCGTAATCTCCATATCAAGCTCCTTTTCAGCTAGTTGAGGCGCCTACGATCTTAATCGAACTGCTCTAATAATCGAACTGCTTTCTGCTACACCAGATCCTAGTTCGGACTGGGTCTTCTGTCCCTATTGGGCCTAAAACGTTACTGGTCCGCTGTTGGGCTTCGGCATGGCGCATTTGCTGGGTCGGATCTAGTCCGGACCGCCAACAATAGCCCCTTTGACTTGGCTGGTCAGGCCTGTCAAGTCAAAAAGTGGTGGTTCGATTCACGGGAGTGTTTCCCAGATTTTGGCCCTTCGGACTACCTCATGGGTGGTCCAGTCTTATTTGGATGTTTATGAACACCTCCCGATTCTGAAGACCAATTCCTCTGTGGGGGTCCTTACCCGTGCAGCCCCAGGAAGCTGCTACGGGTGCCGTTACCGCGGGCCCGAATCCGCGGCGTTTATTCAAGACAGCTCGGGTTCTGCCTGATTTATTTTTTGACCATCTGGTGAGCCCCTTGTGAGCTTTCTAGGCTCACGGTTTGAGGTCTTACTTGATACATGGTTCGTATCTGGGCGTGTGGCCCCTGATGTTTAGAGATAGACGTGCTGTCCATTTAATATTTGTGGAAATACTTATTGCGGGCCGCTTTTAGCGAACTTCTTTTTGGCGAGCTGCTTTTAGCGAACTGCCTTTTGGCGAGCTACTTTTAGCGAACTGCCTTTAGTGGGTTTGAAGTTTGGGCGGCAAGAGCTAATGGCAATTGCGTAATTTTCGTGAAAACCGGGGGCGATTTCGAGAAGTTGAGGAGGCGTTTGAGTTATAACCGTCGCTAGGGATGCGCGCCTTTCACTTTTCCTTACGCAATCATTTCTTCTTTCTCTCTAGCGATTTTCGACGAATCTTCACCTCTGTTTTCCGGCGATCAAAGCTCATAGCGACTGAAACCTGTTAGTTGGGCATCCTTTCCTCCTTTATTCCGAAGGTAATGTGCTTTATCTCTTTCTCTATTTCATTTCGTGCTGATTGCTCGCGGGGTTCTTCCGCCTAGAGTTTAGGTTTCCGGTGGGGAGTAGGGCTGACCGCGGCTCTCATCTCCCCTCTTTTTCTTTATTTTTTAGGTTAATCTTTATTCCGGATTTGATTATTTTTGATGGGTTCCTCATCTTCTGATTCTCAAAATCGTGAGGGTTCCGAGGGCGGAGATGTGAACTCGACGCCGCCTTTTACTTCGTCACCTCCAAGGGTTCATAATGCCCGAGATTTTGTGGGCCCGGACTGGGGCCTGCTCTTCCAAGGACTTGAGAGGGGCGGAGCGAACACGAGCCATGTGGTCCCTAGTTCGGATTCGGATTCGGCAGATAATAGGGTACTGTCTGAGGCATTTCGTGGGGTGGATCGGGTGTTGGCTAGTGGTGAGGCCGGTGGCTCTGGCCGGACTGCTGAGGTAGTGGATTTGGATGAGGCGGTCGCAGAACTGAATTTGGCTGGAGACTACGTTCTCCCGGATGACTGGCGCGGTGTTGGGTGCGGTGTCGACGGTTACTCGGGAGTCCTTGCTGGCTCTGGCGGACATTATCCCGGTGAAGGACGTGCGGTATCACATCCCTAGGGAGGCGAACCGTTGCTTTGATCCGCCCCCTGGTTGTGTGGCTTTTTACACCGCCGCGATGGAGAACGGGGTTGGCCTGCCTGTTCACCCGTTCTTTTCAGAAGTGCTGTCTTCCTACAATCTATCTCCCTTCCAGCTCGCCCTGAACTGCTGGTGCCACCTGGTCGGAGTTCTACTAGTGTGGATGGACCTCGGTCTGGGGCTCCCGACAGTTCGGGAGTGGCACTATATGTATCATTTCAACCAGTGCGTTGACAAGCACTATTACTATTTCACCCGGTGGTCTACGGGGAGGTTGACTCTAATTAAGAAGCCACCGTCAAACTCGCCCGGGTTGTGGACCAGTTTCTTCTATCTTCAGCTGAACGAGGAGCGACCCGAGTTTCTTTGGCACAGAGGGGTTCCGATACGTGGGTCGCTGATTCCTTTGTGTACTTGTGATATTTTCTACCCTTGGCTCCACTAATTTTCTCTGTTCTTTTGCAAATCATCCTCGCACGGAGCTCTCGCCCGAAGAGAAAGCTCGCGTGGACAGATCTTACGACATCACGATCGGTGACAAGGAGTGGGACGTCCTTCAGAACGGGAGATATGTTACGTCGACCACGATCCTCGATGGCAAGGGAGTGCTCTACAAACTGCCCTCGGAAATGACTCGCTGTCGCCCTCACGTTCCGCCGGACCGGGTCGCCACCGCCCTTCGGGAGAAGAGGAAGGCGAGGGACGAGGAGGAAGCTCGTTGTCGACCTCTGAACCCCCCGAAGCGCCAGGAGCTCAAGGTCGAACAGGTCCCGCCCTCTCGGCCTCCCGTTCGGCCTTCGGAGGGGGTGCTGATTGAGTCCACCCGCCCTTAGACTCGCCCGGAGTCCTCACAGGGGGTCAAGGAGCGGGAAAGACGGAAGGAGAAGGTGACCGACAGATCCGACCACCACGGGCGCCACCACTCCGAGGAGCTTGGAACTCGCCGGAAGAACCTTGACAGGACCGTGGTGCCTGTCGCCACACCCCCGGACCCTGTGGTGGACTCTTTCCTGGTCCGCGCGCGCCAACTACTTCTGAACCCCTCCGTCGTGGACCAGGCGGGGACTGCTCAGGCGCGTCTGGCGCTCTCAGCTTCGCCAGCTCCAGGTACGACCCTTAATATTGTCTTCTAGTCTCGCATTATTCTGACTTTTACTGTGGGTGCAGGCTCAAGTGGAGCTAGACGCCATTCGCCGCGAGCTCGACGTGTTTGGTGACAAATGCATCGGGGAGATCTACCAACTTCGCAAGGAGCAGGACTCCTTGAAGAAGTATGTAGACACGCAAAATGAAAAACTTCATCTGGCGGAGGAGAGAGTCGCCGCGGCGGAGGCGAGGGCAGCGACCGTGCTGAAAGAGGCGAGGGCAACTGGAACTGCGTTAGCAGTTGGTGCAGTTACTTGTGGATCAAATCCTTGCACTGGCGACCGTGCACTTGGTTCCATACCTTCGAGAGGTACACTCAATCTGCCACGGGGTTTTCCCAATGAAATCGCATCATCGTCTCCAATTTCTTGGAGAATGATATCACTTTTGGATTTGTGTTTTTTCACAAACTCATCCTCTAAGAATCTTGCGTTGGTGCTAACAACAATCTTTTGATCCTCAGGACAGTAGAAATAACCACCCTTCGTTTGTCTGGGGTATCCCACAAACAACATTAGCTTGGACCTGCCTTCTAACTTATCAGGTTCCTTCGACAAAACATATGCCGGACAGCCCCACACTCTTATCTTTGACACATTGGGCTTTCGCCCATGCCAGAGTTCTGAGGGTGTTTTAGGAACTGACTTAGAAGGTACCAGGTTCAGCAGATACGCCGCTGTTAGTAACGCATGGCCCCAAAACGAAACAGGCAAGTTCGCATAACTCATCATAGATCTAACCATTTCAAGAAGAGTCCTATTTCTTCTTTCAGCCACACCATTCTGCTGAGGAGTTCCTGGTGCGGTCCATTGGGATGTAATCCCATGCTCTGATAAAACTGCAAGAACTCGTCATTGAGATATTCACCACCACGATCAGATTGTAATGACTTAATGGTCTTGTATAACTTCTTCTCTACTTCCGCCTTGAATTCCTTAAATTTCTCGAAGCATTCAGACTTATAGTGAAGTAAGTAAACATACCCGTATCTCGAATAATCATCAATAAAAGTGACGAAATACTTAAATCCTCCACGAGCTTGCGTGGACATAGGTTCACATAAATCAGAGTGGATCAGTTCCAACACATCACTTGCTCGAGACTGACTTGCCTTGAAAGGTCTGGTTGTCATCTTTCCCTCTATACAGGATTCACAAACTCGATGTGGAACTACCTGGATTGAATCCAACGTTCCATCATCCACGAGTCTCTTGATCCTCTTTAGATTGATGTGACCTAGTCTCAGATGCCATAGATATGTAAGATCCTCATCAGAAGATGAAAACTTTCTCTTCTTATGATTAAATGAGTTATATGCAGCATTCACGGAAGATTTATGCAAACAAGTTATGATATAAAGAGAGTCTTTCTGTATCCCATGACAGATAACACCGTTATTGCCATTGATAGTAACATGATTATCAAAAATAACTGAAAATCCATCATTAATTAAACAGGAAACAGAAATAAGGTTCCGCCGAAAATCCGGTACATACAAAACATCTCTTAAAATCAAAACATTGTCTTGAAAGCATAATGTAACATCTCCAACTGCTACTGCAGACACACGAGCAGCATTACCCATGGATATCGTCATCTCGTCATCATTCAGCTGCCTTGTCGGCCTCAATCCCTGCAAAGTGTAACAAACATGATCAGTAGCTCCAGTATCCACTACCCACGAATGGGTTGAAACAGATGCTAAACATGTTTCCGTTACAAGTGCTAATGACGTACCTTGTCCAACCCGCTTGGTCAGACAATCCTTCTTCCAATGACCAGTTTTGCCACAACGAAAACACTTGCCCTTCTTTCCCGGTGTCACAGTCTTCTTTTTCCCAGAACTTTTGCTTCCAAAGGCTGTCTTCTTGAATTTCTTTCCAATCACCCTTTTAGCACCTTTCGATGAAGCAGGGCGACTACCAGAAGAAACCAAGACTGCCTTTTTAGGTTGCATGACTGATTCAGCCGCCATGAGATCACTAAGTAACTCATTGAGAGTATACTCCTTTTTACTCATGACAACATTCAGCCTAAAGTTCTCAAAAGACTTCGGAAGTGAGTTGAGTATGAAATCGACCTGGGCTTCCCCGTCAATACCTTGATAACTGCAGTAATGCGGTTAAGCAAATAATATTTTTTACACCCAAGGGTGGTCGATCCCACAGGGAATGTGCAATGAAAAACCTAAAGTACTAGTCATAGTTTTTAGAACATAGATGTTTGAGGAAATTGGAAAACGGGGGTTTTGTTTAGAAATTTAAAGACAACAATTGCAGAAAATAAAGGGTTTTGAAAACAATAAAGGAAAGCACAGATCCTAGGGCAGATAATCTAATCATCAACATGCAATATCAATCAACTCAGCAATGGGGAAAACATAGATTTTTGTGGATTAAATTCCTTGGTCAGACAATTAAATCCTAGATTATTAATTAGTGACTATCTCCTCTCGGTCTCAAGAACACCAAATTAATTAATCTCAATAATTATCTAATTAATTCCTATGCAAGTTTCTTCCTTTTGAGACAGAAAACAAACACAATTAATTCTCTCTTCCTGTTAACAATTTTCATCTCTCGATCCATCAATTATTAACTATAAACCTAGATCTCAATTCACCTCTCAGTCCTTCTTTTAATCTAGATTATAAAATTAAATCAGAGAATTAATCCATGCTATATGAGTTGATATCAATTAGACATGCATCAGAAAAGAAATCATAACCCTAGAACCTGTTTAGGGTTCTAGCCAGAAAACATGACTAGAATTAAAGCAAATATATTATTAATTGACTTACAAATAAAATAGGAACCTTCAATGTCTTGAAAAACTCCAATGTATTCAGCAAAAACAAAGAAAAGAAGATGTAATTTCGTGCCTAAGAGTTCATATTTATAGAGGAGGAAAAAGACCTAATTTGAGTATTGTGTCAAAATAGCAAAAACTGCCAAAACAGGCCCAAAATAGCTTTTTCGGGCTTCTGTGTCGCTCGACAGAGGGAATTTCGATCGACAGGAATCCTGTCGGTCGACAGAAATCCTGTCTCTCGACACGGATGCATCTGTCTGCGCAGTCTCACGGGTTTGGCCATAACTTCCTCTCCCGAACTCCGATTGACCCGATTCCAGTTGCGTTGGAAAGCTAATTCAAAGATCTTTCCATCCATGTGCTCCATTAGCTCAGATTCCATCTGTGGAAGAAGTTGTGACTGTTCCTTTGAACATCATCTGCTTTCGGTACGGGTTTCCAATGAATTTGGCTTAAAACCTGCAAAATTCACCCATCAAAGGCATAACACCCTCTAAAGTAGACTCATGCACAAAAATAAGTAAAAACATAATGTAAAACACTTGAAACAATGGAGAAAAATATAGATAAGTGAGTATAAATATGAGCTTATCAAACCCCCCAAACTTGAATATTAGATTGTCCTCAATCGAAGAAAAGAAGAAAGAAATCTCAAGCAGTTGAAAGTGCAATGCCTCACAAGATTCATCATAATCAAGGTTCATCAATCCACATCACACAAGCAATTGAAAGAGATAAGATATTCATCAACTTCGGAAGACTCACGGGAAAGTGTATCGCTCATCACACAAGTGTTTGGGTTTCAAATGAAAGCACTCACAACATGTATGAAGAAATTTCTACCATAGGCTTGCAAGAGTTCTAAAATCTCCACTGCTTATTTGTGTACACAATTCAAGAATCAAAAAGGACTTTGATTAGGTTGTAATGTAGGCTTTTTGTGATAAGGTAGGGAAATATGGCCAAGTGACTAAAAAGAAAATATTGAGTTGATCACTCTCAACAAATCAAAATCACCATCTATCATCATCCACCCCATCTCCTAATATTTTCAACACAAACCAAGGCTCTTCTCTTTTTTTTTTCTCTAGCCCTTTTATGCTCTTAAAATTTTTGTTTAAACATTTGAGCTTATAAGGACATTTTTCTAGAGCTATCTTTCTTTGCACACCAATTATAAAGTTTTCTTATCCACTTTCAAATATTCCACCCTTATTCTTCCCACAGTCTCATAGACAAGACAAAAACCTCCTTACTATCATAGAAATCTTATAGACAAAACAAAAAAATGAAGTAAGGCTCAAAGGGGCTGATTAAGGATAATTTATTATAAGGGACAGTGTTTGGGATAAATTGGCTAACAAAGATGGCCTAAGATCATTTTCTATCATTGTGCACACTATGCAGTCTCAAAACAGAACGAAAGCAAGTTCTAGAGAAACGAAAACATTAGGGGTGTCAAATGGGTTGGGTTCGGGTTGGCGGGTCGGGTTGTGACCTGATAGTAACAAGCTACCTGCCAACCCGAACCCGACCTGTTTAATTATACGGGTCAGAAATCTCAACCCGAACCCAACCTGTTTATTTTCGGGTCAACCCGAAAATGACCCGAAATGACCTGTTTAAAAATTTAACCTAAATCAACATGACCTGTGAACCCGAAAATGACCTGTGAACCCGAAACTAACCTGTTTAATTCACAAATAGCATATTTAACATGAAATCACAAATATAATTCATACTTATAGTCTTAAAAATTAAAATTCACACAAAGTTTACAATAATGTTTATCCAAATACAACCAAACCAAACCATTTAACCAACATTAGTCAATAAAAGTATAAATTAAAATCTTCTTTCCTCTTCATAGCAAAATGCAAACATCGAAGGACCAATCACCAAGGTACCTACAAAATAAATATGAATCAAACATCCAAGGACCAAGGTACTAAATCCAAAGAAGAATTAATTAAACTTACCGTTCATATATTATAACTAGTTAGAAGATGCCTCTTCCGGAAAAACAATAGATTCACTTCCATTTGCATCTTTGTTGAAGTTCAAAGACATGATATCTTGAGTTATTTCTTCTAATGTCATTTCAGCCATTTCTGAATTATGAAAGAAAGATCATGGTGAAGTCAATGACCGTCACTCTAACCTGGGAAAAACCTCAGCAAAGTGAAACTGGAAAACCCTTTTTCGCTAACATTTTATGCAATTCTCGCTTTGGTGCTGCATCTCCTTATCTCACCGCCGCCCTCTGCCGTCTACTTACATCTTGCAACGATTCTTTGCGGCTGGGTTAGACACCAACAAACCAACCCTTAAGTTCCTCAGATTCTGGAAACGTACCTGCCAGGCTCTGTCAAATCAAGATTCGGGATATTTGTCACACCACCACCATCAAAACCAAGCAACACGGATAGCAGATGCAACATGCACTTTAGTAGTTGGGTAACAGTTACACTAATGCAGAAACAGATACTAATGTTATGCAGAAACAGATACTAAGTTTTCTACAAGTTCCGTGTGTGTGTGTGGATGTTATGCAGAAACAGATACTAATGCAGAGAGTATTAACACTTGCAAACTCGACAATACATCTATAGATAGAATATAACATTACCCACACATTTATCTAAAGCTGAAATCAAGGAAAAGAGTTCTTATTGATGGAACGCGAGTTCAAGTAATTCCCCAGCAAGGATAAGAAAGAAAAGACTAACAAAAAAGAATAACATGTATATGAATAGAAACAGAACAGCAATAATAATCAAGTTTAGAATGATGAAGATGAGAAATAATAATAATAATTCCATAAGCATATTTGTATTCTTCAACCATAATAAGTCAACATTAAAATGATACAATAAAATAAGGCTAACACCACTGGTGGTTTTCCCTTCTCTAATTTGACTTGTCTGTATCATTCATTCAGTCTACTGCCAATAAGCTTAATGCTCAATCACTCTTACCCTCTTGAGAACCAATTTCTTGAAGATAATGTTCTGCATCCAACGCTGCCATACACCCTGCACAAATGTGAAAATAACAGTCTCAGTCAGTTCAGATTCTTCTAGAAAATATAAACTCAATCATGTTCCTCATATTAGGTACCAACACTAATATGGTAATAATATGAACAGGGCTACAGCACTCCTTTTGCAACAACCAATGGGGGAATCAGCCGCCGGCAGCAGCAAGTCCAAGTCTAGCTCGAACTCCGCTCAACCAGCTTACGCCAAAGATGATGCGTATCTTCAATCCGTCGTCCCCAAACGCATTGCGCTCTTTGCCGGACGGGAAGGTGAAGGAAGGGACGAAATGGAACACGCTGCAGCAGTGCGTCGGTGCAGACTGCAGCAGGAGGGCGACGATGGTGCGCCGGTGTGGGCGACGCTGGAGGGTGGTGCGCCGGTGTGGGTTGCAGCGTGCGCAGGTGAGAAAGAGATTGGGAGGGAAGGGTTGCGGCTTGCGGGACTTGCGGCTGAGAGAGGAACGTGAATTCAATTCAGAAAAAAAGAGATAGGGTTTTAATTTTAAAATTATTTAATTTCAGGTTATACGGGTTGAGCGGGTCAACCCGAATCTGACCCGAACCCGACACGAAACTTATACGGGTTGAGCGGGTCAACCCGAAATTGACCCAAAATTTATATGGGTTGACCCAACCCGCTTTTTTTCGTGTTGGGTTCGTGTTGGGTTGTCGGGTCGAGTCGGAGATTGCCGCCCCTAATCCTAGGAGAGAGGAAGAAATTTTCCAGCACCTACATATATATATACACACAAAACAATTATATATATAATAGAGAGAGAGAAAAGTTTCTCTTTTTTTTTTTTTAAAACCTTAGCACTCCCATATATATATATATACCTACATATATATTACTAAGAAAGAGAAAAAGAGGATATTTACTTATATATCTATATATGAGTTCAGTAGAGAGAAAGAGGAGTTTCTCTTCTCCACCCATCACCTACGCATATAAATATATATGTATACAGGAAGAGAGTTTGCAAACTAGGAGGAAAACAAAATTGTCCTAGGAAGAAGACTGCCGACAGGGGAAGAAAGAAAACTGTCGCCGTCACCGCCGGAGGGCAGCAGCTCGTGAACTGCAGCAGCTGCCGTGCTGCTTCCCCGTCGCTGCAATTGCAGCACGATTTTCCGACCAATTCGACCCCCCCACAACCCACCAAAATGCATTTAACAACATGCTTGGACAACATAACCATGAAGGACATGAACTGAAACGAAGAACTTGTCGGAAAAGCTTAAGAAATTCTTACCGGCGTTAATGGAGGTTTGGCGGCGGATTTGGCTTTCCGGCAACTAATTTCGTGTTCCCAAATATCAATAAACTCCCTACGTCACAAGGAACACATATCCTTTAACCAAATTCGATTTTACAGAGAAATAAACGAGTTTGAAAATTTTGATATTGAAATGGTTCGAAACCAACGGCCTACCTTCCTCGGCTTGTAACTCTCTCGTTACTTCACTCCTTGGGGCGTACGATGGCTTCCCGGAATCCCTGAAGAACAAGGAAGAGAATGGTTGTAGTCTCGAATCCTGCCGTGGCTTGTGCTGGTCGGAAAATGTGCGAACAGGAAGGGTGGCGAGATGGGTGAGCTCACTGGAACTCTCTCTCTCCACGGCGGCGACTGAGTTTTTCCGGCGTCCAATCTCACGTTTCAGGGTACCCGAAAGATCTCTAGGAAGTGGGGAACACGAGCACATAAACTAAAGCTCGAGATATACACGCATGAACGAGATACAAAATCGGAAAATAAAAGTTTACCACTTTCCGGCGGCCTAACTTCTCTCTACGATATCTTGCTCGATCCTCAACGCCACGGTCTCTACCTTAGCTCTATAGAAAGCTTGGAACGATATCTACGCGATGGTGGTGGTCTCGTGTCCGGCGGAGATCGGAGGTCGCCGGAAGATGGCCAGAAACAGGGCAGCGTGAAAGGGGTTTGGGCTGGGGATGGGTGGCGTGAGCTACAAGAGTGAGGGGAGAGAATTATGAAATGATTTTCTATTTCTTTTCCGACCTTTTACTTGATTAAAATCTCCCTCTGTGCCAAGTGTCTCAAAGTATACATGCAACATGCCACCTACTCCCCCTACATGCAATTATTCCACCTAAACCCCTTATTCGTCCTTAATTTGCAACATGTAATTCCAATCTATAAAATGGGGCGGATCTAGAAAATTAAAATTGGGGATACAATATACGAATAAGATAAATTGGGGGTACATTATGTATAAATATATATAAATAATATGTAAGAAATATATCTAAATAGTAGTAAAATTACATAATTAATAAAAAGATTGAAAAAATTTGGGGGTACAAGTGTACCCCCAAAGCTATAAGTACATCCGCCTCTGCTATAAATATTCCAATAAATCCATATTCAACTCTCAATAATTTCAAATAATTATCAAGAATTATTATCTCTTCCCACGGATCTCCGAAAATTAATCCGATCACTTTGCTCTCTCTTCCGCATTTTATTTCGGACATACCCTTAGCTCGAATTTAGAATTCGATTTCCTGAACTCAAATCGCAAAATATTGTTCAAAAATGAAAAGAAATTATTTTATTACCATAATTAAGCGATTAATTAGCTTAATTAATCTCGGGGTATTACATAATTGATCATTAATAATGATTTCATACTATCTATAATTATTAGCCTAATATATTAAATATATTAATTGAGAAGCCGAAACCTATTTTATTCAATATGCATATTAATTCCTTTAATCTGATTTGTCACACTATAATTAACTTTGTAGACCATAACTAACGTTAATCATATATTTACCATATATGTTTTTTAATTAATATTTAATTTAATAATTTATATGATTGAATTTCCATAATCTT
Source organism: Plectranthus barbatus (assembly GCA_026898455.1). Taxonomy (NCBI): domain Eukaryota; kingdom Viridiplantae; phylum Streptophyta; class Magnoliopsida; order Lamiales; family Lamiaceae; genus Plectranthus; species Plectranthus barbatus. Next base: position 12,054 of record JAPKLW010000481.1, read on the forward strand.
TAATTAATTATTTTTGGGAGTTTTTTTTACCGGAATGTTTTTTAATCTTGCATGCTTTTTATGTTTATATAGATATAAATTTGTAATAAATCTTAATATTGTAGAAAAGATTTATTTTTTAACGAACTAAGTCAATGTTGTATTTTTTATCTTGACTGCAATTTCATTGTAAATTATTAATTTATTATATATTCAATAATTCAAATTTATTGTTGTAATTTTTCTGAAGTACAACTTTTTTTTACAAACACGTTTTTTATTAATTCATTCATTTTGGAAATCATTACATATTGAATTATATTAATTATATTATGCTCAATAATATACTCAAACACCTATATATGCTAATCACATTTTCATTAGTTGGTATTTTAAATTAGTGAAATCATATAATTACTAATAGAAAATTTTTAAGTGGGAAAGAAGATTTTTACAATTATTTTATGTAACATAAATAAAATGTATAATGATATGAAACTTATATACATATAAGTAATTAATAGTAATTAATAATTATTTATGATAGAAATATTTTTTTATTTATATATTCTAATAAACCAATTAGTATTAATTATTACAAATTATAATAATTACATATTTATCTTATTTAATTTTACATACCTCATATATTGTAGGTTTATTTTAGGTAGGTGTTTTGGGGGGAAACATTTATTGCTTGGAGTTTTGCCCTTTAATATACCCCTATATAGAGTTGTGTTCAAAATCCGAACCATATGTCCTGAATGAACAATGATCATATGTCCATTCATTCATCTTAAAATTTGGACGTCCCATAATGTGCCACGTGTCATTTTTTAATTAATTTTATATTAAGTAAAGGGTAATATAGGTATCACGTATTTATATAAAACTGTTAGTTATGGAAATCCCTAATTTCATGCCAATTAAATATCTTACCCCATAATTATTATATTTCATTCTCAATTAAATATCTTTCTCCTATAATTATTATTCAACGTTACATTTACTTTGCAGAAAACCTAATCTCCTTCATTGCACTTCGACGCCCCTCGCCGCCGCCATCTCCACCATCACCCAACCCGGATATATTTCAGACAATAAACCGGAGGTGATAAACCGACGATAAGTCCGTTTTAGAGAGAGAACAAGAGGGACAACAATGGGGGAGAGGTGAAGCGGAGTCGTCGTCGGGGTCTAAATCATTTCGCAAACCCTAGTTTCTTCATCGGCTTGTGGATTTCGCAATTACGTTTCAGTTCTTATTGTTTTTAATTTAAGTACTCTCACCATGTCTCTTGTTTGGTTTGATCAATCTGTTTCCCGTGCTTGTTTCCTGTGTCAATTACTGCGTAACTTCATTGTAGTTTTCATTTTCATTTTCATTTTCATTTCAGTGGATTATACTTGTGTTAATTTATTGCATATGTGAATTGAAAATATAATTTTGGTTTTCATTAGATCAGTTGTTAATGGGCGCGGGTATCTTGAAGTTAACTTGATCGTTTATTGTTTCTGCTACCGCTTGCCCTGGGAGGTGACACACGAGAGGTAGAATTTACTTTATCTTCGGGTTCGTCATCTTAACTGTATTATTCGGTTTGTATTTTTTTTTTTGGCATATTACGTAGATCGTTTGTTCCAATCCCCACCCCACCCCTTTCGATTGTTAGGACTCTAATTTTTTTTTTAATCTTAGGGAAGTTCTAGAAAATGATATAAGCTAGAGAGTTGTTTTTTTTTGGTAACATTGTATTCGAAATGCCTGTGGGGCCTTTAAGCTACCTGGAGAAAGGGTATGAGGAGTGATAATACTCCGCCGGTGGGGCGCTCTCCGACTTGATCAGAAAGCAGGGGGGTCTGCTCGATGAGAAGTTGATTCGGCAGTCGAGTTCTCCATCAACCGCGGCTCGATTTTTCATTATTTTTGTATTATAAGCGATTATCATTATAATTTTAGATGAGTGTCATTATTTTTGAATAAATGTTTCATTGTTCGAATTCCTATTTAATGGATTGATAATTATTTATTTATCTTCTACATTGTGTGAACTCAATTAATATGTAGCATTGTACGTTGTTTTATATTATCATTGTTACCTTTATTAAATATTATTTTATCAAAATTATCGTTTTAATCTTAATTGATTTATAATACACATTTAAGATCATTGTTATCTTTATTCACTATCATCGTACGAACAATTGAAATTGTTTATACATTTAACGATAATATATTAGTGGAAGTTGACAGAATTACCTTACAAGTTACAATGACACACAAAGCAATAAACAATGACACTAAAAGTCATAAACAATGATAACGATTAACTTAAGATTATGGAATAAATCGTGGTGTATTTTCTCTTTCCAATTAATATGATAATAATGGGAAAAACCGTGGGTGATTTGATTTGGTAACTGAATCCGAAAAATCAGCATGTAGATTTAATTCCATTTCAATTTTACCCGTTTAGGACTAATTTGCCCTTTCAATGATAGAAGAATTTAGCAACAATGTTAAATGGCAACAGAAAATCTGGGACGTCTATTTTCGAAATCAAAGGCTAGATTTTGGTCTCTGTTTATTCATGAACACATGTTCAGCCATGAATGCACCCCTATATATATATATATATATATATATATATATATATATATAAGATGTCCCCTCGCTCGGGGTGTAGTAGTTAAAGCACCTTACCTGGACCAAGAGGTCACGGGTTCGAACTTGTCTGAAGACATTTGGGTATGTGAGTTTAATACATGTATTCCTATTCAAAAAAAATATATATATATAGATAGCGATAGATATGTATATCCAACAAAATAATTAATTATATATACTAATAGATATTTTCTATATATATAATTAGTTGCCTAATATATCATATGTTATTTTTGGAATATTGTTTAGGCGAGAAAAAATATTTTAATTGGGGTTTTGCTTTTTAGTATATATAAATTTCATACACTAAAACTGCATACTAAATATTGATGAATATAAATCATACACACTTACATTAATGTAATTAAACATAAGCACACATATGATGTATGATATATATATATATATATATATATATACTAGTTAGCCATCAATTGAAGATAAATCCCATGGTCCAACCGTGGTGTTGCATGAGCAATCAAAGGGCTGGCGAGTGCCAAGTCATCTCCCGAGTCAGCCAAGTGAATGGTACTGGACCCATTACCCAGGGGTGGTGCCCAGCTAAAGCCCTGAACAAGTCGAGCCAAAAGCATGGTGGTCATGGTGGATCCGAGCACCACACCCGGGCATCCTCGTCTTCCAGTACTGAATGACAGCATATGCAATTCATGATCCGTCAGCACCACCTGCCCTTCATCTATGATGTGGCGCTCCGGCTTGAACACCAGAGGCTCTTCCCAAATTCTGGGATTCCGCCCTAGCCCCACACGGCTGAGCACCACGTAGCTCCCTTTGGGGATCAGGTACCCTCCAATTGTGGTATCTCTGCTGCTTTCGTGAGGGACATTGAATGGTGCTAGTGGGTGCAATCTGAATGACTCTCTCAGACAAGCATTCACGTAGTTTAGTTTAGGCAAATCTGATTCTTGGACGAGTCTGTCCTTGCCTACTACTCTGTCCAATTCTTCGCATGCTTTGGCAAGAATATCTGGCTGATTGATCATCTCTGCCATTGCCCACTCAACTGCATTTGATGGGTTATCAACCATCTCGATCATTATTTCCTGTACACCATCATTACATTACAATACAATACAATACATGATTAGTATATTCTAATTTTTCCAAAGTGCATAACTTTTCAGTCGCGCACAAATTGATTAATTAAAAATTAGATAAATTAACGTACCACTATTAGTGCTTTGATCTCTTTTGCAGACAGCAGTGGCTTATTTTCTTTGTTCTTGAGGTTAATCAAAACATCAAGAATATCCTCCTCTTCTGTCTTGATTCCTCGCTCCCACATCTCCATTCTCTTCTCGATTATTGGATCTTGGTATTTTCTTACATTCTTGATAGCATTGGTAATAGCTTTTTTATGCCCATCAAAATCGAAAACCTCCAACCACGGGACAAAATCGGCAATGGCAAATCCATACAGAAGAGACAGAATCCTGAACAAACCTGCCACATGTTCTATTTCTTCTAATCCCGGGCCTCCATCCTCCATTCCCAGCCCGAAAAATCTCTCACCAAGCAGCAATTTTCTCGCTACATTGCCGCAGTAATGCCTTGTAGCCACTCTCACATCCACATCTCCATTTTTGAGCGGATTTCGGCACTGGTTGTATACGTATCGGACCAAGTGATCGGCTTCCTCGCATCGCTTTGCATGGAGGCGTCGATGCACATCCATGGAGAGCACCCCTGAGACCATGACTTTTCTCATTTTCTTCCACTGATCTCCGGCGGGAGACAGGGCTAGCGTCAAATACCCGTCGCTGGTGAGTCGGGACGAGATGGTATCGGGCCGGGAGGCGAAAACGGCATCTTGCTTCTTCAAGAACTCTCTAGAGAGTTCGGGAGAGGTGACGGCGATGACGTGGACGCTGCCGAGGCGGAAGCATGCGATTTCTGTGCTGAGTTGTTGCATGAAGTTGTGCATCCATCGGAATGCAGGCTTGTTCGTCAGCATTTGAGGCAGGCTTCCGATGACCGGGTAGGCGGTGGGGCCGGGCGGAAGCGGCGGTGATTTGTTGAAGGAAGCTGCAAGTTTGTACAAGATTAAGGAAACAACACAGATTGCTAGTAACGTTGTGAAATGGAAGAGGGCAGGGATTAATGTTTGGATATTCATGGTGTTTGAATTTGATTAATTGGTTGTGATCTTATCCTTGCAGCGTGAGCGTATGCCTTTTATAGAGGGAAGTGAGGTTCTAAATCACCATTTTAAAATTATTATTTCGCTTTTTAGGGATTGGATTTGCTGATTTCATTAGTTTGGTGGGAGGATTATTTTTCTATTATTAACGTTCTTGTTTCAAACTGCAAGTCCCAAGTATACTCGTAATAATCTCACTTTTTTTTTGTAAGGGGCAACATGAGCTTCTATTAATATTTTTATGGAATTAAAAATAATAAGCAGAAAAATTTTATATAAAAAAAATAAAAAAATCGAATGTTACTAGCACCAATTAGCCATATGATAGAAGAGTGACCATTCTTCAACTGCAGAGAAAATGTTATATCTTTAATCCATTTGTTATATATTTATTCGACATATGTGGTAAATATATCTCCAGTCAGAAAACAAGAGAAACCATGTTTTAAGAAATTCTTGGAAATTTTAACTAGTAATTCAGGGCCTAATAAATAATTTGATTATGGATTTAAGATTTAAAATAATAATTATTGAGAAATGTTATTGACAACTAGTTAGACTCGAAAAGCAACTTGACAAATCTTGCTTTATGTAACTCTTTGATTACTGATGGAATTTAGGCTTTGACATTTGGGATTGAAAGAAAGGATAGA
>JAPKLW010000481.1:22514-42044 GCA_026898455.1 Plectranthus barbatus
AATTGACTTCTTTCCTTGATGATTGATTTCCTTGATTCTTTCCAACAATTACTATAAAATCAGCAAACTAATATTTTATTTTTACTCTTACGTGTGAGTCTTTTTTCCGATCATGGTTTGGAAATAAAGAATTTTTAGGAGAAAGTGATTTAATTTAAATAAGAAGAATTAGTACATGTGCGCATTTACTAGCAATATTCAAATATAATTTTGATGATTTAGATATTGCAAAACAGCCTACTACCTTGAAGATGATTTTATATGATGAGGATAGATAATTGCAACGTGTGTTCCAAGAAATGGTCTCGTAATTGCAATTAAATTCAGGTAACTAAATTTGTTATATTCACAATAATTACCTCAATTAATTAATCTTGTTACGTCTTTACTAAAAAAATTATTTTATTGTTACGTCACAAAAAGGTATTAATTGATTTATAATCTCTCAATTAAACAAATAATTTCATATTTTAGATTTAGTGTAACGATTAATCTAATCATCAACTATTCGAACAAGAACATAGGTAAAAATAAATAAATTTACTTAAAACTATTAATGTAAATATCTTTTATGACTATTTGATCAATAAAACTCTCGGATTTTTAAAATTTAGTCCATAAACCTATCAACTTTTAAAATTATTATTTTTACTTATAATTCATTTTGTGCATTCATTTACTTCTATAAATTACGAAAATATTTAATATCTATTATATAATAAAAAGGCAATTGATGTATCTCGATTGAACTTCTCACTGAAATCTTAAATAATTGAAAGGAACTATTCGAAAAGAAAAACATTTTTGCAAGAACCTCAAAGATAAATAACAAATAAACATAAGAAATTCCAATGGAACATCTCTCTAGAAATATTGACCTGTTGTTGATTTCAAAATCAGAGTTAGGCTAATATACAGTAGAAGTCTTACAAGGTTAAGTCCTTGAAGCTAATGATTTTTGCAACAGCTCAGGTTCAGAAATGTGGATTGTTTGGCTGATCGTGAATATATTACTTAGCTGATTTACAGTAATATACTCCAACACTTGATGTGTTGGATTTTATAAGTGCATAAACTTAAAGAAAGCAGTAAATAACACCAGGATTTATAGAGGTTAGGACCAAACCGTCCTACGTTTTCTCTCCAGACATGCATTCTGGAATTACTAAGTTGTCAATTACAAAGAAGTCAATTATTTGTTGCTAGCTGATGAGTGTCACGTCTACCAGTCCACTAGCGCACTCGCCAAATCCTTTGCAATCAAGAACTTCTTCAGGTTTGAAGCGTGGACACCCGTGTACCTTGACCTTCAAATTGGACGTGAGAATTTGAGTTCCTCTCAAGAGCATCAGTTGTTGGTATACAACTGTTGGTCCCGAGATCAGAGTTTTGAAGTGCACAACGGAAATATTTAATGAAATCACCAGTTTGTGTTTCTAAAAACTTGTTGTTAGCGAGTTTAAGGCTAATTCAGTTTCAAGTATACTTCAACACTTAGAGAGTGTTGAGTTTTAAATCCTTGCAAATAAGTAAATAAAACAGTAAAGTGCAAAAAAGATTTATAGAGGTTCGGACACAAAAGTCCTACGTCCTCTCTTCAGACTTTAAGTATGGGAAAAACTAAGCTTCAGAATACAATAGGTCTCGCGATCTATTGAAGGCTGATGAATACCACTTCACTAGTCCACTTACTCACTCGTCCAAGTCGTTGCTTTATCCGCTTCTCAATTTGGAGTGTGGGCACACCACGCAGCCTCCTTCTAGAATTTGAGTTTTCAAGTTTTTATCGAACTGTTGATCACTTTGGCTAGACGCCCGTGATAGCCAAAGCATGGAGATAAGCAATGATTGTTGTGTTCTTACTTAGAAGTAAGAACACCAAGATATAAGCTTGAAGGCAACAAGTCTCGTGTCCAAAGAATGGCATGGTAAGCTAAGAATTAGCCTTGAACTTTAGAAAGCATGAGTTAAAAAGTGTTTCATTGCTCAGTAGTTCAGTTGTCTTCTCTCTTGGAGTACATACTCTATTTATAGGTGAAGTGTTGAGAGACTTGAATTAGTAGCTATTGGTCCCTGATCAGAGTACGAATAATTATGCAGCAAAAGTTTTTACAAGCAGTTGCACTCTAAAATTGGGGGGGGGGGGGTCAGTTTCCTAGTTTAGGTTTTATAAAAACTGTGTTAGCCGAGCAGTTTACCTAGTCAGTTTTCAGATATACACTTCAACACATTAGTGAAGTGTTGAAGGTTTCAAAACTCAGTTGGAAAATGTGAAATGAGAAAAGTACGAAAATTGTAAATGAGACAAGATATTATAGTGGTTCGAATCATTAAGTCCTACACCCACTATTCGGGAATTAATCCAGTAATTCACTAAGAAAATGAAGTATACACTCCTCACGATCTATAGTCAATCACCACGAAAACCATCATTCGCAGTAAATTGGATCACTCGCCCAAGTAGATGATCTTCACTCATTCTTCAGTTCCTCGAAGTCTTCTCAGAACTGGCAGTCGTCGGAAACGGATTGAGGACAAACCTCCCTTCTCCTTCTCTAGTGGATGGATGGTTGAGTTCTTCCCAGAACACTCGAAAGTTGGTGAAAGCCCGTAAGAACTTGTTTCTCGACTGAGAACAAGGTTGCTATGTTCTTACTTGAAAAGTAAGAACACCAAAGAGAAAGACTAAGTCGAAAGACTTAATCCTCGTGTACTCAAGGTCACACGGTGAATCACTATTAATTCAGTAAGAAAGAATGTGCCTCGTGTTCAATAAATGACACACGGAGTTAATGTCGTTCACTTGAGAGCTTTGATGATTTGAACTTTAAATTCGGCAGAGTAAAGGCAAGGTTCGTAAGTGTTAAGGTGTTTGTCTCTCTGGTCCTGCTATTTATAGTTGAATCTATCGAAATAGCCGGTAGAGACAATTCGAATGATGTCCAATCAATGGCCATACTTTTCTGTGGTTGCAGACTTGCTCCTCTGCCTTTTCTGAACACTGCCACGCTTTTTGCAGAGACAGTTTTGTCCTACTTTGTCAGACTTGAACAACGTTGTACTACAGTCATAATTGAGTCTATCTTTGTTCCTTATCATTGAGTCTTCAATGCTCTTTATGACTGCTAGGCTCCTTGCTTTTCACGTGTTTCTTCTGCGTGAAACTGTGCTTGTCTGAAACTGTGAGTTGCTCTCGACAGTTTCTCTATAAAAACTATGTCCAAAGTTTTCATCGCTATTGCTTCCTTGACAGTTTAAAACTATCTGCACAGTTTTCTCGGTCATTGCTTCTTGAACTGTCTTCACAGTTTTCTTCGCATATAGCTTCTTAAACTGTCTTCACAGTTTTCTCGGTCCTTTTGTTCAGACAGTTTTATCCTCAAAAACACAGTTTTTGGCGGTTTGCCTTATCCCGAACTATTACAACTCAATTATCCTATACAAGGATTACATGAAGTAATAACTCTAAGGACTAAACCTTGGTATACAGTTTTGACACATCAAAGCATCAAATTAAAGGTGGGATTTCTACATCAACACCTAACAATAGCCGTTGAGAGACATCTCGAATGTTGTTCAATATGTCGCCTCTCTTTTCCACGAAGGGCATGTTGCTTTCCAGAAAATCTGCACATGCTCTTGCTTTTCTGACAAAAGGTGTTGACTTGTATTTTGTGTCACAGGACGACTTTAGTTGTTAGTCCGAGGAGTCTTCATTTTTAATGTCTGGCCTTGAAAAACATTCATCTGACTTTTTTCTCTTTGTCTCTATGCGTTAGTTAGAATATCTTGTAAACTGGTGTCCTCCAAGCTGATGACTCTACCAGATTCTCTGAAAGTGAGAATCTTAAACTGGTAAACTGATTATCAGTTTCTTCTAACTCCTTCTGCAGTCCAAACTGGTGGATTAGCTCCCAAACCAGTTTGTCTTGATCAACTGCATTACAACTCAATAAATATCCTAACAAGACATTACGATTTTAAATAAACTAGAGCTAATCTAGATACACTCTAAACTAGTACTTGGCTTGACACACCAAAACAATCAATATTAAGGCAAAAATACTTTCTAACAACACCCATGATAGTTGCTACAGGAAAAGTAACAACTACAAAATGTTTTCTTACTCAGGGAATAAGAAAACGAATATAGCTCTAGCTAAAAGCACAGAGCCTCGTGTTCAAGAAGAAACACGAGAAGGTGATAGAATCAGCATGAAATTTTTAGAATGTGAAGTGAGTAGCTTTCGAGAGATAGCAGATAGCTATGATGTAGTGTTGAATCGTTTCACTAACCTTCTCAAGAGGATTGCAGCCTCTATTTACAGGCGCTCCTTGGAAGGTTTGAATATCTTAGTCGATTGGAACTGTTGTGAGACAAAAGGAATACGTCCTATCAAAATATCACTTTTTCTGACTTGAAGTGTCTTTTCTGTCAGAGCAGGTGAACTTTTACTGCGTCGGACAGAATGGTTTTAGCCAGTCCAAGGAATGTTTGCTGGTTGATTTCTAGGATGAATAAGCTTTTGAATACTTGAGACTTTAAGTTATCGTTTCTTAAAGTATGGTCTTGAGAAAGTCCTTACTTGTTCTGGTTTGAGTGTGTCTTCTAGCTGGTTGGGAAGCACCTTGCCGGTGACATCTTGCTGAGACTATATTTATCAGCAACCACCCAACCACTAATATTTAATTAATTTCTCTATCTTCCACATCATCAATTATCACTTCAATCCAACCACAATCCTTTATGCAAAGTTTATCCATGACCACCCTACCATCCAACCACACCATTGATATATAATTATTTTATTTGATTTTAATTTTAACATGAAAATATTTACTTGTAATTAAATTTAGAAAAAATTCATATTATAAAACAATTAGATAATGAGCAATTGACTGTTATAAAAATTAAATTGTCGAGAGAATGCAAAAATATAGTGTATATATACAATTTAAAATAAAAATATGTATATATATATATATATATATATTTATAAAATTAGTCTCTGTTTGTAGATAATTAAAAATTATGAATTTTGGTATATTTTTTATTTTATTATTTAAAAAGATATATCTATTTTAGAATTGTATTTATATAAAATGAAAGCATGTATCACAATTCTATTGGTTGATAATTAAAGAATTAGAAAAAAGAACAAAAGTGGGTCATGAGACCTTTGTGGTTGAAATGGTCTTGGTCGACTAGAAGAGAGAGAAATGTGGAGCACTTTTCAATTTTTAATTTGTTAATTGTTGAGGTGGCGGTTAGGTTGGGGTGAAAAGTTGCTGATAAATCTGGTCTGATAATCTCTGTGCTCGCAATTCTCTAGTTGATAATGATGTGACAATCAGCTCCTCCAAAACACCTTTTGCTGGTAAAAGATCGTTAACCAGCAACCCATGCAAGCTTATTTGTTGGTGAAAAATGTGTCAACAAATCCTTAGGTTTGTAAATTAGCTTCTAGTACAACTCAATAATTTTTATTCAGGACATTACAAATTTAAACTGATCTAGCTAGACACACTAATTTAGTGGGATATTTGACTCATCAAATCAGATTTACTAACAATAATTCATAACATTGGTGGAACAATAAAGTTCTTAAATATTTAACTTTAATTATTTTTGTATTCAATAAATTCAAAATACTTAAATAAAGATACAGATATATTAAAACAACAAAAATTTACCTAAAATTACAAAAAACTTATGCAATTCAATATTCTAATAACCAACTAAAAGTATCTTTTGATCAATCCGAAGATCAATTAGATTTAAAACCTGAAGGATTCATTTAAATTAATTTTGGAAATCGATCCTAATTGATTCAATTAAATAGGTCTACAGGGTGTAATATACTTTTGATCAAAACTTAAGATAATTAAAGGGTGAGGATAACCTTAATTATATTTATATTAGTCAATAATAAGTGTAAGTTAAAATTTACATCTTTGTATGTGTCGCCATCAAACACCTATTTCACATTTTCATATTTTGTATTAATAATGATTAATGAGTCCAAGTTCAGCCACAGCTCAGATTCTGGTTAATCTTTGATAAGATAGCCATGGATTTTTATTTTATTTTATTTATTTATTTATTTTGAATTGAGGTCCTTTACCAAAGAGATCGAAGCGGTTTCAAAGTCTATTTTACATAGAGACGTATCAGTTTAAAAAAAAAAAAATCGATTATTTCGGCTGTTTATATATATTAATGGTGAAATTTGCAGAGGCTAAATTGAATAAGAGTACTTAATAAATTGGAATGAAAGAATAATTGAAAGAAAAAGTAGAGCTCAAAGTCTTGCTTTTATTGCTGTATTTATTGCTTGAATTTAATGTGTTTTTTGTGTCATAATTACAACCCTATTTATAGAAAGTAAATACAAGGAAGTGACTTTAAATGAAGAGTTGCACTGCTTCGTCCGAATTAGCTCTTCGAACCGATGCGCCTCTCTATAATGAGCTGATTTCACTCTTGTTTAAATACATCTCGAACTTCCTAATATTTTGTCCTAGTTCGAGCTGTCTTCTCCGAGCTCGAGATTCGTAGCTCGAGCTCCAAAATACTTTCTTTTTGGGTTTTTCTTATTTGATGGACTTGACAAATGGACTTATTCATTTTCGGGTCATAACAATATATGATGTAATTTATTTGTTTTCGAGATAATCTTGATGTTAGGCATTTACAAATTCTAGCTTTTGGAATTTGTATATCAATAGATTAAAGTCAAAAAATGTGTTTATATGTGAACAACGTTGGACGTCACTTTATTCAAATCCATAATTATCCGTCGATATTTTGTTATTCTCAATTGATCATTATCAGTTCATGCTGTATGATACATTCTGGCGTATCCACTATCCCATTTCTAATCATCATCATTAATCAAACCAAAAAGTAATCCAATCCACTATCTATTATATGTATAATGAGATACCATATTATATATATATATATAAACACCTCATGTATCATGTGCATTAAGTCCTTATCAAGGATTCAAAATCAATCTGAATAACTCATTAAAGTCTCATCCAGTTCAAGTAGTGTTCCTTATATATATCAAGCGATTTTTAATGCAACATTGTATTTTATAACGTTTCAAATTTGGATTCAATTAGAGCTTGATTTTGTAAGAATTATAAATCAAATGCTTATAAAATACTCAAACTTCTTAATATTCGAGTTGATTGAAGTTTTTATCGTATTATTCAATATTTGATCATTAAATTCTATATATACAATTTCAGAAATAATTGATTCAACAAAAAGTTGATTTTTAAATAGGGTCCATCAATTGATGGAGACTCATGCATAAATACGTTTTCTTTGCCCACGTCAATAGGCAAAACTCACCCACTAAAGCCATCCACTAACTATTTTTATTAATTCAGAATTTAAAATATAATTAATTATTAATTCAAAATTTAAAATATAAATCATTAATTCGTAACTTGAAACATTCTAAAAATTCTCAATTCGGGATTCGAAAGATTATAATTTTCTCAATCTAAGACATCAATATCAAGTCATGAATTGAAAATTTAAGGATCTTTCAGTCCCGGGTTAAAAATTTATCTTTCGGATTTTGAATCAATAATTAAATTATGTATCAGGTCCTAGATTGACAATTGTTAATGCTTGAATTGACAAACCTAATTATTCCACATTGGAAGAATAAGGAAAGAGTTGCTTGTATATAAGAGTTCACCCAACTCCATTAGTATGAGGCATTTTGGGAAGGTGCCCAAACAAAATCGTAAGGGCTTGAGATGCCCAGCAGTCATACTAATATCAAGTTACCGTTCACAACAAATTGGTGTGGTAAACGTGTATGTGTTGGACTTTGTTGAATGTGGGAAGCCCTTAATTTAAGTGGGGATCGTCTATGGGTGCCTTGTGTTGAAAGTTTTTTGATATTGTTGGGGTCAGACGGCGGGTCCTATAGGTTGAAAGCGGTGCAAGATGAGTTGAGACATATCAAATAATTTGAGGGAAAGGCCACAGGTAGTTGGGATTTTACGAAATAGTCCTACATTTCCTTCCTTGTTGTTATTATTTTGGTGTGTCAAGTCAGTACCAGCTTAGAGTGTCTCTATATTAGCTCTAGTCTGTTCAAACTTGTAAATCCTGTTAGGATATTTATCGAGTTGTAACGGAGCTGGTCAAGACAAACTGGGTTCGAGAATTGATCCACTAGTTTGGGTCCTTTGGGATACACAAGGGAGTTAGAAGAAACTGGCTACCAGTTTGGGATACTCACATTCAGAAAACTGACCGAAGTCACTAGCAAGGACGACACCAATTTGCAATCCTAACTCGTGTATAGAGACAAAGAGAACAAGTCAAAGGAATCCTTAACAAACCAGACTTTAAAAATGGAGATTCCTTAAAGTATGAAGATCTCTCAACTAGTTGTGATTCCTAGAACTGGCAGAGCCATTTTGACACAAAGCTGCAGAGTCAACATCCATTGTCAGAAAAGCATGAGCAAGTGCAGATTTTCAGGAAAAACAACATGTCCATCACAGAAAAGAGAGGCACCAGACATCCAATATGTCTTTCAACGGCTCTTATTTCAAATCTCTCACACCTCGCCTATAAATCGACAAAGTGCTCTTGGAGAGAAGACTACCGAAACTCCGAGAAAGCAAAGAAACTCTGCAAAAACTTAAACTTAAGCTTCCAATGTTTAAGGCTAACTTTTAGCTAATTGTATGCCATCTTTGGACACGAGACTCGTTGCTCTCAAGCTACAGTTATCATCTTAGTGTTCTTACTTAGAATATAGCAGTCACTGCATATCTTCAGCAGTGATTATTACGGGAGTCTAGCCAACAAGTTCGATAGTTCCAAGAAGAACTTTAAAAGTTCCCAAGGCTCAGAAGGAAACTGCGTGGTGTGCCCACACTCCAGTTTTGAAGAAGCATGAATGCAAATGCCAGAATGAGTGAGCTAGTGAAATGGTGAACATTGACATCTACCAGCTAGCAATAGATTGCGAGACCATATTGTAATCCAAAACTTAGTGATTGACTTTCAGCATGAAGAGAAGACGTAGGACTTTTTTGTCTGAGCCTCTATAAATCATTTTGCACGTTACTGTTTTACGTACTTACTTGCTTGGATTTTTAAAACTCAACACATTATTAGTGTTGAAGTATATCTGAGCCGAACTAAATCTTTCAAACTCGTTAAACAACTAAGTTTTAGAAACACAATCTGGTTAGAAATTATCAATTCGTGAAGTGCAAGTTTCTATAAATTATTTTCGTTGTGCACCAACTCTGATCTCGGGACCAACAGGAGACATGCAATCGGTCTGGTCGGAAAGACTCTAAATCCGACCCACCCCACCCTAGACCCCAGGGGCCGACACACATGTAGAGTTGGGGGTACACTTGTACCCCCAAATTTCTTTTTTCCTTTTATCAAACACATATATTTAGTATTACTCATATACACTTTTACACATTATTTATATATATTTTTATATAATGTACCCCAATTTATTTTATTTATAGATTGTACCCCAAATTCTAAATTTTTAGATCCGCCTCTAGACCCACACACATATCATCTCACCCGACCCGACCACCAGAATAACGAGTTGGTGAATTGGGTTAAAGACAGACCCGGTTTTAAAAAAAAAACTATGCACTGGTAGTTTAAAGATTGAACTGAGAACTTTCTTTCCACAGGTAGAGGAGGTGAGAACGAGGAAATCTAATAGGAAAAAACAATTTATAGAGGTGATTGGTGAGATAAAAAAGTATTAAGAGTGAAGTTTATGCTTTGAAATACACATGAGTGGATGAAACTGACTTATCGGGCGGGTGAAGATGGCGGGCAGGTCGGCAACCGTACAACACATCAACGGTCGGCAATGCACATGTTGAAGCTTGAATCGTCGAGGGCAGCGGGCATTGGGTAGTGGAGCACATCGTCAGAATCGAGGGTGGGTTGCAGGTCGGCGAGGGCGAAGGTAGCGGTGGAGGCGGGTGCTGGGTGCAGGCGTGCAACGTTTAGAGTCGAGATTTTTGTGTTTTAGGTGTCAATGTATTTGGAGATTTTAGTGTTTTAGGATTTATATAATTAAATATTATATATAACTCTGCTCGCGGCCCAACCCAAAAATATTTTGGGTGAAAAATTTTCACCCGTCACCTGACCCGATTAAAGATAGACCGACCCTAAGTCGACCCGAAATTATCGATTCAGGTCAAATTTTCAATTGAGGGTCGGGTTTTGCCTTCTCTAGAGGGAATAATTATTGGGATTCACAAGCACAATTGTCCTACATTGAAGAAACACAAGGAAAAAATTATTGTATATAAAAACTAACCCAACTCTATTAGTAAGAAATCTTTTAGGAAGGTGTCCTAAAACAAAAATGTGAGTTGTGATGCCCAAAACAAATAATATCATATTAATATTAAATTATGGTTCGCAACAATAAAATATTTGTTTAGGACTTTTTATCAGATGGCCTTTAAATGGCAAATGAATATGGTTCCTGAAGTATAGCCCCTATTACTTAAAACTCTACTGAGAGAAATACAACCCCAATATATTTTACAAATAATTGTGTATGTGGCAATGAAATAGTTTTTTTTTTTAATTTTCTTATATCATTATATTAAACTAAAAACTATAGGAATTTTAAAATAATTATTTTATTTTATCAAGATGCTTTTCGTTTGATCATAATGAATGTACTTCATCCTGGCAAAAACTTAAAAAAGTTTTGTCCCTTCACAATTCTTAGCATGCAAATAAACACATGTGCAGTATGTTTTATGATTAATTTTAATGAGACTATCAAATAATTGGCAGCATTTCGTCATCACACAACAAACATTTAAGAACACAAATTAATATGAACTCACACATGCACATGCATACATAATATACGAATCCAATAGACATTAATCTTGAATTATTTTCTAAATATTATAATAGCATGTAATTAGTTTCCTATGAATTGAAGATAAATATCCGAGTCCAAGCGATTGCATGGGCAGTGGCAAGTGATTGGTGTTGATAGGCTTCCAACAAAAACATGACTATATAAGTCCGAGCTAAGAGCATGGTGGTAAAGGTGGAACTAAGGGTTATGGCCGGGCATCCTCGTCTCCCGGTGCTAAAAGACAACATACTCAATTCATAATCGATAGAAGTGGCTTCAACTTGAGTGATTTGTCCTAAAATCTAGGGTTCTTTCCTAAATTCATACTGCTTAGCAACAAGTAACGTTATTTAATAACTGCTTCGATAGAAGTACGAGGAACATTAAAAATATCTATTAAGTGCAACCTAAAAATCTCAATTTGATGGGAATTGAGATTTTTCCTGGTTAAAACCTAACTCTAACTATTTAGCTTTAGGCCTATGATTTTAGAAGTTATTTTTTATTTTTAATATTTATAACGTTATTATATCATTAAATATTGTCCTCACTCTTTTATTCCTTTAAATGATAAAAAAAAGTATGAATATTTTTTCTATTTTATTAAAAATTTAAAATGTATATCAAACTTCATATATTCATCTATCTAAATATAAAAATATATTACTTATTTCATCAATGTTTAAAATTATTGATTAAATATTTTTCAAGGTTTTAATTGTTTATTATAAACTTTAAACATAATTAGAAAATATGATTTAAAATATTAGAAGTTGATTTTAGTATATAATTATAAAATAATTATTAATAAAAAAAACAAGCTAAACAATCTAGCTCGTCAATTTTCAAGCTTAATTCTATCACGCCTGGCTAGAAAATTTCGGACATAAATATTTTAACCTAAACCAACATTTTAGACTCAATTTAATGGATTGACCCATAAATTTAAGGCTAAATTGATATCAATGTAGAATCGATTCTAAAATTTATTATTCGGGATTTTTACATATTAAATGTTAATTGTTATAATAATTGTTTATTGTGAAAAGGGAAATGTGAAGATGAGTGGTTAGAAAGGGGGTTGCACGGTGGAGCATGAGAAACAGTTACCAGCGGATCACAGCCTCGGCTGTGAAAAGAAAAGAAATGAAAAGATGAGCGCTAGTGTACTCGCACGCACATCATCATCTCTACTCTACCCCCTCTCTGCGAGGGTTCTTTCTCTTTTCTTTTTTATATTCTTCCCCTTTTTATTTTTCATTTTTTTTCCTGTTTCTAATTTCACTCATCAGTCACTTGCCAACTCCAGTTTTCCTATCCATTTTCCCGTTAATAAATTTTGTCATAAAAGAATAAGAAGGGATGCAGCAGCAGCAGCAAAGGTTGAAGCAGCAGCAACAACAGCTAGCGCTGATGCAGCAGTCTCTATACCATCCGGGTCTTCTCGCCCCTCCTCAGGTGCAACATTTTTGTTGTTGTGTGAATTTGTCCTTGTATGATATATTTTTGTTAATTTTTTTTTCTTTGCAGAATAGAAAAAAATTATGGGCCTGTATATTTTTGTTTAATTTTATGGAAAGCTTCACCTTTTGTATATGTTTTTAATAAGCAAATTCAGTTTTTCGTTTCGTTCGACTGTTGGACTTGTTGGCTTTCCATGGTGAATGCACATTACATGCTTTTGACAAGTTATTGTCTCATAATTCAATGTTGTGCAACAAGATCAGATTTTTTGTATGTAATTCTTTTCTGTATTGGAGCGCTATTCATTGTTTAAGTGTTAGTGTTTTTGCTTCACTGTTATGAGTGGTGTGCTTGTATGCAGATAGAACCTATCTTGAGTGGGAACTTGCCTCCTGGATTTGACTCGACTTCATGCCGCAGTGTGTAAGTCTTTGCCTGCCGTTCTGCCATCTCATTGTGAAACTTTTCGCAATCATTGAGAATGCTACTTCAGTAGTTAGTTAATGCTTGTGTGATACTGACAATTTCATCATGAACGATCAGCTTTTCTGCCGCTAAAGACATGTTTGAATTTAAATGTTCTATGTTAATTTGACACGGATGGGAAGAACCTCATAATATAAAATGTCTCCACTGGAAACTAAATAAGCAATATAGTCTTTATAAATTCAACACATAAACTGAAGAAGGGATGTTATAACTTTTGCACCATAGCACAGGCTACTATGATTGTATCCATGTTTAGTGGATCTCTTGGCATATATGATGCTCCACTTTATACTGGAGATCAAATCCTACTATAGAGTAAACCTGCAATCTCACCTCGAAACAGCAAATCGAAATATTTGGCTTTTTTTGTTTTTTTTAATCATTAGCTCTGTTCTAGGGCAGAATTTAAACTCTGTTACTTTGGAAAAACATCAGGGAAAAATGAGGTTTTTCTTTATTATCAACTCTTACTGTTGTTTCCAAGTCTCTGGCCTGCTTACTTACTTTTGGAGCTGTCTGGGATGATAGAGTTATATTCGCATTTTTCTGTCTTTTTGGTACCATTAGATTTATATTTCTAAAACTTATGTACATATACACACCATGATCTGATGTAGGTATGTTGGAAATATCCACCCTCAGGTTACTGAACCTCTTCTACAGGAAGTTTTCTCGGGTACAGGTCTTCTTGAAGGTTGCAAGCTTATTCAGAAAGAAAAGGTGCAACTTCAGTTCTTACTTGAGTCTTGATAACATCTCTTTGCTAGTGTATGGGCCCAGTATTTAGTTGGACATGGTCTTTTTCCTTGGGAAGGAATTTGATTTTGTACATTGCATGTTGAAGTTTTATGCCTTCCACTGTTCAATGCATGTGATACAGTCATCCTATGGTTTTGTGGATTACTATGACCGTCGATCAGCTGCACTTGCCATTGTGACTCTGAATGGCAGGCATTTGTAAGTAGAGCTCTGGTTAATTATTGACATTTGATTTGTTTCTAGCTTGTCTAATTTGCATGTTGCAGGTTTGGGCAGCCAATAAAAGTTAATTGGGCGTATGCTAGTACTCAGCGCGAAGACACATCAAGTAAGTATAACTGATCCTGCATTATTCACTTCTGATCTCCTTTTATTAAATTTTTGTGTTTTGAATGTGATCTTGAATACTTTGTTTGGACTTGCTTCTCAGATCACTTCAACATATTTGTTGGGGATCTTAGCCCAGAGGTTACTGATGCTACCTTATTTGCATGCTTCTCTGTATATCCTACATGCTCGTAAGTCCAATTGTAATGCTTTTGTTGCAGTTGTTACTCTTGTGCTTTTTGACTGATTATATTGATGAGCAACTTATTGTTACCAACTTTTATGTTGATGTAGAGATGCAAGGGTCATGTGGGATCAGAAGACTGGTCGCTCCAGGGGTTTCGGTTTTGTTTCTTTTCGCAGTCAGCAGGTCCACAAATATTTTAACTTTTCCCGCTCTCTCCCTCCATCAGGTCATGAATACATTGATTGATCATGCACATTTGTGTTAATTTCCAGGATGCTCAAAGCTCAATAAATGACTTGAATGGTGAGAATTATGCCCTCGTGCTGTTTTATATCTCTTTTTTTTTTTTTTTTTGTATCTCTGCGAATCAGTAATAGTCTGACCCCTTTTCCTACTCTCTTTCCTTTTTCTATATTCAATAAGTTTCAAATCTTTTTTCTGCATATTCTTGAAGACATTAGGTGCAATTAATTTTATCTCTTCGGACTTAACGTATGCTAAAATATAAATGATTCACGTCCATATTTACTGATTTCATCCATACAGGTTTACATCATATGCAAAAGTTGATGAGTTTTGAACTAAGTAACTCACTCTAATCACGTGAGGGGAATCGAATGAACTTTAGAGCCTGTATGCATCAAAATAAAGTATTGGGATTTTAGAAGCGTGTGCATGAAAAATAAAAGTCTGCTGTTCTTGATTTGTATTGCAAAACATAAACCCATTTTAAGGCAAGCAAGTTGACTGGCAATGTCACATTTTGGAGACCGTATCTTGTTTATCTAAATTTTGATTCGCTTCAAGTGTTGAGTTTCTATTAATATTTTTTCATCTTAATTCAAATTACAGGAAAGTGGCTTGGAAGTAGACAAATCCGCTGCAACTGGGCATCAAAAGGTGCTGGTCAAGGCGATGAGGAGCCGAATACTGATTCAAAAAATGTTGTGGAACTAACAAATGGAGCATCTGGTTAGCTATTTAAAATATTGATCATTAACATGAACTGCTTTTGCATCTGATGTAACTCTGGTTCTGTACGTTTTAACTATTGTAAATATGAAATTGATGTAATTTTCCTAAAGCATTTATTTATGACTATAAATTAAAGTTTAATGATTAATGGATTGTAAGTCTTGAGTTTTGTACCTCATTTCTCATTTTTAATGAAATAGGATGAGTCATGTCAAAGATTGGAAAGTCGTTGTTTTACGACATTGATTGTATTTGCTTACTCTTAAAATTTGAAATTGAAAATAACTTTGCAGATGATGGTCAAGAAAAAAGGAATGAAGATGCTCCAGAGAATAATCTGCAGTTTACAACTGTTTATGTTGGCAATCTTGCTCCTGAAGTGAGTAAATGTTGATCCTATTTTCCCTCTTAATGGTCGTGTGAGACCTTCCATGTAGGGGTGGCAATTCGTGCGTGTTGGGTCGTTATCGTGTCGACACGATAGTGACACGACCCATTAAGGTCCGACACGAACACGATCTGTTAAGGATATGCTCGACACGAACACGACACGACCCATTAAGCCTCAAACACGAACACGACACGGACACGACACGAACACGATATTGACCTGTTAAGAACCCGATCTGATAACACGATATTGACACGAACACGACACGTACACGATATTGACCTGTGAAAATTGTTAAATTAGGTTGATAAATGAAAAAATAGTAGTAATAATAATAATAAAATAATAAAATATATTATTTATTAATTTCTTAGTGGGTAACACGAACACGAACACGACACGAATACGACACGAAACACGATATATTATCGGATAACACGAACACGACACGAAACACGATACATTATCGGATAACACGAACACGACACGAACCCAACACGAACACGACACGAAAATTTCGTGTCCTTATTGGGTCGACACGATAATGACACGAACCCATTAAGGCTCAACACTAACCCATTATTATCGTGCGGGTTCGTGTCGGGTTATCGTGTCGTGTCGAAAATTGCCACCCCTACTTCCATGGTAGCAATCCAGATGATCTTCTTCATCTTGCATATTTTCACTGTGAACTTTGAATTATTGAAGCTCTCAGTATGTTGGAATGAGCTCCTTGTTTCAATCAATTTCTTTATCCTCCTTCACGGTTGCTCTTTTCATGCAGGTCACATCAGTTGATCTCCATCGTCATTTCCATGCACTGGGCGCTGGAGTAATCGAAGATGTCCGAATTCAGAGAGACAAAGGTTTTGGGTTCATAAGGTACAGCAGCCATGCGGAAGCTGCGCGTGCTATACAGATTGGAAATTGTCGGATTCTTTTTGGCAAGACAGTGAAGGTATACACTAGTATTTTAATTTTACTAAGTAGTAAACTTGCATTTGCATAGTTACATGTTAAACCATGCATCCATGGATGATGCAGTGCTCGTGGGGTAGTAAGCCTACTCCTCCGGGAACCAGTTCCAGCCCTCTGCCTCCACCGGGGCCAGACCTGGCTGCGTATGAGAGACAGCTTACTCTGAGTAAAATAGGTGCTGCACAGGCTCTGATGAATCATCATCAGCAGCAGCAGCAGCGTCTGGGTGCAACTACTCAACCAATCTATGATGCTGCTGCTGCTGGATATTCCCAGCCACCACCCTTGTATTACCAGCACCTGTAATCTACACTTTTTTTTCTTTTTTTTTTTTTAATTTGATTCTTTTCCTTTTCTGTTGTTGTATGACATTGACAACCTTGATTTGGGATTTCACGATTAAACCACGTTTTATCTTTTCATCAATCTTATCTTCCATCTATACAAATCATCTTCTTTAAACTGATATGTATATACATACAATCTATAAATAGATGAAAGACAAAAAATGGCAAAAAGGCAGAGCTCCATGAGTTGATGAGCTCTTCGTTTCTCATATCATATTTACGGCGGTGTTACATTCCGATGTGTTTATTGGTGTTAGATTTATTGTCTATGTAGCCAGAATCCCGGTGGTGAACGCATACGGCGAGCCTGCAACTTCCACGGCTGCCGCCGATGCTTCCGTCCTGCACTTCTCTCGCTCATCCATCACCATTTCCCGGTACCGGCACTCCGTGCTGCAGAATGCTTTCTCTCCCCGGTACATGTATATGTCTTTGCCGTGGAGCTTCTTCTTGCACAAGTTACACGTGCTCAGAAAATCGGCAGCCGGCACTCTAGTTGCCTCCGCCTGTCTCGCCGGAGATATGTGGAAAACGGTGCCGCGATTGCAGCTTTGTATTCTGAAAGGTGCTCTACCGCCCTTTCCAGCCCCTTCCGCCGTCGCATCGGAATACTCCTTCGTGTAAGACTTGTTCGGACCGTGACACGTCACTATCGTATACTCCTCCAACCTATCCATCTCCTTTTCCTCCGCCTCTCTCCTACTCCTCCAGCAATTCTTCGGCGGATTCACCGGAATTGGACTCGATCGTCCCAAATTCCGGCCAAATAAGGCCGTGATACCATCTCCGCCGCCGCCGGACTTCTCCAGGGCCGCCACTATACCTAACCCCACGCCGCCGACGTCCAGGCTCTTCAGCCCCCTCGGCGATTGAACCTTGGTGCATCCGGCGAGAATCTCGATCACTGGCTTAGACGTCTTCCCTAACATGACTACCAATTACTTCCCAACAAAAATGATCGTTTTAATGGCGGACGGTATTTGTGAATTTTATGTTAGAATGGAGTTGTTAGAGAGAGCCCATGGTTTTGTTCGAAATTGTGGACATATATAATGAGGAATTACTAATGCATGATTGATTTACTATTTTCCTGAATTATTGAACGACTTTATTCTATTTTATTCAATCGGATTCCAAACTATATAATATTTCAAAAAATGTCACTCGTCAGTGGACAATTTTTAAAGAAACGTCTCTGTCCCATGATTGGGACCCCAACGGAGATCTGAGCCCACGTCACCGTTCACTGACTCAGCTCCGGATTCCGGCGATTGTGACCTCGCCGTTGACGGCCACGTGTGGTTGTGTGAGAGGTGGGGATTATTAGTATCCCGACTGTGCGGGTTGTGGCGGGCCCGCTCCCATTTATTTTTTGTTGGAATTTCATGGGCCCATGAGAGTGATGATGTATTCTCAAATGAAATGACGGGACTGCCCCTGAATTTTCTTGTTTCCACAATCCGACCTACTCTTTAAAAGATTTCTTTTACGAAAAGGAAAGTATCATATTTATTTATAAGCAGAAAATAATTGCGAGAATCACATTGATTTTCAACAGCTTTGTTCTCCACAAAAAGAAATATTTCTTTGTTCAATATTTTATTGCAGAACTAAAACTAAATTTGTTTATATTCTTTTTTGAGGGTTGATTCGTTCACCTTCCAAAAGTGTTTCTAGAGACTCTGCTCCCGTGTTTTAAATTTGCAGACATCATATTTACTTTTTTTTTTTCCAAACGAAATTTGATCAAATTAAACACCAATTTTAAATATTGTAATGAATACCCAACAATTTGATTTCTCGAAAAATAGACAATTACTTGTTAACAGTGGCGGATCTAAGCCCCCCTAGCCCGAATTTTTTTTCGTTTTAATAGTGTCGTGATCCAACATTTTATGGTATAGCCCCCCTCGTAAAGATGAAAAAAATGATGAAAATATGATATAAAAGGATTGAAGTTAAGGTGGAGGCAAAAAAAAAAAAAATTCAGCCCCCCTTACGACATTTTTCTGGATCCGCCACTGCTTGTTAAATGGATTATCTAAATCCTGTGATGAGTTTGTTACATTAACAAATTTATATAATAAAATGAGACCAAAATTTATCTAGCCACTTTTGATAACTTGTTAAGTTATCTAGCCACATGTATAAAAATACATGTTTTTTAGCCACTTTGCCAATGATTGGAGAGAGAAATTGAATTTTAAAATCTTGTAGCATTAATTGTTTTTGGATTTATTATCCATTACCCCACCAACTACCCCACCACCTACCCCACTCCCCCCTTTCTCTCTCTCATCCCGTCGAACAACCACCACCGACGCACGCCATTTTTTCCGATTCAAAGCTTCAAATCGCCGGATTTCGCACGCTCAACCCGAAAAAAAATCCACATTACGTCTACGTGATGTCTGGAGAAGAAGAAAACCCGAACCAAGTAAGTTAAATCCCATTATTTCGCGATTTTTGGCTCGTTTTTTAGCGCGATTTTTACCTTGAATTTTTCTTTGATTTTTCGCAATTTTTCGTCGAATACATGTTTTTTATTATGTGTATGAAGTTGATTAAATTCATATTTCGTCGATTTATATGCTTTAACATGACTAGAAACACTTTAGGAATGAATTTTTGCTGTAGAACTGTAAAAAAATGTACAGACTGCGCGCCCTAGGAGGGAGATGACGAGATCTCGAC
>JAPKLW010000481.1:60462-94167 GCA_026898455.1 Plectranthus barbatus
AGACCACATTCTTCAATTAATTAAGGGCAGTTACCTTTAACTTTGTTGTTTATGCTTGTGAATGTAAGACTAAATTGATTTCCTCCCCTTTCGCTGTCGAGTGTGATCTTCTTGTCGGAAAAATATAGCATCGCCAACTTCTTCTGTTCCAATGAGCATGAGCCAACTTTAAAGAAGTGGATGATTAGACAAGGGGATATATGATACTCCATATCATTTGATAATTAAATACAAACGAAACTGGATATTAGATACACAACATATTGAATTACAACAAAGTTGATGGTCTCACAAAAATTTTCCATCCACTCTACCCAAATAAAGATTTTAAGATAACGATACACATATAAGTGTATAAATGTATGTATGTCTATATCGAGAGAGAGAGAGACCTAATAAATACAGTCGACTTCCTCCTATTTTGGAAAAGGGTTAGTAATTTCAGCAGCTAAAATTTTTAGAAATTCCAACCCCCCAAAAGTGGGCATATTTAAATTACTAATTTGGTCAGCTTTAATTATGCCTTAAAAATTCCAGAGTTGCGAGGATAATTCCTCGCAATTATCAGGCCAGTAGTAGTCGGAGCCCGGTAACGGTGGCGCCGGCATAAAATCGCCGGAAAGATCATCGAATCCCGGGAATAATCCGAAATCGGGAATGTTATTATCCGCGCCCATGATCAAAAACTGGTCCAGAAAATCATTGTCCAGGGGTATATCCGCGAGATCCGTCTCCCTCGGCGCCGCCCCGTCCGACACCGACGGGCATGGCGACTCCGCTAGCTGAAACGCTTCCGAAGAAGACAGAGAATCCGAATGGGAGTCCAGATCGGACGTGGCTGCGGCGGCGGCCTCATGAGCGAAGCGGGCGGCGGCGACCTGGATCTCGGCGGAGCTCATCGACCTGCCGTTTTCAATCTCCGGCGGACTGTCGGGGAAATTGAACTTGGCGTTCCGGCCGCGGAGGCAGAAGAGAGCGGCGTCGAAAGCACGCGCCGCCTTCTCGGCCGTGTCGTAGGATCCGAGCCAAATCCTCTCCCTGCAGTTGGGGAGCCTGATTTCGGAGACGTATTTCCCCCACTTGCGCTTCCTCACCCCCTTGTATTTGCAGGAGGGGGAGGAGGATTGGTGTTGTTGTTTCTCAGGAGATTTCATCACCATATCCGGAATTTGAATAAAATAAATTAGTTGAATGATGAGGGATTGTGTTGGAGTTGGGGAAAAATGGCGGCTCTGGGGCGCACATATATTAGGGGGGGGGAAAGCGAGTGGGAGTGAAGGGTCAACACAACAGGGTTAATTTAGTAGAATAGAATAGAAAAGAAACGAAAAATAAAAGAATGGACACGTGGGCCATTAACGAATTGTTTGGATTACGCGGTAGCAGAGACACACAAATCAGCACGTGCCTAATTCCTCTCCCTCGTGACCAAATTTCTCCTACCTAGAAGTAGGAATGTCAATCGGGCTAACCCTATTGGACTGCGGGCTATTTGGTTCGGGTTGAATCGGGCTGAATTTTTATCGGGCTAAAAATTCTTGAACCTAACCCTAACCCACCGGTTTTCGGGTTGACCCGTCGGGTTGGCAATATTTACGAGTTTATTTTTGTAAAGATTTTCTTAAAATATTTTAACAATCCCTAAAACAAAATAAAAAAAAGAAAATGATGAACCAACATAAATAAAAGACATCAAATATCAATATATTTGCAAAAAAATAGTGATAAGCGGATAATCATAGTTTGAAAAGAAAAAAAAAAAATCAATCCTTATATACCAACTAATTTAAGTAATAGAAATACATTTCTCAACGTATAAAATGATAAAATAATGATTAAAAAATTAAATATAGCTTTCACTTGGGTGAACATAACAACGAGTGGCTAAAGGTTCTTGAAAGAATCAATGAGTAGGTACGCTAATTAGGAGAGTGACGAGTGGAAGACAATGAAAGATGAAGAAATGAGAGATTTTTCGATTTGAGGGTAAAGGACTACGTCATTGGGAGATTGATGAGATTTTGTGTGACGGAAAATTAGGTCTAGGAAATTAGGTATATAATTAATGGGTATATTATGATATAAATAATATTAGAAATAATAAATTATTAAATATATTATTAAATATTATCGGACCTACGGGCCGACCCGCAACCCACCGGGCTCAGCCCGTTCGGGCCGCCAACCCGTCGGGTTCAACCCGTTCGGTTAAAAATAATTTCGGGTTGAAATTTTTTTACCCTAACCCGCATTTTAGTCCATCGGTTTCGGGTCGACCCATCGATTTCGGGCTTTATTGACATCCCTACCTAGAAGTAGAACCACCACCCTCCCTCTGCTTCAAACCTTTTTTTCTAATTCGCCACTCTCAACCAACACTACATCATTTATTACTTTTTTTTTTTTTCACTATTTCAACTAAATGTGAAAATGAAATATGTTTGCCCCCCAATTTTGAAGCAAATCAAATTTTCTATACATTCCAATATTTATAAATTACACTGTATGTGATATCAAATCTAATGTTAAAGGTAATTTTTTCAAATATTGTGTGCACATGTTATTCATTCAAACAATGAAACAGGGTTTGAAGTTTGAACATTAAAGATGGGGAATCTACCAAGTTATGAAGCCCCAAAGTTGATTATATATAAACATGATACTGTTTCATAATTATGTTTAATTTGTTTCACAGAGCAATAAAGCTTCAAACTGCTCAACAATTAGATTATTTATTATGTTAGCAGCTTTTTAAGCAATAGTTGATTTTAGAATTGTATCAAAAATTATTTAAGCATTCTATTTGTGGCGGCCAAGAAATCATGAATTTTCGTTTTAAGAAAAATATTTGAGTGAAGTGAAATTTAAATTAATACATTTTGTTTAAAACAAAATTCATTTAACATATTAATCATGCGCTGGTATATTTTATTATGATATGTCTAGGATTGCATTTGTAGTTGTAGGTGCTATTTAATTCAAAGTCCTAGTTAGCCTATAACCATGAGCGATTTCTACATAGGCATAGGGGCCGAACATGTTTGTAAATTGTAACTGCCATACTATAATATAGCGTTTTTTTAATCGAATAAATAATTTAAATGGGAAGGTGATAAATATATGGAATTTTATCAATTCAGGATTCATACGATAATTTAATTATCGATTTAGGATCCGAAAGATTAATTTTCAATTCAAGACCTGAAAAATCACAAAAATATTAATCTAGGACCCGAAATATCATAAAATTCTCACTCCAGGATCTCAATATTAGTCCTAGATTGAGAATGTTGATCTTTCGGAAATCATCTTTCGTGTCCTGAACCGATAATTCTCCTAAATTTATTTATCCTTAAACTAGTAATCAATTAATCATAAATAATATATTTTAATTAACCACTGTATTCTAAAATTGGGGTTATAATTTATCGTATTAGATGCTCCTAATGGTAGTTACATAACTAGGCATGCTAATTTAGCCCGAAATCTGCGGGTTGCCACGATTAACCCGAGTCAATATGCGGGTTAAGGTAAAGATATTTTGGCCCAAATAGTCCGGAACTGTATAACCCAAGGCCTGATAGGGTTGAGCCCGAAACCCGAAAGATTGACCCGATTATTATTTTTATAAATATATTTTTCATAGTTATAGTACTAAAATCTACTTCTAATATTTAAGAATTAAGATGTTATTCATAATTAAGTTTTTAAGTTATATAATTGTATTTAGTTCAAATAGTATTCAATACATAGTTAAATTTATTTATTTATGAAGTTAAAACATATTCAAATATTATTAAAATAAAAAATAATATATTTTTAATAATTAAATTTATCATTATATAAAAATTTGTCATGTGTTTTGCATTTTTATAAGAGAGAAATAATATTTTGTTTATTTTTCAATATTTAAAATATTAAAAGAGTTAAAATATATTAAAAATAATAAATAATAAATAAATTTATTGATCGGACGGATTAGCTCGAAAATCGATGAATTATAGTTTGGGTCATGATTTTTTAGCTCGAAAAAATTTCACCTCAATTTTTTACAGACCAATTAACCCGCAATCCAATAAAATTAAATTTTTTACAGACCAATTAACCCGCAATCTAATATAACTGACCCAAAATTCTACTGGTTGACTCGATTGACATCTTTTAAACATAACAATACTATTATTAATATGTTGGTCTCCAGCTTTTGTGGAGACAGACAGCATAAGACGACCATTGCTTTTTAATCCATTTAATTACCATGTGCAATAATATTATAAATCATAAGTGGCAGAAAAGAATATACACACCAAAATTATTACATTTTATTTTATTAGGAAATAAAACTAAACTATTATTTAAAAAAAATTGGAGTAGGGGTGAACTAATTAATAAGTTACACTGATTAATGTCAAAAGAGAGGAGAGGTGATGGTAATTAAATGGTAATTTAAAAGTGTTTGAAATTGGTATAGCTCTACAGCGTAGGGGCAGTACCACGGCAGGAAAAAACGGCAGTGCTATTAACTTAGCCTCCCTTTGCTTTCATTTTCAGCCTTATATTCCATGTGTTTTTACTATTTTCAAGCTTATGTTATCTTTCGTATCTTTCCATTATTTTTTTCTATAAATATTTTTTCACCCATTTTCTTTTATTATCCTGATTCAAGAACGAAAAACATCTTTATATAAGAACGAAAAAACTCTGTTAAATATATATAGATTAAATTTGATGTAAAAAATAAAGTATATGTTTTAAATGAAAATGAGTTTGAGTTTTTGTATTGATTAGATTAATTATTGTGAAGTTTTTACATATTGTTTTTAAACATAATATATATAGTAGAAAGAATATGATTGATAGCATATTTTGTAATATGTTACTATCTCCGTCCCGCTATAATAGGCCATTTTCATTTTGACACATTAATTTCGGAGCTAGTGTTTAGTAGCTAATTGTGGTTAATAATAAAATTGACAATCGTAATTAATTTATTTAAGTCTTAAATAAGTTAATTACGATTGTAAGTTTTATTATTAACCACAATTAACTACTAAACACTAGCTTCGAAATTAATGTATTAAAATGAAAAGAGCCTATTGTAGCGGGACGGAGGGAGTATTTTGCAAGTGTATAGATCACTCATTCCAAAAAAGTGTATAGATCACTGTACATGACAAGTAATAAAAATATCGAACAGAAGATTGCAAATTTGAAATATAATCAAGTAGATATTTCATTACTATTGTTAGGATTTTTATTAAAGAAATTCTTCCTTACTTTTTGTTGTTTTGGTGGGTCAAAGATTATAAGTCATCTTAGTCAGTTTTTCAGTTTTTAGAGTTCTAAACTGTAATCCTTGTATAGGATTGATCGAGTTGTAATAGAACTTAGGCTGAAGACCGAGCAAAGGAGAATGCTCGAGAACTGACTACAAGCACGCCTTGCCTTGACCAAAACTTAGTTGGAGCACTCAGTTTAAGGTCCATCGATACTGACCAGGAGAAGTCAGTATGAGGGCTTTCCCGAACTGATTAGGAAAAGTCAGTATGATGGTTTTCCATACTGATTAAGAGAAATTAGTATGAGGGCATTTTCCATACTGACTATGGATAGTCAGTATGAGGGTCTACCATACTGACCTTGGGAAGTCAGTATGAGGACTGGCCTTAGAAAGTCAGTATAAGGGCCTCTACCTTTAAAGCTTGAGCTATTCGAAAGATATCGAAGCTCAGTCAGACTTAGGCACTCATATATTATTCGCGTGTGTGAAACACACTAGTGCAAGTGCACACTATCACAAGTAATATAAAACGGAGTATTCTCCGAGTATCGATCCACAGGGAAGGGTTAAAGGTGCACAAACACTCAACTCGGTTTAATTGATGGGGAAAAATGATTTGGTTTGTTTAATTAATCTAGGCATGAATTAATAAGGTAATGACAATAAACATAAAAACAGTAGATGGTGAAAACAGGAGAAAATTGAGAAAAATCGGATCGGATAAATTCTTTTTAATAGATGAGTGAAACAGCTTAGGCTATGGAATCACTTGCGACGAACATATATGCTACAGCAATTGCAACAGCACAGAGCAGTTGATGCCAAATTGTTATTCCCAACTAGATTTTCCAAAATAGATGAGATTGCCCTTCTTAATTTAATTTAACATATTCCTATGCCCAAATTCAAATTAAGTCAAGCACTATTCACAGCTCTCTTAGGCATTTAGACAAACACAATACCTACATATTCCTATGCAACATATAGTGTAGCAATTGAGGTTTCTACTCATATTCTCAATTTTCCCAAACAAAGATTAAGCATAAATCACAAACACAAGCTCCCACAAGGATTGTAATTAAAAGATTTAAACCTTCAAAAGCTCAACTCCATGCTATTAACAACAGTGTCGCACAATGAAATCAAAACATGCAAGTTCATCCATAGCCCAAGCCAAGTGGGTTTAGCTCATATTTACAAGGGTGAGAGCTGAAATCATGTCTTGGAAACTAAATTTCATTATTCAAAACAGGGAAATTAAAGATAAGAGGAAGAAACAAGGATTCCCCCTTAGATCGAGCAACAATAGGAATGATTCCTCGATTCCCTAGTTGGCCTTCTCTTCGGTGGTTGAGCTGCAGCTCGAAACCCATCGTCTTCCTCGATTTCTTCCCTTCCCCCAGCTGAATCTCCCAGCTCGATGTGTGTGGCAATGGAAATTCTAGGTGGTGTTGGAATTCTAGATGAGCTCTCTCTTCTCCCTTCAAGATTTCTCCCCAGCTGGTTTCTCTCTGTCTCTCTACGAAGTGTGTTCCCAAAATGAATCCCCCAGTTGTTCTTCTTCTCCCCCCAGCTGTGCTCCCCTCTCTCTCTACGATTTGGGAGAGATGAAGTGAAAATGAAAATTGGGGCTCCCATTCTCTCCTCAAAAATTAGCTTTTATACCTCCCCCAATTTTAGGTTTCCCTTTTTGGCAACATTCCCAAATTGTCCTTGGAGAAAGTTGGTGAAAATCAACTCTATTCGCATTTCCACATCAGCAAAAATAAGTTTTTCCACATCATCCCGCAACTTTGACTTAAGTTGACTGGGAGCTAACCCAGCTCGGCTTGCTACAGCATCTGCTTCCTTTTGCTCCAGCACAGGCTTCAAAACTTGGTAATTTCCTGCACGACAATTTCACTCCAAATCCTCCAAAAACATCATTATTTGCTTCAAAACACGAAATAAACATACAAGGACTCGAACAACTAAATAAAAGACTAAAACAATATTTATTTGGTTAAACATAGACGAAAGACTCTCTAAAACGAACTAAAATAAAGAGAATATAACTCTTTTTTCAAGAGTTATCATATATGCCCAAGTCAGTATGAGGTTATCCAAACTGGGATTCCTCAGGCACCATTTTGGAATCCAAACTTGCTTCACCTTAAGCTTAGGTGAAACTTTCTCCACTTTCTATTCCTTCTGAAATAATGTATGCTATTTGGATGCATATGAGAAGGAATAGTGGGTGAGTGCAAAATCTTACGAGAAACTGAGTTTGCTAGAAATGAGTTCCTCAAAACTAAGTTTCTTGAAACTAAGTTTTTGTTAGATTCTTGGAAACCAAGTTCGGGTGCAATCTTCCTAACCCTTGAATAAGAGAAATGATTGGGCTCAGACCTCGAGTAGTTGTCCCTTCTACTCAGATTAGTCCTCTTCACATACGAACTATGATTGAAGGACCTCAGATTTCTGGAATCCGGACATGAAACTGACTTCTTGCGAAACTCAATTTTTGTTGCTAAAGTGGGTTTCCTTGCATAGAGAATGGTTTGCTTAACCCACTTCTTGGGCATACTTGGCTTCATCTCAGGTTTACTCAGTTTTGAAACTGAATTACTTTTAAGCTTGGAGCCAGAACTTAGTTTTAGAACTAAGTTTTGTACCTCAGTTTTTGGTTATTCTCTTTTAGAGTCCGAGGCATCTTCTCCAAGCTCGACCATAAAGACCAAAAGGGCTTCTTCCTCGTCTTCATCTCCAGATGTATAATAGCCATCATCATTATCTGGGATGTCCGAAACCTCAGTTCTAGATAGCATGACCTTGGCTACGACTCTGGAAGCTTCGTTCTCAAAGATCATTTTGAGACGTGGACATCTTTTCCTTAGCCTTCTCTAGAAGCTTGGTCAGCTTCCTCATCTGCTCCTGAAGCTCAGCAACTGAACTCTCTTCCTATTTCTTCTGGTAGGAAGGTGTTGGAGTAGATTTTGATGCAGAGCTTTGACTAGCTGCTCTGTCAGCTTGATAAGGCTTCTGGGGCCTTCTCTTGAAATCTCTCTTTACGAAGAAGGCAACATCTTCTTTGGGTTGCATGCTAACATTTTTCATGGCTTCATTCATGTTTGCCATTTTGATGTCCCACTCGTGGGCTTGGAGCTGCGCGAACACATCCTTTGTTGACATCTTCGACAAATCCTTTTTTCTTTAAGCTCATGGTTTTTACAAACCAATCTTCCTTCGATATCTTGGAGAGGATCTTTGTGTTCAAATATGCAACAGAATACTCTCTCCCCAAGTTTTTAAGCTCACAGACTATTGCATTAAATCTTGCTTCTATATATTTAATATTTTCACCAAGAAGCATTTGAAATTACTCATACTTATCAACACAGTTTTGAAGCTTATTTTGCTTTATTTGGTCGGTCCCTTGGTAGAGAGTGCCAAGAAAATCTCACATTTACTCGTGTTATCATACACCGACAACCAGTGCTGATAGGGATTGAAGATTCAGCTCCATGGCGACTGTGTCCAGTTGAGAACGAACTTTATCTTTATTGGTCTATTCAGCGTAGGGTTTTTCTATGATCTCTGGTCCATAAACTCCTCCAAGCTGAGTATTCGTAATCTTGATTGGTTTGTTGGCTAAGACATCCACCATTTCTGGATGAACATTCTTCAGCATAATCAATGATATTTTCTTCTATATGTTGTAATTCTTTGGGGAATACATGGAAAGCTTTGTGATGTGAGCCATCTTTGTATACTTGGGCTTAACAAATAAACAAACAAGTGCAAGGAATATAGATCTGGTCCTAAGTGACTCAACACAACCAGTTAGTCTATAAGAACCTTGGCGCGTGATACCACTTATCGGTCCCGAAATCAGAGAACTTAAATGTGCAGCGAAATTAGAATTCTTTTGCACTTGTCTCTGGAAACTGACTGAAACTCAATTTTCAGTCTATCAAAAAGTAAGTTTAGGCTCAGAAAATTATTAAGTACAGAAACTTCAAGTAAGCAAGTAAGAACTCAGTATATTTATAGTGGTTCGGACTTAAAATCCTACGTCCATTCTTCCGAACTCAATCGGGAATTCACTAAGTTTGAGATTACAAGTCTCCTTACGATCTATAGACAACCCTTCGGAATCCTCTCGGTCAGCTGCCATCACTCGCCTAGGAACTCCTTGTAGACTGTCACTTCTTCAGGTCAAAGTGAGGACGCACCTCGCAGCCTTCTTCCTCGTAAGTTGGATGTTTTCTTGTTCTTCCCAGGACACATGTCTTCATATCTCGAGCTTTATCTTCATGAATGTCTTCATCAGAAACTCAGTTTCTGATTCCTACGCTCGGTCTTCAGTACCTAAGTTTCTATTACAACTCGAACAATCTTATAGAATGATTACATTTAAGAACTTTAGAAATTTAGTACTATAGTAAGTTTTGACATATCAAAATATCAAATTAAGGGATGAACTGAAATTCAGTTCCTAACACCACATAAATAAATGCACAGAATTAAGTGTTTATCGATGAGTTATTGAGAAAAAAAACTAAATATATATAAAATAAAAAAAGCACGGATTATTGAGAAAAGATACATTATTAACCATAATATACGTGCCAAAAAAGCTTAACTTATTTTAAGTATAAATGGCGATAAACTAAAGTCAATGAACAACTTGTAATATGAATTATTGACTAAGTAAAGAAAAAGAGTGTGGATTCTTTTCTATTTTAATTATGTCTAGAATTAGATTAAATATACAAGATAGATGTGTTGAAGTTTATGCTAAGTAGTAATGAGTCTTGAACCTTTGATTGAGAAAAAGTTTTGTAAAAAAAATATAATTTCTCTATGTAATGCTTGTAGAAGACACGTTATTTCACGTCTTCTGTTAGTTAATCTTCTTAGACTACACATATATAAAAGACGCAGAATCCGGTAATAGAAGACGCGGATTTCGCGTCTTCTGTATCCTCTTTTCTTGTAGTGATTGTAAGCATATCATTTATATTGTATAGCAACAAAGATATATAAGATTATTAAAAAGTCTCAATTTTAAATTATGTGTAGATGAAGTATGTAAATTCATTTTTATTTTACACAAATTAAATTTTAACATCAATTTTAGTTTATGTATATATGTCATGCCCCCATTTGCTTTCCCGGATCTTAGGGGACGCGACAGGATGAATAACCGGAAGAAAGAACAACAAGTCCGATTATTCAACTCTCACTCTCTCAATAATTACCAAGCAAGATCAGTTAATTAGATAAAGTATGAAAAATAGGTATGTCAAACTTGATTACGAATCATGTCACAAAAGGTTTAGAGTATACACCATCTCAATAGGGAAAGTTTAAAAGTTCAGAGGTTATTACAGCGGAGAATTACGTGGCGGAGATGTATATATGAAGATATACACCTCAGGATCTACTCTGAATACTGGCCTTATTTATTAGTGGGACCCATCGATCTCCACTAACTATTATTAGATCCGCTCACACATACACCTCTGTTGCTCCATCCTGCTGCTCAACCTACACATTTTAGAAATAATGCGAGGGCTGAGTACAACGTACCCAGTGAACACATGCCAAATCATACATATATAAGATAAACTATGCCAATCACTCAGGTAATACACGAGGTTTTATTGAAATACAAACCGTGATTTCCAAAACATTTTATTTCATTTGCTGAGCTCAGCTTTTTCACTCTCCTCTTGCAATCATTATCTGTTTAACATTTTGTGGCAAGGAAGCAGGCCTACTTCCAAACCACGATGAATAGTAGGGAAAAGGTTTCCCCTTCCCAACCATCATCCACAGTGCACTAGTCTCGGATTAATCATCGAGACCCGATCGTATCACAATTGAGAATCAATAATAATATTGAAACCCACCCTAGCCATCTGGAAGTGGTTCTGATGATATATTCATCTAGATTTTACTTCTCAGTGACCTATCTCTCTAGTCAAATACGTCTGACTCAGAGGAACAGATAAGTTGCACACAAAAACATTTAGGCATAGTCATCATTTTGAAAACAAAATATTTTTCATTCTTTTATTTGAAAACAGAAAACATGGCCCAAAAATCAGGCTTTTGAGTTTGTAGTATAAGAAAGCCCACCTTGTGTTCTTACAAATGGGTGGTATAATAATTTTGAAAGCCTTCCTCCCTTTGAAAAGTATTTCCTTCAATCATCCACGAAAATAAAGTAATAAGTTGTCTTGATTAAAGATATGATGGGTTAGCTTAATGGAAAGCTAATTTATTTTACAACTCGAATCATTTTATACTTTAGATGATAACCCCTTGCCTAATATTTATCCTCAATCTTATGTTATAATCATACCCAATAATTTCTCGAGTTCAATAAGCTACACCTTTTGTTTTATTTCATAGCCTCATTATCTAGTTGAAAATTATTAAATTCCAACAAGATGTCTCCGTGTTAACTATGTCTTGCATTAAGGCTCTCTAGTGCGGTTGCTGGTAGACTGTGCCTTGACAGCGTC
Organism: Plectranthus barbatus; assembly: GCA_026898455.1. Lineage (NCBI taxonomy): Eukaryota > Viridiplantae > Streptophyta > Magnoliopsida > Lamiales > Lamiaceae > Plectranthus > Plectranthus barbatus. The sequence continues at coordinate 72,259 of JAPKLW010000481.1, forward strand.
TACACCAGACTTCATTTTCTTCGATCTAATTTAACTTCTATGTTCTTCATATCGATTATTACTCTGTCAGGCCTGCTATATGCTGTCACAGCGATATAGGTTGCCATTTTGACATTTCATGCTTGATATGTTGAACTTGTGAAAGAATTTGTAATTTCATACCTGAAATATTTCTTCTTCCTCGGGTATTTATTTACTATTTAATCGATCTTAAATTTGCCCTACTTTATTGAAATTTAATTCTAACATCTACAATTACTCTAAACGTCCCAAAGAGTCTATATATATATATATATGATCAAAATGATGATATATTATGAATGGAGGTTTTGGGTGTTACCTCAGTGACACTTGGTTACACTTTCCTGGTAACTATACTTTACCAGTATGTACCCCTGTTTCTCCAAATATTAGCCTAGCAGTATTTGCCAACTTCTCCTACGTAGATCGGAACCCTATCAATATACATATTAAATAAAAGCTCTAAGCGAATATTACGATATTGCAGAAGAAATTATCGCGAGATTATACCTCAGTTGAGCGCAAAATTAGTTTGAATCTGAAGCACACATATCTCTCTCACTATTTTTTTCTGTCTCTCTCTCCCTCTCTCCCTCTCGTAAATCTCTCTCTCTCTCTCTCACTCTACTTCTCCTTCTCCTTCTATTTCTCTCTATTTCTTTTCATTTTGTGTGTATATTTGCTCCATTCCCATGCCCTTATATAGGCATAAAAAGACATTTAATTATTATTATTATTATTATTTTATTATTAGTGCATTATACACTATATAGTGGTTCCTCCATAATTAAATAAAATATATTAGTTTTATTAGTGCTAATATAAATATTAGTAGTGCATAATACATACACACTATATATATAAATATATAGAGATTATTTTATTTTAAATAACCCTTAATTTAGAAAATAGAGTTTCATAAGTGCACTAGAAATTCGTACTAGTATTATAAATCAAAAACTCTATTTTGTATCGTGAAAATACGAAAAATTTTATATCACACAATTATTTATTCAGTCGAAATTTTGAGGGTTATTACATTCTCACCACCTTATAAGAATTTTGTCCTCAAAATTGTGATCCCTAGTTGAACAAGTAAGGATACTTTTCCTTCATCTTGCTCTCAAGCTCCCAAGTAGCTTCTTCTTGTCCATGATGGTTCCAGAGAATCTTTACCAACGGTATAGACTTATTTCTCAGTTCCTGGATCTTTCGATCTAGGATTGCTTCAGGTTTCTCCTCATATTGTAAGTCCGGACTGAGAGTAATATCTTCTTGATGAATCACATGTTTTGGATCATACACATATTTTCTTAATTGAGACACGTGAAACACATTATGTACGTTTCCAAAGCTTGGTGGCAAGGCTAAACGGTAAGCTACTGGCCCAATTCTCTCAAGTATTTCATAGGGTCACACAATTGTAAGTGGAGTATTGACAACTAAGGTGAAAGATTGATCAGTATTTAGAAATGAGCATGTTTGATCACTAGAATTGGAATTTAAGATTTATCTATGTATCTTCGTATATTTGATTGAGGATTTTAGTTTCAAATGAAGTTACAGTTTTATTTATTTATCAAACACATTATTTGAACAATCAAATATGAATATTTTGTATTATCTTATCAAATTTTTATTGAATTATAATTGTGTTTATTGAAACGGATTCGTATTGAATTAATCCAATTTGGATTCTTATCGGATATTTATCGGATCGGATACATAACGGATCATTCGGATTGGATACTTATTGGATCCTTAACGGATACGGATCGGATTCGGGCGGATACGGATTTGAGCTTAATAGATCGGATACGAATACGGATTTTGATTTTTCTTAACGGATCGGATACGAATTTAATCTTAACGGATTGGATCGATAACGGATTGACACGATAAGGATCCGATCCGCACGAATTGCCACCCCTAATCCAAATGATAAATTCACAATGAAAGATCTGAAAAACTCTTAAATTCTTAATCTAGGACCTATTATTGAAATCTTGGATTAAGAATTTCATAATCTTTCAAATACTAATTAAGAATTAATTTTTCAAATCTTTATTATCTTTTGGATCCATAATTAATGATTAAAATTTCTTTTGCTCCTAAGTAACAATGCTCATTTATTAAGTACTGAAATTTTCTCTCATTATTTGTTTTCTGGAGGAATTTGAAATGATCATAAATTTGAAATATAATTGTTGTTGTGGCAGAAATAACATAACGTTGTTGGAAAGAATCAATCGAAGATGGAAGAGATCAGAGAAGATCGAGGAAAGATATTAACTCAAAATAAACTAGATCAATTCTTTATAAGATTGATCTTAGTTAACTTATTTGTTTTCTTTCCTTTTTGTATATCTCATCATCTCTCTATAAAAGGAGATAATTATATGAAAAACAAGAATTCCTATCAAACTCACTTCTACAATGTCGATACTTTTATTCAACATGGTATCAGAGCAGGTTTAACACCCTGGCCCTGTTACTCTAGAAAAACCAAAATTAGGCTCAGAATGTGATTCATCATAGCCTACCTGATCCCATTCACTTCAAAATCCTTTCAAAAATTTCAACTCAAACCAAGGAACTCAGATTTTACTATCATCACCGTTCCTATAACCAATCTCAGCCCTCAACTAGATCAAGGCAACAAGCAAATTCTTACCTTCTTCCCTTCATCCCTGCAATTCAATCATGTCAGAAACAGAAGCCAAGAATGTGATCAGAACAGCAGAAAACATTAATCTAGGATTCAAGTTGGATGAAAACAACTACCCAATTTGGTCTAGATTAATGAAGGTGGCCATCGGAGGCACGGGAAAAACATGACATATTACAGGCGATCCCCCTCCTCCTAAACGAGGGGAAACAGGATATACACAGTGGGAAGAGGATGACTTAACTGTGTTTTCCTGGCTTCTCCAAAACATGGAAACCAAGCTCATGTCTCGGCTCGCTCAACATCAGACCGCCAAAGCTATCTGGGATAGCTTGGCAATCACCTATGGAACGACGACCGATCCTCTTCAAGTCTATGATTTGGAGGTTCGTGCCAATACAGTAAAACAAGGAGAACAAAGTGTCGAAGCCTACTGGTCCGAACTAACAAGCATTTGGCTCAATATTGATCAGAGAAATTCAAACCCACTAAACTGTTGTAACAAGGGAATTGAAATGTACCAACAGATCGTTGAACAGAGGAGGTTGTTCCAGTTTCTTTGTTTCCACTGCTTTGACTGGCATCTGTCTCTTAGTTGGCCATTGATGACTGTTCAGTGCCATGTCTGCCAGCAACCTCATACTTTCTGCTCCACTCTTCTTCATCAGGATCCCGCCAGCAGATGCATCCACCATCTCCTTCATGTGAGGATTCAGACCCTCATAGAAATGACAAACCTGCATCTCGAGATCAATTCCATGTCCAGGGCAGAGTCGCAGGAGCTCTTTGTATCTTTTCCAAGCTTCATGCAGGGATTCATCATACAGCTGCTTGAATGTAGTGATGGCAGCTTTCCTCTTCAGTAGCAGGCTTGGTGGGAAGTAGTTGGTGAGGAATTCTGCTCGCAGCTCCTCCCATGTCCCGATTTGGCTTTTGTCAAGCCCAGCATACCAAGACCTTGCCTCTTCTCTGAGTGAGAATGCGAACAGGCGCATCCTAATGACGTCCTGGGGGACTCCATTCTGCTTTTTCGTATCGCACACCTCGATGAACAAGTTGAGGTGGGCGTATGGATCTTCCACTACTCTCCCCCCAAACTGATTCTGCTGCACCATCTGTATCAGCCTGTGCGCAGCTCAAAATTGTTGGCGTTGATGCCAACCCTGAATCCTGCTTCCTCCTGCTGTGGTAAAAATTGATCGAGAATAGACCTCTGTGGGACCACCACCTGTCTGTTGTTCAGCTCCGCCAGTCGTGCGGCTTGCTCAACCTGAATAGTTTGTGCAGCAAGAAGTTGCTCTCTCATGTTTTGTATATCCTGTAGCATCTGTCTCTGTTCTTCTGGTGGCATGTTTTGAAACGGGGCTTCCGGATTTGCTTCCATCTCAAAATTCAGCTTCTTTCCCTTCTTTCTGTTGTTTCTGCAGGCTGCTTCAATCTCAGGTATAAAGGGCTCAAGTGTCTTCCCTTTGTTCCGCGTGTTCATGCACCTGCACAGAAAACGAGGGAGAAATCAGATGATCCCGGCCATGGTGGACTTAGTCTCGGCCGGGATGGACGCTTCTGTCTCGGCCGTTTTGAGATTCAACTCGGCCGGGACAGACACTACTCTGCAAAAAAACTCACACGAAAGAAAACACAGCAACAGACCCAAAGACAAAGAAAAAATAACACCAAACTCGAAAATAAAAAGAAAAATTAAGAAAATACAACCCAATCCAGAAGTTCTTCAAACAATCCAGTAATGACTCGCCGTCTGACTATCCCCGGCAACAGTGCCAATTTGATCGATGCTAAATCTGCATACAAATTATAGCATAGGACAAATAAATTTATAAGTACCCGAAGGTTGTCGAACCCACATGGATAGTGCAATGAAGGGATTCATGTACTGAATATGGTTTTTGAAACCTTTGTTTGGGTAATTCAAAACAGAGATTTTTGGGTTTTTCAGAACAATTAATTTAAAGAGATTAAAATAAATATTAAAAAGCACAGATTCTAGGGAAATCTACCAATCTGATCAACATGCAAGAAACAAATATTCAAACCCAGAAAAGATATTTTGGTGGAAAATCTATTAATGTGGAATTAATTCCTTGGTCGGGCAATTAAAACCTAAATTACTAATTAGCGATTTATCTCCTCTCGGTCTCAAAATACACCAATTAATAAATTTCATAAAGATCTAGATTTTCCTACAATTGAATTCTTCTTGGTCGAACAGAAAATCAAAAGTATTAAATCCTAACTTCCCATTACTAACCTTCACCTCTCGGTCCTTCGACGAATAACTGAAACCTACCTCAATCTTCATCTCTCGATCCTTCGATGAGAATAGATTTAAAATAAAACATAGGATTTAAACCAATTAAAGGGTTTGAACAATTGAATCTAAACATGCATCACAGATGGAGAAACCCTAGAACCTGTTTAGGGTTCTAGCCTAACATCTTAAAGAAAAACATTGCAGGGAAAATTAAAGATTGCATTAAAAATAATAAAAGTTTAACAAAAAGTAAAGAGGAATTCTCAAAAACATAAAGAAAACAGAAAATTAAAGCAAAAACTAACAACTGAATGATAACTAAAAAGAGACAAAAGAGAAGGGGCCCCAATTCTAAGCTAATCAAGAGTTTATATAGTAGTAGGGTTGAGGCCTTGGATGGTAGGAATTTCCTTCTTGAATTGATAGCTTCAAAAGGAATGATTTTCTTGGTAGAAATTTCCCTTTTGGGGTCTTCATTGCTTCCAAATTGATGTGTAACTTGAATCCCAAGCAATTCTCGCCCAAATTATGTGGAAAAATCCCAGAAATTCGCCAAAAAACTTCGCCCCGGCCGAGATGGCTTTCATTTCGGTCGAAACAGAGACCATTTTTGCCACTTCCGACCCTTCTGCGCAGTCTCACGGTTTTGGCCATAAATTTCACTCCCGATCTCCGATTGACCCGATTCCAGTTGCATTTGAAATCTAATTCAAATATCTTTCAAATGACATGCTCCATTAGCTAAGATTCCATCGGTGGAAGAAGTAGTGACTGTTTCTTTGAACATCTGCTGCTTTCAGTACGGGTTTTCCATTTGATTTGGCCTAAAACCTGCGAAATCTTACCATGGCAAGCATAACACCCTTTAATATATACTCATGCTCAATTTATTCAAGAAAACAAGCTAAAATGCATAAAAGAAAAGAAAAACAAAGCGATAAGTGAGTAGAAAAATGAGCTTATCAGTGAACAGGGCCTACATAATTCGCAGCGAACAAAAGTTGAAAAAATCCAAATTAATTTGTACCCACTGCGGAATACGAAAGCATACAAAGGAACAATGCTTCCAACTCGTAGGTTACCCGGAATGGTGGGAGGACGGCCACAAAACCGCCGCCGGGAAAAGGAAGGTGGCGATGGGTGTGGTGCCCGGTGAGAGAACCGAGCATGCCCCTGCCCGTGACGGCTCTTCCATCGCCGGGCAACAGGAGGGAGTCGAAATTTTTGGAGGGGCGGCGCGGTCAATCGGAGGGGCAGCACCGTCAATCGGAGGGGCGGCGCCGTCAACTATAGGGGCGACGCGGTCGTTCGGGGGAGATGCAGAAGGAGGGTTTGCGGTGACTTGTGCTTCGAAAGGTAAAGGGTTTGGATTAATACCAAACCCTTATTTTTTTTAAGAATCAGAAATTTACCCTTTTACCCCCCTTCATTTCAAATATTTCCTCTCATTACCCCTCTTCCTTATGCAACCATACACACACACCCAATCCTGCACATCTATCTTTTAATACCTGTTGTAGGATCAGGCACTATACAAATTTCCCCTACGTTGTGTCTCTCAAACTGCCTTTTTGTTCATTCTCTATCTCATAAACTACTTTCTGTTAGCCATGTGACGCGAGAATTAAATTGTACCCTTTTTATCAATCCGTTCTTCTGTATTTTGCAGGATATCAGGTCGAAGGAGATTGTTGGGCGTGGCACTGAAAGGCTTGGACTGTACTGTGTAGATGAGATAGCTCAAAATGGTACTGTGTTACTTAGTCAAGGATCTCAGAATCAAGAACTCTGGCTTTGACATAGACGGTTAGGACACCCTTCTAATAGTTATCTGAAATTACTATTTCCTAGTCTAGTTAAAAACTCTATTATTTCTTGTGATTCTTGTATTTTGGCCAAAAGCCACAGACGTTCTTTTAAATCTAAACAAAACCGTGTTAGCTCTATATTTTCGCTGATTCACTCTGATGTGTGGGGCCCTGCTCCTGTCTTAGGCGGCCTTAGGTTCAAATATTTTCTTCTCTTTGTAGATGACTGTTCTCGTATGACCTGGGTATATTTTTTAGAAACAAAATCTCAAGTTTTTGAAAAATTTACTCAGTTTTATACTATGATACAAACCCAATTCAACAAAAACATTCAGATTCTTCGCTCCGATAACGGTGGTGAATTCATCAACTCTTCTATGACAATTTTTTTTCAACAAAGAGGTATTCTTCACCAAACATCTTGCCCATATACTCCTGAACAAAATGGGGTTGAAGAAAGAAAAAACCGGATTATTCTAGAAATGACTCGAGCTATGATGCTATAATCTAATGTGCTTCCTTCTCTATGGCCTGAAGCTGTTGCCACCAGTGTTTATCTCCTGAATAGATTACCCACTAAAATACTTCACCTTCAAACCCCACTCAAGTACTTATCCTCTATCACTTTCGTTCCTTCCACTCTCACTCTTGAACCTAGGGTTTTTGGTTGTTCAGTCTTTATTCATATTCCAAAACACGAGCGCACCAAATTTGACCCATGTGCTGAAAATGTGTGTTCGTAGGTTATGGGGTACACAGAAAAGGATATCGATGCTACAATCCTAAAACCCGTCAACTTGTTACTACCATTCATTGTGATTTCCTTGAAACAGAATACTTCTTTCGTAACCACCTTAGAGGTCAGAGGGAGAGTGAAACCAACGACCCTCTAAGCTGGCTTCTTCCTAGTATCCCTCCCGTTAACCCTATAGAGTCACACATACCAAATGAGCATCTCTCTACAATAGAACAGACAGTACCTGAAGTGCTGCCTCCAAATTCACCTGAAAATCTGATATCCTCAGAAGAGGATGAACAAAACCCTCTTGAGCCTGAAACTGAACCTGAAACCTCTGAAGTGACTGATTCTCAAGAACAATATGTTTTATCTCCTCGAAGCACAAGGGGCATTCCCCCCCCCCCCCGACGCTATTCTCCTGAATGGTCTGGTCGTAACTCCAGGTATCCTATTGGGTCGGTGATCAAACTAAATCTATCCAAAGATGCCACTGCCTATGAGAAGGCACTTTATACTAAACAGATTCCGCCTTCTGAAGTTGAGGCTTTGCAGATCCCTCATTGGAGGGAAGTAATTCAAAAAGAACTCGACGCCCTTGCTCGAACCAATACCTATGAGAAGTGTCAAATTCCTGAGGAAAAGGTACCTATTCGGTGTAAATGGGTATTCACAATTAAACGGAAGCCGGATGGTTCAGTTGAGAGATACAAGGCTCGGTTGGTAGCTAAAGGCTACACTCAAACCTACGGAATAGACTATGTTGAGACATTTTCTCCGGTCGCCAAAATGAACACCGTCAGAATCCTTCTATCCATAGCTGCTTCGAAAGATTGGGTTCTCCATCAGTTCGATGTTACTAATTCTTTCCTCCACGGCGATCTGAAAGAGGAGGTTTATATGCTTCCACCACCGGGTTTCTCTCATAATTTTGGAAGGAATGAAGTCTGTAAGCTTAAGAGGACCCTGTATGGTCTAAAACAGTCTCCAATGGCTTGGTTTGGAAGGTTTACTACAATAATGAAGAAAGTTGGTTATCTACAAAGCAACTCAGACCATACCTTATTTATCAAGCGAAGAGGAGAGCGTCTTACATGCTTGATCATATATGTAGATGATATGATTCTGACTGGGGATGATCCAGAAGAAATTGCCAATCTCAGGAAAAATCTGTTCCAAGAGTTTGAGATGAAAGATTTGGGAAAGTTGAAATACTTTCTAAGCATCAGAGTTCTTAGATCTCAGCGGGGTATTTTTATTAATCAGAAGAAATACATCCTGGATCTCATCACTGAAACTGGACTTCTAGAGTGTAAACCTATGGCAACTCCAATTGTTGTTAATCACAGATTGCAGATTATAGAAGGAGCTGATCTTGTTGACTGCGGCCGATACCAACGACTTGTGGGCAGGTTAATCTATCTTTCTCACACTCGTCCTGACATCGCTTATGCTGTAAGTGTGGTAAGTCAGTTTATGCATCATCCACAAGTAGATCACCTGGAAGTAGCATTGAGAATTTTGAAATACTTAAAAGGAACCTTTGATTATGGGATTCTCTTCAAGAAATCAAACCATTTGGAGATTCATGCTTACACTGATGCAGATTGGGCCGGAAATCCAGTAGATCGAAAGTCTACAGCTGGATACTTTGCTTTTGTTAGAGGAAATCTCGTGTCATGGAGGAGTAAGAAGCAGAAGGTTGTTGCACTATCTAGTGCAGAAGCAGAATTTCGGGGTATTAAAAGTGGTCTTACGAAAATACTTTGGATAAGAACACTGATGATAGAGCTTGGACTGTATTCTGGAAAAACATGTCGGCTCCTGTGTGACAACAAGGCAGCAATAAGTATCTCAGAGAATCCAGTGCAACATGATCGAATGAAGCACGTGAAAGTTGATAGGCACTTCATTAAAGAAAAGATCGAAGAAGGTATTGTTGCCCTTCCTTTTGTCTCCTCCAAAAACCAATTGGCTGACATTCTCACGAAAGCAGTGGACTCAAAATTGTTTTCAAACGTTCTTAGCAAGTTGAGCACTGGGAATCCTAATACTCAACTTAAGGGGAAATGTTGGAAAGAATCAATCGAAGATGGAAGAGATCAGAGAAGATCGAGGAAAGATATTAACTCAAAATAAACTAGATCAATTCTTTATAAGATTGATCTTAGTTACCTTATTTGTTTTCTTTCCTTTTTTTATATTTCATCATCTCTCTATAAAAGGAGATCATGTAATTCAATTAATTATATGAAAAACAAGAATTCCTATCAAACTCTTTTCTACAATGTCGATACTTTTATTCAACAAACGTACGACTTTTTTATTTAACAAACGTAACGCTCTTTTCACTTTTCAAGTACGTCATGATGAAACTGTAGCAAAAGAGCATTACGTTAAGTTGTTTCTGCCCCGGTGGGCCGATTCGATGCTTGAAGTTCATCGTGGGGTATGCCAATTCTGCTACAGTTTCATCACCCCTTGTATATTTTATAAAGTAGCGTGGTTTTTTTTATTTACAATGAACCAAGACGCAGTGTATAATGATTATAAGAAAAAGAACAAAATAAAAAGGGGGTAAATGACATACTATAATAAAACAAGTAAAAAGAGAAAAACGTCCATGTCTGAAAAAATATGAGAGAAAAAAAACGTGGGTAGATTAGGATGATGATTTTATGATATCTGATACGATACGATACTCGGCCTTATAGACGCGGACCACACTATTTCCGAAATTCCGAACTCAAGACGAAACAGATTTTAGTTTTGTATTATTATTGTTGCATGCATGGTGCATCCAGATTTATAAATTAACTATATATTTATCCAACTTGCACTCTAGCTAATTATTTTAACTAATGCATTCCCAAGTTGGGATCTATGAATTAAACAGGGTGAGGAGGTTTATTTGAATGTTATACATATATTTTTTTGTCAATTTTTGTGCTTGCGACAATAGCAATATCGATCTCCGCCTTAAATATAGAAGAAATAAAAAAAAATGATTAAATTTTGTGAAGATGAGAAAGTGGAGTTGCATGAAAAGCGTGAAGGTGCATGGGGGTTATCGAGAATCCAAAGGTGGGCAAATTCAGATCGATATTCATGCACACCAAACGTTGAACTGGATGGAGGCACTGTGCCGTAAGTTCCTCGTGGATATTATAGATTTATTAGATGTTGCACCAATCAAATATTCAATATTTATATCAATAAATATATATATATAAAAAATATATATATATATATATAGAGAGAGAGTTGTGATCAAGTGCTAAAATTAAAGTTTGTGCTAAATAGGAATGAATCTCAACCATTGGATTCAAAGATTAAAAAATTAAGCATAATTTTTGTCGTATTTAATTGCTTTATAAATCATGTTTAATTCGATTAAGTATGATTTATAAAGCAAAAAAACATAAAATCTGGAAAAATATTTTAATCTCAACCATTGATTTTTTTTTAATGAATAGTGTAGATTCATTCCTATTTAGTACTCCCTCAGTCCCATTTCAATTGACGTGTTTCTTTTCGGCACAGAAATTAAAAGTTGTGAGAGTAGAATGAGTTAGTGGATTAATATTTTATTGTTGAATGTGAAAAAGTTTTCATTTTTGGAAATGTGACAATTTAGTTGGGACGCCCAATTTGGTAAATGTGACAATTTAAATAGGACGGAGGGAGTACAAATTAACTTTTAGTATGTGATGGACTCCCTATATATATTCAAGCTCTATTTCGTTCATTACTATTTATTTTTTGTCAATAATTTAAATTCATTAGACCACCTTTAAGTTGCATTTTATAAGCCTTTATATTTGCATTATATAGGTCGATTTAGTTGCATTATGTTTAGTGGGGCTATCAGCTTTTTACAGAGTATAGAATTTTTTTTTTCCAGATGTAAGTTGCATTATATAGGCTTGTAAATATGCATTATCTACGTTTGTATAGTTGCAGTATCTTATTTTTGCTACAATTATCTTATTTGAAACATGTGCAATAGTTATTTCTTTTGATAGATAATTAAATTATCTTTAATTTAATATATTGTACGTCGAAAAATAATTTAAATTGAATGAGATATGATTATTTAAAGTTTTATAAAGAAATTAGACGAGAGAGAATATGTAGAAGCAAAACACGTGTATTTGATAGGAAATAGATTATGAAATTTATTGTGATCCCTTAATTATAATTTAAAATACAAATAAAAGTTAAATTTCTAATTTTAAGAATTAATCTGAACCACTTATTTCATCAAATTAAAGGACAAGATTTATTCTCTTCTCCTATCTAAAATGGACTTGTGATATGATCACCACAATATATATTATATATAGGGAGTGCATCTCATGCTAAAAATTTGTTTGTGCTAAATATGAATGAATCTACACCATTTATCTCAAAAAATCAATGATTGAGATTTTTTTTTCTTTTCAAAATTTCATGCTTAATCAATTAAGCATGATTTATAAAGCACAAACGAAATTATGCTTAATTTTTCAATCTTTGATGCTTTAATCTCAACCATTGATGCAATCAATTCAATGGCTAAATTTTTTTCCTATTTAATATAAACTTAATTTTAGCACTTGAACAAAATTATATACATAATCATGATATATAATCATAATTCAGTGATAAAAATCTTTACCATAAGAAATAAGTATAAATCTTTGCCACAGATTTCGCTGAATCTACTCTCAAGATCTTTCAAAAATTTTCGGTCATTATATCCCAAAAATCAGCATTATAGGGTAATTTTGATCTCACTTATACTTAAGACCTCGCCCTGCACCGTAACAACAGTTTAGTTTCATTATAATAAAAAAAATAAGTTCATTATAGTGTATTAACATTTTTACCATAAGGTAACTTTTAGTCATTTTATTCGTCTTCAATTTTTTTTGAAATTATCTTGCATTTAAGAGAGAAATATTTGCATTATAGTTCATTAACATCTTCATTTTAAGACAACATTTAACCATTTTATTCGTCTTCATCTTGCATTTTAAAGAGAAATACATGGATTTTAGTACATCAACATATTCATTATAAGACAATATGTAACGACCCCGACTTGTCTTCCCGAACCTTCGGGGCGCGCTACGGGAGGGTTGGCTATTTTTAACAGTGGAAGACTAAACAAACATAATAAAGAAGTGATAATGTAGGAACATGCATCACATTCATTAAGACATCATGCTTTCATGCAAAAGGTTACAACGAAAGATAGTCTTTTCGTGCAACAGAAAACTGAGCTAAACAATTATGAGTTCGGTTTCTCATTAATTACATAACAAAAGGGAAGGGATAAATCAGAGGTTCAATACGGCGGAGTGTTACGTAGCGAAGATATGCATATCTCAGGATCTTGCTCTTATTCTATAACAACTTTGCCTTTACACCACTGCATTCCATTCCTCGCTGCTAACCTGTGCATTTTAGAAATAATGCAAGGGGCTGAGTACAATGTAACCCGTGGAGACATGCCCAAAAACATACATGACTAGATATGAATGTTATGTCACTCACACATATAAACAACGAGGTTTTATTGAAAAGTTACCGTGTTTATCCAAAATATTTTATGACGCGGCTATCACATATGATATCATATCTGTTTACCGTTTTGTAACTAGAAGTCGGCCCGCTTCCAAGTTAGGATGAACAGCTGGGAGTGACATGAACCACTCAACCCATTGTCATCGAGTGCACTAGTATCAGAATATTACCTTAACACACAATCAAATTCAAAAGACATCACATGTCTCTCCTTATGCTTCCCAAGGTATCAACGCTCCTACTGAGGGACCACAATTGAGTTTATAGCTCGTTTAATTAGATTATGAACCTTTAAAATTAATGAGACTTAGCTCAGGAATTCCAAATACCTGATAATGTGCTCATTAATAAACTTTTTGAAGATTACAATTAATAGATGAACATATATAATAACACAAAATAATTTTAAGCATAGTCAGTCAAATTTTCAACCATAATTACTAATGCTCTTTCCTTTTGTTCGGGAAATGCTATCAAATAAATAAAAAAAATGTAATTAACAAATGTAAGTCTGAGCTATCAAATTATATGAAATCTAATATTAAAAATATATTTAAACACATAATTAAGTAAAAAAATATATATATTAATCACTATCATATTTACTTATCTATCTACTAATATATTAAAAAAAAGTTATATTATTTTCTATTTTATCATTTTTCCTCGAAAAACTAAGACATCAATAAAATATTATTTTTAAATTTTTTTTTATGTCGTCTTATCTATAATTTATATCTCAATCTTATGAAACTACTTATTTGAATTCATGATACTTAAGATTAATAATTTAAAAAAATACTATCATTTTATCTAAAATCTAAAAGGATTATAAAATTTACATTATTTTTTAAAAAATATTAAAATCTAATTACTTTGTATCTCCTATGATTCATATAAAACGATATTATTTAAATCTCACAAAATATATATAATATCATAAAAAAATTAGTTTTAATTGAATTTATTGAATTCTTAAATATTTAAATATTTATTTTATAATATTATTTTATCAATAATTTGATGATAAAATTAAATATATTTTTTATTATTATTAAAAATGCGTATAAATAAATTTAATTTTATAAATTATTAATTATGGTTAAATAAAATAACGTATAGACCGCACAACGAGCGGGTGTAAATCTAGTTCTATTATATATAATTGAGTTTTATGATCGTTCAAAAGAATCATTATTAGGAGTATTGGATTGAAACTTTTACTATTACTTTTAATTTCTTGTATTATATTCTTGATATATGTTTTTGAATTATCAAACTTTACTATTAACATTCTAATAATTAGGCGTGCTAATTTCAGAGAAAAATCTGACCCGACTCAATCACTCATTCTCATTCTATTCACCAAGTAATTTATACTATTATTGACTTTAAATAACTTATAAAAATAATTAATCAGCGCCACACACTACTGTAATATGTGAACGAATTAAAATGTGTTCTCACTTCTTTATTATTCTTATTTATCATCAAACCTCTGAATATTTGTTTTGTTATACTTTTAACAATTAATTCTTCACTTTTAAATTAAAATAATTTGATATCTAACTTCTTTTTATAACTCAAGTTTAAGGTTCCGAATCCTTCTAAAAGAACATACAATGACATAAAAGTTTTAGTTAAAATATATATATATATATATGATAACAAAATACAATCATTGAAATTTTACTATTACGCATCAACTTGTTAAGAGTTGGAAGTCAGTGATCATAATTGTTAAAAAAAACTTCTTGAGATTTAATTGTACAAAAGCAAACTGAGGAGTTAGGAGCAAAGAAAAGTATATTTTTCTTATATGAACCTAGCTTAATTTCATTCTATAGGGTTCATATATATACTCTAATTAATTTTTATTATTATGTTGATCTACTGAACGTAAATGTGTATTTATATATTTGAAATCTAATTACAATATTAAATTGAAATTGTAAAGAATCCGACTCAAAACCTCTATTTACTAAGAGATGAAGAGTATTAAAAATAAGAATGCCATTAGATCTAATTAAATCAATGACTGATATTTAATCTAGCAACAATTAAAATGCAATCAAGCAATAATTAAAACGCAATCAAACAACAACTGAAATACAATCAAAGAACATTATAATCAAGCAACAAGTAAAACACAATCAAGCAACATTGTAAAGGTAATTAAGCAGCTTTATCATTTTATCACGGGGGGAGTTTTTATCACCGGATCCAATCCCTGTTAAACTATAGTGCATAAATTTATTTATTATTGTAATGCGTACATACACACTATATAGTCTATATTTGAGTCTATTTTTCAATGCAATATTTTCATAACAGTAATAATAAAACAGTTCTTTTTTTGTTTGAAAAAAAATATACTTATTTAAATCAGATATTTTTAATAAAGCTGAAACTCATGATCTCTTGATTAAATGTATAGTGCTTATAGAATTAGATCCAAGCACATGTCATAATAAAACAGTTTTAAGACAAAATTTCATTTCTGTCGAATCCCTGTCCGCGGGAAGGACTACGTTAATAATTTGGTCGTAATTTTGATCATCTTAATTTGTCACAAATTTCTTCCTAAAACAAATACAACTCGTGTCCAATCCAGTCAAAAAAAACATATTATACTTAATTATTCCTTTTGTCTACTGTAGTCAACACGTTGGTTTGTCTCCAACAACTTCCCTAGTCATCTCAACAATTCTTCCCATTTTGTTTCCAATATTTTTCTTATATATACATAAAAAGAAATAAAAAAAAATCAATATATTAAAACTATTATCACTAGTGCCCAAGCAAGGTTGGGCAAAAGAAATGACAAACAAAAATTTAAAAAAATTGATGAATTTTCGTGATCCAGTTGATCTGGTGTTGCCTGCCAAACACAACCACAAATTGTACATGTGGCAGCCATGCAATTTATTATTCAGAAAAATATGTAAAATTTCAAAATCTGTTATGAATAGATATTCGTAGAATTCATTTTCACAACTACAAGAACTTCTCGTTACCTTTTTTCGTCACTAAAAAAAACCTATTCTCTCGTTTTGTAATTTTTTATACTATATTGAAAGAAAAAAAATTATTTTAATTAGAAAATTTGATTGAGTTAGGATATTGATTTGTGAGTTATTTAGTAAATGGATAAAAGTGAATATTCCATTAAAAGACTGCTCATAATTGTCTAATTGATATTCCGACTTTTAACAACAACCAATCACTCTGAAAACTTTTTGTTTCAAATAATCAATTAGAGATGAAGGAGTTTGATATTTTTGACCTCCATCCTTTTATAATCAATCTTTAAAATTGCGTTCTTACTTAAAGAATAATATTGATTATTTTAATACATAAAAGAAGTGCATACGCGATTGCCTAAAATATTACACATCGAATCAAAATTAATATTCCCTCCATCCCGCTTAAGATGCATCATTTTCATTTTAAGTTTGTCTCATTTCCTAATATGATAATTTTTTTCACACTCATCAATAAAATATTAATTTTACTACACTTATAAATATTTATAACTATGTTAAAAATAAATAGGACATCTTAAACGGGACGGAAGGAGTATAATTTAATAGTACCTCACACCCATAAGTGAGCATGTAGAAACTCGACATTATACTTTCCTCGAATCCAATTTAAATACTCTAACTCAATTTAATTTATAACCTTTTCCTAAGATGACGATTCCAAAGCAATTAACACTAAGTTTAATCACAGTGAATTAAGCACAATTTTCTTTTCCAAACGGTCCCACGGATTTTATAAATATTCCCACTTGTCAACGGCATTCTATCAAATATATTGAGCTTTCCTCCTACTTTCTCCTTAAACTTTATTATTTATGTTGACCCTACAAATTATTAACTTAATCTCTTATTTTAGACAAAGAATGTTCCATCCTTTTGAGATTTGTTTTGCACTCAAGAGAATCTCAGTTACATGCTTTGTGTATTCTCTAATGTCTTCAAATTAAAACTAAGCCCCAGTTTTACTCGTGAATAATCCTAGTATATAAAACGTGTCACGTGTAAATATGATATTCAATAAATCAATCTTCTTTCTAAAAAAATTTTTTTTAAAAAAATTCTTATTTTAGATCCAACATCAATTATCTAGATACAGTAAATCCTCTATAAATTCATGTATTTCATTGATTATATTCATGCATCAACCAATTCTTCGTAACTAATTCGATTAACTATTATATTCATTGACATGTGTATCAATTTATTGGAAATTGAAAAAATTTAATGCTCGAGTTTACTATTAACACCGTGATATTGAAGTGTTCAATATACCAGAATTCAATTTGTCTGAACTTGAAATAATAGAGTAATGTTAAATAGAATGTCAGACATGTATTGACACATTCAAAGTTTAACACGTAGTAAAATATTTGAACAGGAACAAAAAATTATTTTTCATGAGTTTAGAGATTCCAAAATCGCGAGAGCCTTACAGCTAAAAACAGATTTCATTATGATAAAAATGTTTACATAGCAAAAATCGAAATAATAAATATCCAAGCCTCTTCTCAGTTCACTCCCTCGAAAAAACTTAATTTACATAGAAGTAGAGACTACAACTATGAAAAAATTGTACTTACGAACTAACGATTCAAACCCAAAAACTCATCTACCGTTGGATTCACTCTCTGGAGGTAGGATCCTTCTTAAGCTCAAATGACTTCATGAGTTGAAAGCACGGGAAGGTTTTGAACGCCTTGCAGAATGATATCTCAATGAATAATATAAGTCGTCCATTTTATTTTTGCACTCCAACACCCTTTTTATAGACTTAGATGAGTGCAACCTTGTGTTGATATGGATATCTTTATAAAGATTTCAACTGCAAAAACTAACGATAGATATGTGAAAGATTCAACGAAATTCCTAAAAATTAGGAACAACTTTAACATATATCTCTAAAATCTAGGAAGTATATATATACGCAAGAACAATAGATATATCAAATTTATTCATTGTTATATCTTTATAAGATATATATCTATTCTATAATGAACAAAGTTCACGAAAAATAAGAATACAAAAATTAAGGAATGATAAGATTAACTCAGCCAAATCTAACACTATGGTATTAAACATAGGAGGTGTTAAACACAACATTGACTCAATCAATTCTAACACCACGATGTTAAACATAGATGTATTAAATTTTATATCTTCATAAATATATACCAATTAAATAACTATTATAGTCAATTAAATATATTTATGCATGATGAATGAAATAAATATCAATATGGAAATGAAATAATATCTTATTGTAGGTAGAGAACTTGACACCAAACTCTTGGCTGCAATTAAAAGGTGAAGAATGAAATCCAATTAAATTTAAATTGTAATAAAACTCAAGTAATGAATTCAAATTTTAGAATGTTACCAGAATATTAATAATTGTAATCTATATCTATATAAAAGCAAGACCCCATATTAAAGAAAAAAATCCCGCCCAAAAAACTTTCCAAAAAAACCCACAAATTTATGGTAATAATTTGATAAGTTAAAAATGGATTCCAATCAACAATAAATATACGGTTAGAGATTTTCATTGGGTATTAAAAACTACTTACTCATATAAATAAAGAAATATATTATTAAACAAAATAAATGAAATACTACTAATAATAATTATTCATAAAAAGGGAGCGTAAAATAGTGTAACAAATATGGTAATGATTGAGAAAATTTAGGAATTAAACGGAATAAATAATTTATTATCAAAATCAATTAAATAAGGAATTAATTAAATTTAAAATGCAATTAGTGGTAGATAATTTCATTTGTGTGCATAATTATTAGTGTAAATAGGGAGATAATCTCATGAAAAATATGATTATTCTCATTTTGTTCATGGGTATGAATTAGTTTTTGTTCAAATTTATTTTCACACCTCATTTTTGTATATATAATCGACGTATTAGAGCTCATGCCTCATTTTTGTTTTAGATTTCTATGTTAGTTAGTGAAGAGGAAGAAAAAAATAAGGGAATTACTGAACTCAATTTGATTCCAAGTAAGATTTATATATTTGCAAAATAGTTGTTATTTTGTTCATCAATTTATTCATTTGAAATTGTTATTATTTTTTCTTTACTATTTAGTTTTGTTGTTATATCTTATCTTATGTAATGAAATTTCATTTTGTTATTTTCGTTTTGTTAGTTTTTTTGTAATGAAATATTATAGAGTTTGTAGAATGTTATTGTGAATAATTTCTTTGTTTTTTTGTCATTTTATTGATGTAGTCTGTTGTTTCTTCTTTGTGTTATGAGCTACAAGTTTTATGTTCTTTTATTGTTTTTAAGCTTATTATAACTATTCGCTTTCCTATGAAGCAATATATAAACAACGAATTCTCAAGCACTAGCATTGTATTATTACTATGTATGGTAAATACATTAACATTGTAATATTAAAGCAAGTCCATATCACTACAATAAAAACAGCTTGTAGCGACGATAATGCTAGTGATAATTAAAATTTTGTCATTAAAAATACCTCTACAGTAACAATTATTTATTTTGTCACAAAAAATATAATTTGTGACAATTTTATATGTTGTCGATATTTTTTTATCACTAAAGTTAGCGACAATAATAATTTTGTGACTAAAACTGAATCTACAACTATAATTATTTTTTTCGTCACAAAAAAAAAATATAATTTGTGACAATTTTACATGTCACTATTTTTTATCACTAAAGTTAGCGACAATAATATTTTTGTGATTAAAAATGCATTTACAGCAACAATAATTTTTGTCATCACAATAATATATAATTTGTGACAATCTCATAAATTGTTAGTATTTTTTGTCACTGTAATTAGTGACAATAATATATTGTGACTAAAAATACCTATTTTGTGATAATTTCTTAAATTGTTAGTATTTATTGTCACTATAGTTAGTGACAATAATATTTTTCTGACCGAAAATACCTTAATTTGTGACAATTTTATAAATAATATTAGTATTTATTGTCTCTATAGTTAGTGAAAATAATATTTTTACGATCAAAAATACTTTTTTAACGTTAATTACTTATTTCACAACAAAAGACACAATTTATGATAATTTTAAATAATGTCACTAATATATAAGAATAATAATATTTTATGATTAAAAAATATCTAAGTTATATTTGATATTAACTCAACTATTTTCCTTGAGTTTTAAAATTATTAATCATATTTGAAATCTCAATCATACCTAATTAAAAATTATAAATACTTTAAAGAATTATATTGTACTTTTTAATAAATTGTATTGTACTTTTTTGTACAATATTGAATGTGTAATAAAATATAAATATTTATATTTGAATGGAATTAATTATAATATTTAATTATAGTATAAATATGTGTGAAGTGAATTGATATTTGAATATATAATTTTGTGGAATTAAGAGATATTTAATTTTTAATCAACAAATATTTATATAAACTCAAAATTATAACATAACAAACACTCTAAATATAAATTAATAATGAAAAATAGAGAAACTCAATTTTGCCTAATTTCAAAATTAAGAAGTTTGATTAAGTTAAAATTTATTTTTTAAAATAGTGGAATAAGTAGATTAACATTTATGTATATTAATTGTCATTTTTTAACAACAAATTGATTTGTGGTGTAATGGTTTGAGGTAATAGATAATTACTGTGAGGTATTGTGTTCAATTCCTCTTACTTACATGTTTATTCATTTACTTTTGATTAATCCCTGCAGGAGGCGGCTCAGATGTTGTGCAGGCAGGTCAGGGCAGATTCGACTTCATGATGGACCAAGCGCAAGGTGTGGTGTGACCTGGCTGGATGGGGGGCTTGGATCCGGCTTGGTGTGTGTGGCGGTGGAGTCCGTGCCTGGTGCAATCAGGCATTGCAGGACCCGGTGTGCTCGGGTTTGGCTTGTGGTAGTCCGGGTGCGAGGCGGCAAGTTCAGAGACGGGCAGGGTGGCTTGTGGTGGTTAGTCCATGTTCGAGGGTCAGTGCGACCTGATCAGATAGGGGGCGGATTCGGCTTTGTGCGACCAAAGCGCGAGCCCGAACCATGCAACGTGGTCTCGGGTTCGTGCAGTGCGACCGGGCCACCATGTTTCGGATTCCGGCGGGTTACTAATTAAAAATATTTATTTTTTAAAATAAGATTTTGTGAAATAAATATTTTATCACTATATGTATAAATAATAGTGATAATAATTTTGGGTAGCTATAAATCAGAAAAAAAATAGTGACAATAATAATTGAGTTACTATAAAATTAAAAAATAGTGATAATATCTTTTTTTTTTGTTAAAACAATATATTCTAGTGACAAACACAAGTGTCACTATAACATAAATTATAGTGACGATTATTTACTGTTGTTACTAAGGGGGCGTTTGGTTGGTGGGTTTCGGAATGAGGGAATGGAATGATTCTGAAACCCACTGTTTGGTTAAAGGGTATGAGAATGAAAATATGGGAATGATTCCCAAATACTTGGGAATCACCAAAACCCTCCAAAATGGTGGGTTTTCATTTTCATTCCCATATATGATTACCAAAATTATTTATTTCATATTATTTTATAATTATTTTCTTATTTATTTATTTTTATAATATTAATCTAAAATATTTTGATAATTATATTATTTTATAATATTAAGAGGTCCCGGCCCCTCTCTATTCCTGTAAGTTAAGATACAAGACTTAGTCAGGACATGAAACCGAAATCTGTTCATGAGAAGGAGGAGATGAAGCAGATCCTGTATGCTAGCTTAATTGGAAGTCTCATGTACCTTATGATTTGCACTC
>JAPKLW010000481.1:94177-107948 GCA_026898455.1 Plectranthus barbatus
TTTCCATAGCAAGTCTAAACATATTGATGTTCGTTTCCATTTTGTCAAGGATATTGTTGAAAAGGGATGGATTCGATTAGAGAAGGTACACACATCAGACAATGCGGCTGACGCTTTGACCAAGCCGATTCCTTCGGTCAAATTTCAACACTGTTTAGAGCTTGTGGGGATGGACTGATCCTGCTGGATCAGGTTGGAGTCCTGTCGTGGGACTAAGGGGCAGGAAGTGGATGGTGTGAGTGAAGCATGCAGCCAGGAGGGAGTTTTGTTATTATGGCTGCATGGGAAGCTTGCTGCATGAGATGATGCATTGATGAGAAACCCAAGTTGCTGATTAAATCGGGTTTCTTATTTCGGTGGAGTTTTATTGAAGAAGCGTGTTTTACTTGCTCAAGGGAGAATGAGAGTAATACACGTGGAGGCTTCTGAGTGGTTAGGAGGGAATATGATTGTTATTAGTTATAACAAATTTGGTGATCTTCTTTGTTGCATTTTTTTTAGTTTCAGAAAAAGTGAGAGCTGATATGTGAGATCTGATTTCGTTGAAAATCAGTGAGAGTTTGTTCTTGAGTGATTGTATCGTTCTTCCCAGATTAAAGCTTCAATAAACACACTCCTTTACCTGCCCGTGGACGTAGCCGGAACTCCGGTGAACCACGTAACCCGCGTGTTTGTGTTTTGTGAGTTTTTCCGTTTTTAATTAGAGTTTACTCGATCAATCTTGTCGTGCGAATCATTACAAGTATTAATAAATTTAAACTTACACTTATATGTACCCGAGAAATCACAAACTCATAATTTTTTTTTATCACAGTTTAGGAGTGAGCAACGGGCGGAGGTTCATTTTGAAATCACAACTGAACCTGCAAAATCGTGAACCTGTAATTTTTTTAAAATGCATCCTGAACCGCTCGATTCAAAATATGTAGACCGCACCAAATCATCGGTTTCGATTTGATTTTGGTTTAAACAAAAAAAAATATTAAAAAAAATCTCAAATCACAATAAAAAAGCAATATTTGAGAGGGGTTGAGGGATTGAGTGAGCACCGCGAGGCTGCGAGCTGGCGATCAACGTGAGATGATAGGGACGACAAGCCGAGACATAAAGAGTGACGTGCGTGGGGGACTGAGTAGGGGTGAGGGATTGAGCAAGGGTCGAGACAGATTGGGCGGCATGCGTGAAGTGAGGGGCTAAGGCCAGAGGGTGAGCGAGGGAGTCTGGAGTAGGGTTTTGTTGGGTAAGTACTAACTTAGGTTTGTAACTTTGTATTTTGCATTTTGTAAAATAAAAAAATTGTAATTTATTTAGATATATAATAATATAAATAAATACAAAATATTTAATAATTTATATATGTATATGGATTGTGGTTCGGTTATAACCGAACCCAAATTAAACCAAACCAATAAGCCTAAAATTTTCTAAAATCCAACGTGAATCGAAATTGCATATGTTTTCAAACTGACCCAAATCTGACGGTTCGGTTCGGATTGACGGTTTAAGTTTGGTTTTACTCACCCCTATCACAGATAACGTACTTTCACAACTAAACCAATGTAGTGCACAAATAATTGATTTTTATAGATGACTATTATTGATTCAGTTTTATATATCATAAACAGATTTTTAGCATTAATGAATCTCTTTCCAAATATAATATTACCTTAAAATGGCCAGCAACAAAGTTTTTATGAAATTTCATTGTATTAAAAAGAATTTTCAAAGTGAAGTTATTCTATCATCTAATTATTACGCATAATTTAAGTTGTAATACTAAAATAAAAGTTAAATTCTGGTGCATTTAAGCTTCAATATTTTATATCTTATTTATAATAAATTGAAAGTAAATACAAAAATAAGGTACAAGTTTACCTCAATTTTATATATGCATATGCTAATGATAACATTCTAATATTTCATTATCTAAAGTTAATACAATTCTTTTCAAAATATCAATTTTACAATATATTTGACTACAGGAAGAAATAGTTATAATTTTATTTTATTTAATAAACTATAATATAATTTAATAAAATTATTATATGTTTATTATTGATAAATTACTAATAGTAATATATACGTGTCGCGCATCGCGCGGGAGGAAAACTAGTATTTATAAATTATTAATTCAAAGTTTTAATAGACTTAATATTTCTAAAGGGATTTTTCTTAAAAATATTATTTTATTACCTTATCGAATTTGATAATTTTTTACTAAGGCCCAAGTTAAATAAGAAAATCTTAATTATGTTAGAGCTTATTAATTTATAGGGATTTTGCTGTTTATTTCCTTTTCTTAAATTGTAATATTGACCATTTGTTTTAATTAATTATTAATTAATAAATCTTCTAATGATGCATCCATGTGATTAATATATAACTCGTTAATAAATTAATTAAAAAATATTTTACAGTTATTTCGTTTTATAATTCCAAATATTAATTAAATGAGTAATCGAGAAAGTAAATTAACCGTTATTAAAAAAACAAAAAACGGTCAAAATTGAAGCTTCTGCATCTGTCGACAAGCTTCATTGGGTTTTGGCAGAAAAAAAAAAAAAAAAAGAAAAGCTTTATTGGGTCAGAAAATATTGTTACTGGGCCTTGACAACGGTTTTTCATAAATGGGTAATCATCATATTCGCTGCAAAAAGCCTAAATAAAAAATGGGTCCGACCCGATTAATAATGCACGCACGCCCACAACAACTGACATTTATTACATCCAAAATTTCTAGAACTCTCTTTTTATTTGCAGAAAACCCCCTCGTAAATTTCTAGGGTTTTGTATTTGTTATCCTGTTTCTTCACCAACTCCACCAATTTATCATCTCTACCCCTATCTTCTCAAGCACACTCTTTTCATTTACCCTATCACCAATTCTCCCTTTGCTTAGGTATTATCTGGTTCCGTTGCAGATAATAAAGGACTTCTGTAACTTTTCTAGTTTGATGAATCGATTTGTCATTTTCATTTGAATTGTGATTAAAGTTGTTTTGATTTTGGTAGGTGAAGGAAATGGCAGCTGCGCAGTTGACTTCCGCTGCTTCCTCAATCTCAGCGGCCAAAGGTTTTGCTTCTTTTGACGGGCTGAGAGCTACGCAGTCGGTTAAGATTTCTTCATTTTCGCCTCTGAGTCAGAATGGGCTGTCGCTCAGGTCGTTCCGTGGCCTTGTTGTTAAGGCCGCTACAGTTGTTGCACCTAAGGTATAATTTCCTCGTCAGTATTACTCGATGTGTGTTTTCGTGTGCTACTTTTAAATTCAGCAATGTGGCTTCTCCGAATTGTATTTGTTTTGACTCAATTGTTCGTTTGATGTGATAAGCTTTCAATCTGGATTGTATTTGATACTCTTTATTATTTTACTTGCTTGCATTTGAGTTGGGTTACAGTGGTATGAGATAGATGAATAACATGAATCATGTCTACTTATTGACTCTGTCGGAATGGTTTCAATCTTAGTAGATGCCATTATGCTCATTTACTTTTTTTTTTTTTTGAATAGAATCAAGCATGATTAGTTGTGTGGAGTGCATAGAAGAATAATTGTGTGACATGCTGACACAGTCTGCTTTGAAATATTTAGTACACATCTCTAAAGCCATTGGGTGATAGACTGTTGGTGAAGATCAAAACAGCTGAGGAGAAGACTTCTGGTGGTATTTTGCTGCCTACAGCAGCACAAACAAGACCTCAAGGGGGTGAGGTTGTTGCTGTAGGAGAAGGTCGTACAGTTGGGAAGAACAAGGTGGAGATTGGTGTGCAGGTACTATAGTAATATCTTTAGGTTTTAATGCTTGTAATCTTGTGACTTAATAGACGATTGTTTGCCCCTGTGCAGACGGGTGCCCAGGTGGTGTACTCAAAGTTTGCAGGAACAGAAGTGGAATTCGATGGGTCCAGTCATCTCATTTTGAAGGAGGATGACATTGTTGGTATTCTTGAAACTGATGATATCAAAGAGTTGAAGCCCCTTAATGACAGAGTCCTCATTAAGGTAGGTTCTGTCTTGGTCATCTAATTGTGTTCTTATCCACTCTCAGAACAATGTAATTTAGGATACGAGTGCTGATGGTAAGGTGACTTTTTAATGAACGTTGTCCATTCCTATATCCTATTGTGGTGATATGGAGATGCAACCTAGTTAGAGCTGTAATAGTGATAACTTGTGGTTATATTTTAGTTGAGCAGCCACGAATCACAAGTCTAGGGTAGAGTGGGATTTTTAACATATAACTATCCAACACCTTACTCACACAAGGAATTGTTTGTTACAGGTGGCTGAGGCTGAGGAGAAAACTGCTGGTGGTTTGTACCTAACAGACGCAAGCAAGGAGAAACCTTCCATTGGAACTGTAAGTTGAAACATATAAAGGCTAGCTACCTGGATTCGCTACACGGAGTTTCTAAACCAATGGAGCTTCAGAGTGGTACCCATGTTTGACTGACCGTCTTAATTGCAGGTTATTGCCGTAGGGCCTGGTCCTCTTAATGAAGAAGGCAACAGGCAACCTCTGTCAGTTGCTCCCGGAAACTCAGTTCTATACTCAAAATATGCCGGCAATGATTTCAAGGGCAGTGATGGCTCAGACTACATAGCTTTGAGGGCATCAGACGTGATAGCCATCCTATCATAGATCTTGTCTTAGCTTTGGCACATTATTAAGGTTGTATCCGCCAAGTGATGACAAGACATTGTTGTGGTGTAGGTTGAATACGTCATTTTGCAGCTGCTTAGTTGTCGGCATGTGTAATGAGGATCTTCTTGAGAATTTGTTAGCACCTCCAATTTCCTCATAATTTTAGTTGTTTCATCATTGCTTGCTGCCATTTCATGAATACAACTTCGCTTTAATAATAATAAATTCGGATTTGATCCACTCACATGATTGTTTAACAAAGAAAGTTCAATTAATGACTGCATAAGGAATGTAGTAAACTAAGCGAGGCTAAGAAGCTATACAACAATTGTCGGAAGATAGATAAAGCCTATATTGGAAATTTCCTAGCTACACTAAATACCTCAAATTTACACCAATCAGCCCCTCATACTTGATCATTGGGCAAATGGGTCATCATTTACAACTCAAACTTGTCACAGTCACAACCAGTCAAATGGTGAGGAAACACTACATTAATCAATCATCGGTTAAAAGAAGTGGCTGAATTATCGTCGTAGTGGACCCTCCATGCATTACCACTGTCTGTTCCGCTGCAAGCTTGATTGGCCACAGGCAGCTGAGCTAGATCTCCTTCCAAACTCATTTGTTGTACCTCTGCAGCAGACAGTATCTTTATGCTCTGGACACAGCTTACGAACTCTCTGCAAGAAACACGAAAACAAGGTTATTCTTCTGTATCGTACATTGATGTTAAAACAATATAAAATTTGAAACCATTGGTTGTAAGTTAAAACACATACTCCCAAGGATCATCTCCAACAAGTAGTATGTCATTTTCGTGATCTACGTAGACTAGCTTCCATTCAGTGCGTTGAGGATCCTCCAGAAGTCCTTGGATACCAAACATACGAGCAAGGTCATGCCTAAGCTCATCATACCCTTTGTAACGATTCACATCTATGGTTCTCCCAACAGAGCCACGTTTTTGAACCTTCACAATTTCATACAACAGTTAAAAGAGATTGTGCAAAGACTCCCAACCCAGCTTCTTGCCAACTTTTTTATTTTTTTTCAAAACCAATAAGCTTTCAAAAACATTTCACAATAAAAAAAGGGTAGCTAGGAAAACAAACATAAATAACGCTGACAAAGTTATATAAATCACACATGCATGTCATAAAAATATAATACACTATGTAGATTGCATGCATATGAGTAGTGTGCATGTGAATGCTTTTGTGATACAGAGTGTACGGAGAAAGAAGCTCACCTTTGTGTATGTTCGCATACGTTGTGTCTGGTTGGGCCACAATCCACCATTCATAACACCTGTCTCATTTAGAGCAGCATCGTTGGAGGAGCCTGGTTTGAAAGACATATTTGGCACTCCGAAGGACTGAGAGTTGATTCCAGAAGATAGATCTGTCTCGATATCCCTTGGTGTCCCACTGTAGTTAGAGAGCAAGTTCTGGATGTCTTTTCCAGCATCAAAACCCCTAGACAACAAAGCATCAGGGGCCAATCCATCAATACTACCCCCAAAAGGAAGACCACTCCTAGTATGGGACTGAACATCGCCATCCAAGCCAGTCAATGGAAAACTTTGTTGGAGACCACCAGCATCCAAGCAATATGAGGTAGCTGATGATGTGGCGTCCATGTGATCAGCCGCATTTATCTTGTATTTGGGCTGCTCCGGAACTTTAGAGTTAGGTAATTCATGCTTTATTCGGGAATCTAGCTTGTTATGATTGTCCTGCACAAAATTAGAAGGAAGAACAGTAGAATTATCTAGCATTCCAGCCGGTCCAGTTTGGCTCTTCAGGAAGTTTGCTTGCAGAACTTGAACATTGTTCTTAGTAGGTGACGTTGAACACGATGGAGCCTCACCATCAGTATGGCCAGAGTGTGCTCTGACTAAGGGTGGAGGCTTTTGCTGGCTCTGAAACTGGTTCATAGGAAATTGTGGTGATTGTGCGAGAGTAGATGCAGAAAAGCAGTTTCCATTCAACTGCTGCATAGGTGCAGACAGATGTTGGATGGGTTGGCTTTGTTGAACTTGCTGTTTCTGAGGCAACTGAGGCTCCATCATCTGATTTAATGGGGCCGACACTTGCTGTTGCTGCTGCTGCAATTTCTGGAGAAGCTGCAATTGAAGTTGTTGTTCAGAAAGATTCTGTTGTGGTGTCTGTTGCACTACATGCCGTTGGGATATGTTTTGCTGCGCCCCCTGCAATTGACTTTGTTGAAATTGTATCTGCTGTTCTTGGGATCTCTGCAAAAGAGTAGATGGCTGTTCAACATGAGACTGGAAAGGCATGTCCTGAGCTAAGGATGTCACAGGAAATGTAGTTCTGATAGACGAGCCATCATGCTGCTGCGCGTGAGCATTTCCGGTCAGTATCTGTTGCTGCTGGAGTTGAGCATATGCTGCCGTTTGCTGCATACTTCGGCTCACAGCCTGGTCTGAAGATATGCCGCTTGTAGCAGGAGGCATCAGCACAGACTGTTGTTGCTGATACTGCTGGGGCTGCTGCAGTAATTGCTGCGGCAGCTGTTGTGTTTGCTGAAGTAGCTGGGATTGCGTTTGCTGCAGCGGCAACTGCTGCCGCTGTTGAGCAGGTGTAGGAGGTTGCAACATTTGTTGCAGGTGCTGCTGTTGGGACCAGGACACGTTCGACTGCAGCAGTTGGTTAAATTGCTGGTTTTGATGATTCCCCCCCTTGCTCATTTGTGCAGCTAAACCTGGGGATTGGAAGTTCAACAGCTTCGACGGATCATCAGAGCCGGCATTACTCTGTAAAGTAGTTGAAGAAACCATGTTAGGAAACATCCCCAACTGATTATTCTGTTGCATATTCATCCACTGCACTAGGCTCAGGCCAGGAAATATTGAGCTGGAAGCATCTTTTAGGCCAAAGTCATCTGCCAGCCAGGGCATGCCTCGTTTGAACATACTCTCTATATCCGAATCATCTGCACGTAACAACACGTGAGAGGAAGGCGAAAAGGAACATTTGCGCTTTCGGATTTCAAGAACTTAGGAATACAATACACAACATAATTCTTTACCTGGTAAGCCTGGATGTCTGGGGAACTTTGGTCTAAAAAATGGAGGGGGGCATATGTAAAAGGGAGTCACGACAGGTTCGATCTCCCAAATCGAGACTCGGCTAGGACGTTCCCCGGCCGTTGATTCGTCCCATCCAACCTAATGACAATGAAACATCAAACATTCTGTTTCTGGAACTACACTCAAGTCTTGTTTACATAATTCAAACCAGCTGAAGAACTGTAGCAGGATTTGTTTAAATATTATTCATTAGAGACCTTCATCTACAAGAAACCTAATTGCAATACAACATTTTATGTGAAAGTTACTTAATTATGTAATCAAAACATGCAAAGTGACAGCTCAAAGCATGTTTTTAAGAATGATTTTATACGTTCGAACATGCGTAATCTTCAATACTTCTGGTAAAAAGGTGAAAAGAGCTAAAGCACGGTGTTACCTGAAGATTACGCCATTGTGAGTTTTTCCATCGTGTGGCATCCAAATCACTTATACCAGTAACTGTGCCCATGTACCTCCTCACTCCAGATTCCTCAGTTTCAAACATCATCCTAAACCGCATACCCAATGATACTTGTGTGTACATTGCCTTATTATACTTAGCAAGTGGAATCACAAATTCTGATGGACTAGCCCTGTTGGTACCCATACATAAATGTCAATCTATTTTTTCTCTTGAAATTATTAGAGCTGAGGTTCTAAAATAGTAGTCCAAGACTGAAAATCTTACCTGGGATTATAGAATATGGTAAATGGACTGTTATTTGCAGCAGCATGAGCCGCAGCAGCAAGAATTCCAATATGCATGCTGTCGCTTGATATAACAGACGAGGATAGAGCAGGCTGCTGCCTATTTGCTCGTCGTATACCCAGGAGAAGCTGTGACTTCTCATCCCTAAATAATCAATTGTGTTCAGTTACGGTAAGGAATGCAATGTGTTTAGAGGTTGATCTAGTGGTTTGTGTACCTTATGAAAAGGACAGCATCACCAGCTACGAGTCTTTTAGTGCTCACAAATACACTCCAACCTGTGGTCAGTAGGTGCCTTTTCGGTTGACCTGAAATCAGTTGAAAACTCTTTGTAAACATGATTCTACAGATATAGGACAAGACCATGAAACATTTCTCTATCTAATTGTACCCACATTAAGTGCTACTCAAATCACGTATATATTTATAAAACGTATCAGGTGTGCCTGAGTGAGGCTAGTTCATTCTTGCAAGAACCAAACACTAAGAAAACAACCACATTTTCAATTGCCACAATGGAGTAGAGTGCGAAATGCGACCTATGGTCACCCAAACATTTATAGCTAAATTAATATATGCTGAAAATCAATTGAAGCAGTTCACTAATAGCATCTAAAGCACTAGAATGAGTAATTTTTACCAAATCTAATACTAGATAAGATTGATCTTTACCAAATCTAATAACATAATGCAGAAAGACAGATTCATAAGCAGATTACCTCTATAAATATGTCTGAATGTCCAAGGTTGGTCATGCAAATCTCTAGCAGTTAGCTCTTGAGCAGGAGGTTGCATTGAGAAATCCTGCAGAATTGAATCTCCCGTGAGAATAAGGAAGACGTATCACTGCGTCGAGTTCTATGACATAAATGGTAATAAGAGATACCAGAGGTGGAAAGATCTTCTCAGCTGCTCGACGAGGAACTGAAAAGCCACCATGAGTACTTGTGTCACTTGCTGTAAGAGTCTTGCAGAAAAACTCAGCAGGTTGCCTGCTGTGCTTGAGGCCAATATCAGACACAAGTAATGCTTCCTGGTCATACTGAAGGGGGATAAAGTTCTTATCAGTTATGATGCAGCCCCTTTTAAAAGACGATCATTTAACAAAACTTCCAATAAATATTAATTAAATATCAAAGCAACACACCTTAGTGACAGGCAGAAGAGTCATTTGAGCGTAGACCTCATCAGTTTCAGCATCAGCCTGACGAAAGTATACTATATTGCATCATTCGACTAATTTATCAAGTTGACGAGTCTCCTAAATATTAAGGTGCACAGTTATTACATCAAACCAGATGCACCTCAATATTGCAAATTTTCTATTAGTGATTTCTGTATAGAGATTATGTATATCCAGTATAAAGAACAACTGAAAGTCTTGGATTGAAATCTACTGAGCCCAAATGGTAAAAACAACAGGAGGCCAACACATAAGATTGAAGTCCAAATCACAGCCACAAAGAGGGGAAGCTAACACGTATCAGTGGGAGAGAATTACGTATTTGAAACTATAAAAAGGAAGAGACGTACTAAGGATGACTGACAAAAGACCATAACCTATGGTGTCAAAATTAAGGAGGAAACAAAAGACAAATCTATCCACATTATATTCCAGCTATGAGCATAGTAGATGCATGCAAAAATGTGAACACGCGCCTAAATTTAATGAAAATGGACTTCCATTTTATAAGCTATACATGAATGCCAGAAGAAATTCCATACGTGTAAGGTGACATTGTGGAGCATGCAGATCAACTTCGAAGGAAGATTGGGATAACTTGGGATGCCGTCAGCCTCTTTCTGCATTGATGCTGCCACCTATGCGTAGAAAATAAAGATCTCAGATATCATTCATCAGAAGTGGAAAACAATCTTATGAAAAAAGTTAGGAACTGCAGAAAATAAAACATACTTGTTCACTGTGACCTTGAGGAAAATAGACGACAAGGCTTCCTACCAGTGGCAGAGAAACCAGTGGCCCAGCGCAAGCATGCCATAATTCAGAATTGATCACCTTCTTCTCGCCTGTATTGGACAGAAAAATTGCATGATTGAGAATTGTTTGAAAGTATTAAGCACACTTCATTTTTATAATTAGACTTCAAACTGTAGGAACTTTTTCCCTCTGGAGAAATACTTTCCAAAATGAATTCACATTAAATCAGAAGGCTATCAAGTGTCATCCCATGGAAGATTCATCAATTAAATGTTTGACGTGTCAATGAATTCAGCACCATTCATACATCCAAATTCTCTAATTTTATGGAAGAGATACAACTGGTTGGAAGGGATTAGCTAGGAAAACCGTTACATTCATGCATCCAATGTAAACTTCAGCCATTCAATAACTTCATTTAGATAACATAAAGCAAAGGACCAACAAAGGTTTTAAAAAAAAGTGCAAAATATACTTCAAGCGCCAAGTATAAAAATACAAATCACATGTAATCAAGAATCAGCCAACTGCGACAGATCCAAAATTATTTCAAAACAAATGCACATCCACAAATGAGCATAATAATAATAAAAGAAAGTCAGCTCCATGGCACTGGCACATAAAACTGAAATTGAATAAAGTAAAAGTTCTTTATTTAATATTTCTGAAAACATACAAAAAAGACAACCAGTCAAAAATACACACAAGCGTCAGCAGATCAAGAAGTGCTTTGATCACAACCAAACACAGAAGCTTTGGGAAGAAAATAACTCAGCTTCAAGCAAACAAAAATCCAGCTTTTCATCCTTTTGAAACAAACAACAGAAAGATGTGTGAAAACTTGTTAACACAAATATGGGTATTTAATCACAATAAAGAAGATGGAACTCATACTTTTTCATAATGAAAGACAGAGAAGGATGATGGTAAAAGTTCAAAAGAAAAAGGGTGTCAAATGGAATGAACAAACCTTCAACTGAATTTGTCAGAAACCCATTAGATGGAATCTTCATTGCCGCAAAATTCACCTATACACTCTGCAATTCAACTTCCTTTCCCCCAAACTATTTTCCGTCATAAACAAAGTCTATGTTCATATCCACTCAAAACAAAAAAAAACTTTCTTCTCTCAAATAAAGCTGAGTTAAAGTCACTTAACTTCCCTGCAAAAAGAATTCCTCTCAAACAACCAAAGCTATCACTTCAACGCATACTCAAAAAATCTTCCAAATTGAACAACACCGGTGTTCCCCAAATTCCGCCTGCACTGGTTCAACTCCAACATCTTTCCACGACTCCTTCCACACATTCAATAAAATTCCCTTATTTTCTTGATCTCAAGAAAACAAAAAAACTGGACCAGCCACGAGATAAAGGTCCCAAGACTCGTATTTGCTCCAAGAATTCACTCTCAAACCAAGCGAGCAGCCAAAAATGAGTTGGCCCATCAAACTTTGCAGGTGGCCGTACGTCCGGATAATTTCTTGAACTGGAAAAGATTTGCTCAAAATGGAAAGGTGTAGCCCACGTGGGGGTGGGAGCAGCGGAGCAGCCGGGATCAAAGCGGTGCGGAAGGGAGGAAGGAATCTTGGGTATAGCCGGAAAACCCGTAGCCAATAGAAAAACCCAGCTTGTTTATACTTCAATGTAAGAGAGTGGGTTGATTATCATTCCTCAATCGTATAGCTGTGAAAAAATTATTATAAAATTGATGCCATAATACAATCCATCTGTGTATATTTTGGTATCCGTATGTATTTCTGCTTTGGGGTCGGAGCTCGTAGAGAGAGAAAGAGCAGGCCGACATAAAACCAACCGCAGAAGATTAAAGAAACTAGGAAACTACATTGCGTGTTTCGCTCTTTGATGACATTTTTCTGTATACCAAAACAATTTTTATCTTCATTTTCTTTTTATTACTCCGTTAATTACCATTATCTTCCTAATTATGCGCCTTCACTTCATTTTCTACAATGCATTATATTTTATGACATATTTATATACGATAATATTTTATAAAATTCTCTTTTTTTATTAGTATAAACTATATTTAATTAATTACCATTAAACTATTCGACAAACTTATTATTCAATAATGTAAGATTTCAACCGAGGCACGATGAAGAATATTCAAGCATGTGCACTCATCACTACTATATTATTTTTTAAAAGTGGTCTACATTTCTTCACTTTCTATGTTTTGGGGAAATATGCAACTTAATTAGATGAAATAATATTGTATTTGGGAAAAGATGTTGATAAATAGTAATAGAGATTTTTCATAATCACAACAATTTTGGCACACTAAAAATAGCAATTATGAATTACACTCCCAATCTCATCTAAAGTAAAAGGTAAATATGCTATTTTATACATGCATTTCTTTTACAAGTCTTCCCCTTCCTATTTTGCCCTTCTATCTTTGTCACATACAAAATAAATGTTAGAATTTAGGCAAAAACTTGCATTAGGCAGACCTAAACGATTTAGGTGGATTTTATCCTATCCAAATGGGTTGACCCATCCCAAATAGGATTTATTAACCCCAATTAGAGTATATTATATAGATTTGGGCTTGGGTTAATAGATAAAACCCGCCTAAATCGTTTAGGTCTGCCTAACTCATGACCTTCCCCAGAATTTATTGTTCTAGTTCATGATCCGAAATATAATGGATAATCTCTATGGTCGACAATAAATTGTTCATGTGTTTGAGAGCATAAAGGAATATACTCCCTCCTATTTAAATTGTATATCCATTTTTTTTAATAAAAAAATAGGGTTCTATTTTCAATAATTATGTAAGGTTATAATAGGTACTTCCATTCATTTCTAAATATGTTTGGAAGCTCCGAGTTGGCACTTAGTAAGAATTAGAAGGCCTATCATTACATTACCAAACCTAATTATGGTAATAAATTATCAAATAACCTTGTCTCTGTGCGGTGAATCCTGTGAAATAGTACTAGTAATAATAATCTAACAACTTATTATAGTTATTTGTTTCATATTTTGTGTCCCATATATATATATATATATATATATATATATATATATATATAAAAACATATACTCCCTCCGTCCCATTAGATTAGACACGTATTCCTTTTCCGTCCGTCCCATCTATTAGACACGTTTCCTTTTTTGGCAAAAAATTAACAAAACATAATCTAAATTAACTACACTTAAATTTACTACCCTACCCCCAAATATTCAAGAATTTCCCACACTACCCCTGTCAAACCCTAAATTCATTCTCCTCTCAAATCAGATTTCATTTCCGCCGCTGCTCTATCCCCGCGAACCCTAGACCTCCCCTCTCACCACTGCGAACCAGCACCACCGCCGCCTCTCGTCGGCCCTGTCCGTCGCCCACCACCAC
>JAPKLW010000481.1:107958-156531 GCA_026898455.1 Plectranthus barbatus
ACCACCGCCTGTTACAAATTCCCCAGCCCACCGACGCTCATCGCCCACCACTCTCTCCCTGCGAACCCACGACCTCCCCACTCACCACTGCAAACCCAGCACCACCGCCGCCTCTCGCCGGCCCTGTTCGTTGCCCATCGCCCACAACCACTTCCTCTCACAAACCGATGGTGTCCAACGGTGACTCCGCCTTCAACGACGATTGTAAGGCCATCGCCGATGTCGCTGTCAACAAAATCAAGGAGTACATGTCTCTAATCGACCACAATCGGACCGGTCATGCACGCTTCCGTCGTGGTCCAATTTCAGCTCCCCAACTGCAGCAGCCCAAATGCGAACCTGTTGAATCATCGTCTCAACCTCCAGAAATGTCGAACCAGGGGTGGCCGACACTGTTGCATACCCATCGAAGGTAAGACGGACCTTATGTTTGATTCTTCAGAGTGTATTCACATAAATTTTTTTAAATATGTTTATCCCTTCAGATCCAGTTTAATAAGTCTTCTGATATCTTACTTTTTCAGTGAGGAGACGGATTTGAGCGGTGGAGAGGAGGAGGACTCGAACTGGCTGGCCATGGCTGTCCTGCGGCAATTTTGGGACATTCAGTTCCCTAATATTCGGTCTATTCTTTCCTTTTTTACTTTTCTGTTGATTCTGGTTCTATGTGATGGGTGGTTCTACGTATGGCTGGTTCTATGTGATGGCTGGATCTAGTATAGTTGGTTCTATGTATGGCTGATTCTATGAAACACTGGTTCTATGTGATTGGTGGTTCTATGTGATGGCTGGTTTTGGTATGGCTGGTTCTATGTATGTTTGATTTTATGTGATGACTGATTCTATGTATGGCTGGTTTTGGTATGGATGGTTCTATGTGATGGTTGATTCTATGTTCTGCTGTGGGAAAATAGGTTCTAAGTCCTGAAATGATTTAATTTTGCTCACACAACTTGTAAAACTGAACACATTCATGATACACTATATGTTTGAAATGTGTTAAGCATGTTTGAAGTGGTTTCTTGAGACTGTGTAGGATTAGGGTGTAAGACTACATGCCATAGACTATGATTTGCATTCAAAATTCACATATGCTTTACAAAAATCCCAAACATAGCTTTACATATGCTTTACAAAAATTCCCAGCATATAGACACATGCATTATCCTATCTATGCTTTACAATAAAGAAAATGCAATCCCCAAATTTGTAATGAGCCCTTCCATGTCATTTGCTTCATGTCCAACTTCATTCAAGTAATCTAGGCATTCTTTAACTAACTCCCTTGGTACCTCAAGATTTCTGGGTAAATTATTTTGCATCAACAATGCATCCTTCTTCATATGCGGCAGTTTATAGTTGTTGCAACCCTTGACCTTCATAATCTCTAGGAAACAACATTGTAGGGATAGAAACACCTTGTTTAGTGTCATTGCTTCAAGGCTGTTGAAACTTGTTTGCACTGCTGTAACTAGTTCACTTGCATTTTGACATGCTTGTTGCTGCTGCAAACTTTGAATTGCCCTGAAAAATCCCAAATCATTGACATTTAAATCAGGAGAATTAGGTGGTTGTTGCACCAATGATATGTTAAACCCTTCTGAATTTGCTGCTTTCTTAAACTCTTCATCTGCATTAGTGATATGAGGTCTTGCATTATCTTGTTGTATGAATATGGTTTTACTTAAACATGTTGGCCACTTATTCTTGATTGCTGGAAGAAGCTGAAAATTAACAAGCAATTCATTAGTATATTTAGAATAAACTGCATCCAAAATAAAACATGAACTACTTACATTATTGATAAGACAAGCTTTTATCACTTCTTTAGTGATAGATTGAATTGGTTTCAGCTCCAATGTTCCAGCAGCCCTTTTTTTGCTGTTTCTTTTAGCTGCAACCTCTTCAATAAATGGCCACATCCCTATTTTACCATCAAAAATGACACCCCCCTGTTCTGAAAATATAGGCCTACTAACAGCACACATGAACATCACCTTAGGGATAAATTTCTTGCTCTTGCATGTCCTATGTGGTTCAGTTTCTGATTGTGCCAGGTAGCATCTATGTGTGTTTTTGGTTAAATAAAACCATTTCTCATCTATGTGAATAATGTTCTCCATTGGCTTGAATGTATGCTTCTTCAAAACATTATCATATCCTATGGCATGTAAACTGAAACTCAATCTTAGCAGTTTGTTTGGAGCTGTCAAACATGGTTTAATTGCATTTGTGTGTGCTCTGATCAGGTTCTTTTTAGCCCATCTTCCCACAGTAGACTTAGGAATGTTTAGGCTCTCAGCAAGTGATCTAATAGAACCTCTTTTTTGATAATGAACTGCAGCAATTTGAGTATTGTTTACCTCATGTTTCAGCTTTCTACCATGTCTTTTGTTTATCAAATGCAGTACCTCACCTCTTGTTCTTGCCTCTTTTGCAGCTTTCCATATCCTTGAAATA
This sequence comes from Plectranthus barbatus, assembly GCA_026898455.1. Taxonomy (NCBI): domain Eukaryota; kingdom Viridiplantae; phylum Streptophyta; class Magnoliopsida; order Lamiales; family Lamiaceae; genus Plectranthus; species Plectranthus barbatus. The sequence goes on from JAPKLW010000481.1 coordinate 110,419, forward strand.
GAAGACCTTAAGCAAGAAAACTTAGAGGCAGCTTCATTAAAAATTCCTCTAAGTGGTTTGGTGTTTGTGGAATTCTCCAGCAAGAAGACCAAAATCTCTTGTTGTTTTGCATCAGAAATATCTCCAGCTTTCCCCATTTTGCTTTTTTGTTTTTTGATCACTTCCAAGCTGTGTTTATAGGAAGTGTTTAAATGGGAAATCTGTATATTTATAGGATGTGTTTAGGGTGGGAAATCTGCTTTTTCGTTTAGAAATTTGGCTCCAAAAATGTAAATTTCAGCACTTCAATTTATATTAATGCTTATTTTATTGTTGTTTGACTATCCTCTTGACTTTTTTAAGTTTGTAATTAGTGAATATTTTATTAATATTTTTAGTGTTAATCTTTTTTTAAACAATCATTTTTTTTTTGCCTTGGTTCATGTGCCATTCCATTTGTGTCTAAACATATGGGACGGAGGGAGTACATAGTAGAAAAAAAAAAGTCATTTTTTTCTTTTGTAAATTATAATAGGGAATCTCTGTTCAACATCCCCACTGCAACATGAAATTGAGTGGGGTTTTTTTAATAATTAATTCAGAGATATGTCCCCAGCAACATGTTGGTTAAGTGTAGATCAATTGTAGCAGAAAATGTAAATCAAATAATTAATTAATGCCATAAACATAAAGATGCGAAGAATAGGAACCTGATTAGTGATAAGCACGCTGATTAGACCACTAAGCCCAGAAAACTGGAGAATTTTCGCACATGTCACGCAGCTTAATAAAACTCACCAATCAAAATTAATTAAGCATCATTAAATTAAAACTAATCTTTTTTTTTCCCTGTTTTATGGGCGGCCCTTCTAACTCGCTTTCATCTTTCCTATTGAAATTATATCAAATTGAATAATATCCTGTTTAAATTTGTTCTATGCAAATATAATTATTAATTAATATTTTTTCAATAAAAATATGTAAATAATAAATTTTCACACTCTACACCCTTGTGAGAGGAGACAATTTTGTATATTTATAAAAGTTGATCAAATATTTGAATACAAATCATTGATTTTCACTACAAATCAATTGATTACTGTAATATTAAAATTAGAGTCGAACTAGATCAATGTCAATAAAAGTTAGCACAAGCATAGAGTTTTTTTAATCTATTTCTTAAAAAAAAATTATAAAGTATGATCGCAGGATATGGTCAAGTCTCACAGTCCTTAAATTGCATTTGCCCCTGCATCAAACATTTAAACATGTTATACAAAAACAAGATCTATGAAATGTCATTCAAATCTTTTTCATCAAAAAAAATAATATAATTTTTTGTTTTTCTGAAAATGTGAAAAGGTATGATTTTTTACGTAGTAGGAAAGTACGTGATATTGTAAATTATGCAGAATATAAGAGTTTTAAGTAGGATTATTCCCTAAACGAGATTACAATTTTTTAATTATAACAAAACAAACCAAATGGGAAAAATCCAAAATTAACCATAATTCGGCCCTAATTAACGCCATAGGTTGATGTTGATGGTTTATTTCTGACCAATAATTGTGAGGTGATGCAATTTTTGAAATCACAACAATAGATTTGTTACGTTGTCTATTTTCTCTCTGATTAAATTAAATACGAGTTTAGATAAATTATAGAAAGTTAACTCCTTGGGAAATACATCGGTAATGGACATCACACGTATGCAGTTTTTTTCAATAAAATATCTTTATTGGGAAAGCGTTTTAATTGTGAATTGTGATTAAGTGGTCAATAATTTGAAGTTTCTCGAAAATATTTTTGTCTGATATGATTTTCTTTAATGATATCTAGTTTAATTATTCAATATAAATAGAGATTACAAAAATATTGAAAAGAAATAATAAGATACAATTATCTATAACAAGATATGAAACCATATGCATGCATGAAACCTTCGATATGCATGCATGTGTAAATATCTTATCACCCCCTCAAGCGAGACAAACGGGAACAGATGAGATGCGAAGCTTGCGTCTAAAAGATTCAAACTGCGGCCACGATTTGTAGCTCGGTACGAACAAATTCGGTTAGAAGTTTGTCGTTTTGAACTAATTCACGCAAAAAATGATATTTTTATCAATATGCTTCGCACATTTGTGAGCAATCGGATTTTGATTCAAGAAAATTAAGTTGTTGTTGTCACATAGAAGACGCAGCACATGAGAAAGAGGAAGACGAAGTTCTAGAACCAGAGAAGTTATCCAGACAACCTCCGCAGCCGTGTTTGTCATAGCACAGTATTCAAATTCACAACTAGATCGAGTGACTGTAGGTTGTTTCTTGGCGCTCTAAGATACTCCCTCCGTCCCGCCAGATTAGTCCATATTTCCATTTTCGTCTGTCCCACCAGATTAGTCCACTTTCCTAAAATGGAAAAAAATCTCCTCACATCAATAAAATATTAATTCCACTACACTCACAAACATTGGTTTCTGTGCCGAAATCAAACTGGGCTAATCTAATGGGACGGAGGGAGTACGATTTTCAACTAACAGAAAGCATACCCATAGGTAGATCGTTGAGTGTCGAGACAGCGAGTCCAATCTGCATCAGAATAGGCCACTAGATCACAGATAGAATGGCGGGAAAAGGAAATATATTCAGATGTTAGTATAGGGAATCTTGTCCCAATTTTTATTTTGCTAGGAATTACTCTATTAAATAAAAACATCATCCATCTATAACAAAGTTATTGTTAGGAATTATATTAGAAATTTCCTTATCTTTTTTTAGTTTTGGTGGTTCAAATCTGATGTTTAGATCTAACCGGTTTGTCTCTAGATTAGTTCCAGTTCAGTATTAAAAATATAAAGTCCTGTATAGGTCTTTGTATCGAGTTGTAAGCTGGAGCTGATCGAAGACCTGACTGAAGGATCAGTCTGGATGCGCAAGACTCAACAGACTAAGGTTCAAACCAAACTTACAAGTCTTGGATACATGAGTCTGGAACTGACAAGTTTGGACAAATACCAAGTATGGAACTGACTAGTTCGGAACTCACTAGTCCAGATACCAAACTTACCAGTCTAGGGACCAAGTCTAAACTGATTGATGATGTCACCAGCAAGGACTTGCAAGTATGATGGTATCAACATAAATTCTAAGTCCTAGTCCCAATGCAAAAAGACAAGAAAAATGTCCAGAGGAATGTACTGACAAGTACATACTATAAGGATTGGAGATTCCTTAATTGGAGACTATAAGGATAGGATTTGTCAGTCCAAGATTCCTCGGGCTGGCAAACTGTCGTTTCGACAAAAGGTGAACTGTCACCATCTTGGTCAGAAAAAGAGGCAAAAAGTGGGAGAAAGTATTGTACCTTTCCGAGAAAGCCTAACTACCCGCTTAGAAGACAAAAACATCGGATTAGTCGAGAATGCGATGTGTCTAATGGCTAGAAGATTCAAACCTTCAGATTTTCACCCTATAAATACCGGAGGACTTCAACAGAAGAAGGTTACCAAATATTTACCAAGATTACAATTTTCAAAGAGCAGAAACTCTGTCAAACTTACGACCATTCGAGGCTTTCAAGCTATTCCGTATGTCACTGTTGGATAATATGCCTTGCCCAACCCACTAAGATTTAATTCCCAGCCCATCTATCCTATGTTTACCCTACTTGCCTTCCTTATCTCCTTCCTAAAATAATTAAAGTTCTTGACTACTTATTTCTCCCAGACGTGAGTAGAGAGAGGTGAGGAAAAAGCTGTGTGAACCATTACTCCCTTCTTCTACCTGCTGCTGCGTGCCTTTGTATGATTTCCTCCGTCGCCTTTGTGTGGTGGGTTGGGTGAGGGCTTATTGTGGGTTACTTCGTGTTGTTCACCTTGGTAGTACCCTCGTTGTATCTGTCGGCGAGCATATCTTGTCCACCCGTGGCCTCTGCGATAGGCATGCTCGATGATGTTGTACGGGATGATGGTGTGGGCGATCTGAGCCGAGATCTTCGCTGCTCCAGTCGTACCGTTGCTGCATCGCTGATTTTTCTTCATGGTTGCGCCACTGTTGCTGAAGCTTCGTGCCTCTACTTTATGGTTGGATCGCAGTAGGCTTCGCAGGTAAGGGTGCTTGTATTAAGTGTCATTTTTCTAATTTTTTCTCTTGTTCAATTTTGTAGGCTTTTGATTGAACTTGGAGTGGCTAAAAGGGAAGTGTTCTGCAACACCTCAATTCACTCGGGACTGAACCATGGCGAGGGCAAGGATGAACGCCGACGACCTCCCCCTTTGATACCCAACAGTGGTATCAAAGCCACGGTTGGAGGGGGTTCGTCGGGCATCCCCACCGTGGTTGCAGCTCCTCGTCGTCTGTGCTCCAGAGCGCGTAGGGAAGTTGGGTTACCCTCTCCTAGGGCCCCGCTCAGGTATAAGGCTTGATAATTTGCACTTTCGATTCCTTAGATCGGCCGACTGGCACCGTAGGTGCATTTTAAATTTCTAGATCGGTCTGTGTGTCGTAGGCTTGGGATCTTTGTTGCTGTTAGTTGATTTTAGGGGTATTTGTGATCTTGGTGTTTCCGCTGCTTCTTTGTGCTCTGTCGTTTGTTCCTTTTGTGTGTTTAAGCATGTCGTCTTCTCATTCGTTTGGGATGGTTCCCTTTAAGGGAAAAACTGACTTTAACATTTGGAAAGAGAAGATAAAATGAGTTTTAATTCAGCAACGTGTATTTAAAGCTGTGGATCATTCTTATGCTGCTAATGAAACTGCTGATAAGAAATCTGAAATGAATGAACTTGCTCGTTCCGCTATAGTGCTTGATAAGCTCGTATTTTGCCTCACTTATCACGTTGTTTTCTTATTGTTTTATTGCATTTATTTGAGTTTTTAGTTAATAATCGAGCATGAAGTGTTTATAGGGGATATTATGCTTGTCATGGTAATCTTTTGCAGGTTTTAGGCCAAATTCAAGGGAAACCCGTACCAAAAAGCAGCATATGTTCAAAGGAACAGTCACGACTTCTTCCACAGATGGAATCTGAGCTAATGGAGCACATGGATGGAAAGATCTTTGAATTAGCTTTCCAACGCAACTGGAATCGGGTCAATCGGAGTTCGGGAGCGAAAGTTATGGCCAAAACCGTGAGACTGCGCAGAGGAATGTTTCTGTGTCGAGCGACACAAGTTGTGTCGACCGAAATGAAATCCTGTCGACCGACAGGAACTGTGTCGAGCGACACACGCACCGGAAAGGCAATTTTTGGCCCAGTTTGGAGATTTTTCCTTCCCAAATCATTACCTTTTGAAGATATACTTTCTCCCCCTATAAATATGACTTATTAAGCTCGAAAATTAGGTCTTCTTATTCAGTTTTTCAGCACTCCTTTATTTTATTTTTCAGCATTAAACTCTTTAATTTCTAGTACTCTTTATTTTATTGTTGCAATTGGATTCAAGTACTTCAAGATTCCTATTGTTTTAATGATTCAAGTAAGTTTCTTTACATCTTTTGCAATGTTTGTTTCAATTATGTTAGGCTAGAACCCTTAACAGGTTCTAGGGTTTTCTCCATCCTTTTTGGCATGTGTTAATTCGATTAATTCCAAACCCTAATTAATTGGTTCAAATTCTATGGTTTTCACTCTAAAATCTATTTTCAATTGAAGGATCGAGAGATGAAAATTGGATTAGGTTTATAGTTAATAATTTGAGACCGAGAGGAGATAATTAATAATAGGAAAATAGAATTTTGATACAACTATTTTCTGTCTCAAAAAGAAGAATTAGTTGTAGGGTTTTCAAATCTGTATCTTTATTGAGATTGACTAGTTTGTGTTATTAAGGCCGAGAGGTAAAATTCACTTTCTAGTAATCTAGGTTTTAATTGCCCAACAAAGGAATTAATTCCAATTTAACAGATTTCCCACCTTTATGATTATTTTGGGTTTGGATTGATTGTTTATACATGTTGAATTGGATTGGTTGATTTCCCTAGAATCTGTGATTTTTATTATTGAATCTTATTCCAAAAGTTAATTTCTATTTTGAAAAACAAAACCCTCTACTGAAAATTGGTTCACTCAAACAAAGAATTGATAAACTGTGTCCAGTACATGAGATGACTTCGTTGCACTATCCCTGTGGGTTCGACTAGCCTTCGGGTTATTATAAATTTATTTGCTCGCTGCTTTCTGCAGTTATCAGTGCTCAATTTGTCTGATTATGTTTTAAGGAAAGTGGGAGTCTCAGATTCAGCTAAGGATATGTGGGATAAGTTAAATAAGCTATGTACTGATAGTTCTTTACCCAATAAGTTATTCATGTTAGAGAAGTTCTTCACTTTAAAGTTAGACATGGATTTGAGTATTGATAAAAATTTAGATGAATTCACTAAGTTGATCCAGGATATCAGACTAACTAGAGATGAGACCATTGATAACTATAGTACTGTGGCTTTGCTAAATGCTATCCCTACTTCTTACAGTGATGTTAAATCTGCCATTAAGTACGGTACAGACTCTGTGACATTAGATACTGTAATTAATGGGCTTAAGAGCAAAGAGCATGAATTAAAACTTGCTGAGAGTAAGCAGGATAGTTCTGAAGAGAAAGTCATGCATGTTAGGGATAGGAACCCTAGTAAGAAACATGCCTCTAGCTCTAGTGGTGAGAGGAACTTTAGAGGTGTTAGGTGGACTAAGGACTCTAAGAAATGCTATAACTGTGGAGAGTTTGGCCATTACATAAGAGATTGTCCCAAACCTCTTAAGCAAAACAAGGGTAAACAAGCCAATGTTGTGGTAGAGGAAGAGACTATAGGAGATGCTTACTAGGTGCCTTAGTGTCTTTAGTTTGAGTTGGAGCTTCGTGTTGTTTCTTTGTGCCCTTGTGCTTTGTGCTTTGTATGCTTTGTGTCTTTTTACTATGTGAGTCTCTGTGATGATATTGTTTCGTGAATCTCTCTGTGCTTCGCGACTTTGTGTTATTTTTTTCTGTTGTGTTTGCTAGCTTTTCTTTGTGCTTCGTGGTCTGTGTGTTGCTCTGTTCTAGGTGGAGCTTGTGTCTGCTTTGTGATTTGGTTAGTCTGCGCGATCTAACCATGTTTGCTTAGTGTCTTCATGTTTCTTGTCTTTGTTTGACTGTGCAGGTATCGGTACCACGGGGTACCGGAATCGGCGATGATGATATAAGTCCCAACCAACCCTTCAGAAATTGTAGTGTGCCATCAATGGGCCTAAGGTGGAGAATGTTGGATAATATAGGTGTAGGGTTTTTCCGTGAACCGAATCACCAAAACCAAACTGAACCAGATCGATTTATGGATATTGCTCACAATTAAAATTCTCAAAACCCTAGCATGCTCCTATGAATTTAATACGAAGAATAGTGGATTTAGGGTTTATCGTAACTCCGTCGAGTCTGAACCGATCTTTCGCGTTTGAATTCCAAATCTCAATTCTACCACGTGATTCGATTTAATTTACGGAAACAGAAATTAGAGATCTAATTTCTAGATTAAATTCGAAAATCAAAGAGAGAAGAGAAGAGAAATCTGTTCTCCAGATTAGATCTTCAGGGCTGTGTCCCAATGCTGATCAGATCTACTACTGGTGAGGACTCCGTAGAACTGTATTCTGAGCAGGACCAGAATCGAAATTCTCCTCCTTTCACTCCCAAAAACGGCGCCCCTCTCTCTCTCTAGGTTTAGTGTGTTTCAACTGTCTTTTAACTTATGAAAGAGAGTTGTCTATTTATAGACCTAGGGTTGGAAACCCTAATGGGCCATTTTGGGCTCAATTCAGCATATTTAATTGGGCCAATCCTGGGACCTAATGCAAATAATAAAGTGGGCCTATAAATTAATTAATTCCCATGTCCACAACCCAGGACACAATTAATTAATTAATATTAATTCTTATTCACCACAGAATTAATACTGACCTACCCCTTTATTACCACGTTATGAGAACGGGTTGCATTAATTGAGAATCCCCATATTTAAGGTTACCGGATATCCATTAATTAATCGGAGCCTCTGACAAGCTCTAACTACAATTAATTAATATCTTATAATTCCTGAGTAGTACCACTCAAACCTTATCACTCGTGCCTGAACTTAATCATCCTGCAGGACTTTGGCACGATGAATGTTATTGAGCTCCTCAGGGAATGTCCCCATCCTATTACTCGGATATGGTTACCTAAGTTCAGTCTCAGGCGGTACTACACGAACTGATGTTACCCAAGATGCGGATATACGAGCACGTTACTTAGGCTCTCCACCATGGCAAGTCAAAACAACAGTCAACCCGTGCAAACCCCTGAACCTTTGTTAGGGTTTGGACTCAATCAATATAACGAGATCTTGTATTCGCTGATGTCAGACAGACGAATACATCTCACTGCGGTCCATCAATACGCCACCTCTGCGTACCAGCATGTCAAGTAACCAAGACAGACTACTTATTCCGACAATGTCGCAGCCATCCGGACAGACGTATCCTCATACGCTGTCTCGGCTGTGATCAGGTTTATGTCTCACTAGGTCAAGTGATCATATTGTCTTCTGCGATCTACAACACACCGTATGATCGTCCCTATCGGTGAGACAAGAGGATACCATTGTACATACATGTAAGATTGTTAACAGAAAGGAGAAATAAATCGTTGTATACTCATTGTAATAAATGCTTTCAGTATACAAAATCCATCAATAGGCCCATTGCCCAACCCACTAAGATTTAATTCCCAGCCCATCTATCCTATGTTTACCCTACTTGCCTTCCGTATCTCCTTCCTAAAATAATTAAAGTTCTTGACTACTTATTTCTCCCAGCCGTGAGTAGAGAGAGGTGAGGAAAAAGCTGTGTGAACCATTACTCCCTTCTTCTACCTGCTGCTGCGTGCCTTTGTGTGATTTCTTCTGTCGCATTTGCATTTTGTGTGGTGGGTTGGGTGAGGGCTTATTGTGGGTTACTTCGTGTTGTTCACCTTGGTAGTACCCTCGTTGTATCTGTCGGCGAGCCTATCTTGTCCACCCGTGGCCTCTGCGATAGGCATGCTCGATGATGTTGTATGGGATGATGGTGTGGGCGATCTGAGCCGAGATCTTCGCTGCTCCATTCATACCGTTGCTGCATTGCTCTCTTCCGGGCTGCATCGCTGATTTTTCTTCGTGGCTGCGCCACTGTTGCTGAAGCTTCGTGCCTCTTCTTTGTGGCTGGATCGCAGTAGGCTTCTCAGGTAAGGGTGCTTGTATTAAGTGTCATTTTTCTAATTTTTTCTCTTGTTCAATTTTGCAGGCTTTTGATTGAACTTGGAGTGGCTAAAAGGGAAGTGTTCTGCAACACCTCAATTCACTCGGGACTGAACCATGGCGAGGGCGAGGATGAACGCCGACGACCTCCCCTTTGATACCCAACAGTCACTCTTAAGTGAACACGAGACTCAGAATCTCTAAGTTCTTGAGTTATTTTCTTGGTAATCTTTCTGTCCAAAAAAGATTACAACAGTCAAGTACGTCTAGTACTTTGACTCTCACGCGCGATCTGCCGCAAGTTGATAGTTTAAGGGAAACTTTAAACACCCCATTCCGACGACTGAGTGCAAATTTGACACGTCAATATTTTACGTGTGACTGAGCGCGAAATGAACGTCGTTATTAACTGAGGACATAATAGTTTAAGGGAAACTTTAAACACCCCATTCCGGCGACTGAGCGCGAATTTGACACGATGGCATTTAACGTGTGACTGAGCGCGAAATGAACGTTGTTATTAACTGAGGACATAGTTACCTAATATATTATACACTAGATCTGCACCCGTGCGTTGCACGGTAAAATTTTATATATATAGAATTTTATTTGTTAATAGAATTTATTAATTTAAATTTTAATCTATCTTGATGTTTCAATTGTATATCAATAACACATACAAAGCACTTTAATCACTTACACCCTAAGTTAAGAACACATTTAAAATCTTAAGTAGTTCTAAATATAAACTCATATTCTACTTAGTCATTCAATTATTTATAACTAATATAAAATTAAATAAATATAGTATTTTATAAGTTTACTGTTTGTAATCTTCGTCTCCGAATTGAATTAAAATAATTATATAAGTGGTTTTAAATATTAAAAATAAAATTGTATAACTGAAATAAAATATATGCATTCTAATAAATGGGATATTATAACTTACGCCATGGATGCATAAAAAAACAATGTGAAATTATAGTTCAAATAGAGTAAAAAAATATATCGAATAAATTTTCAATTTGTTTAGTGGTTATGACTTGCTAAAGTCATTTAAAGAACCAAAATGTTTTTCTTTAAGTTATGCATATTCGTAAAATTTATATAGTTAAAAGTTCATGGATTAAAATATAAAAAATTATTATTGTACATTTCATTATATTCGGAAAAATATTATAAACAACTATAAATTAACATATCCTCTAACTAAATGAATAATCATATGAGTTATGCATAGTTCACAATTTTAAAATAAAATGTCAAATTTTATTTCAATATAATGTTATTTTTAGAAATACAAGACAATCTTTTGTGCTTTTAAATTCTTGTTCTTCTATATATATATATATATATATATATATATATATAATATTAAAAAGATATTATATCAAATACAAAGTTTATGAGGTTTGGTTTAAACATTATATATGAATTATTTTAAAAATATTAAATGTAATAAATTAGTTAGATAAAGTATTTTAAAGAAAAAATGAAAAACTATTTTGTTATATTTTATATTATAATTGCATATATAACATAATAGAAAAAATAAGTAAATAATATAAAATTAAAACAAGAAATTTTGGCGGGAACGGTTATTGTAGACTATTTTCTTTTAATATTATACTCCCTCCGTCCCGGCTGAATTGTCCCGGGTTGACCTGGCACAATAACCAAGGAGTGTGAGTGTAAAGTAAGTTGAGTGGAATTAATATTTTATTGTTGAGTGTGAAAAAGTTTCCTTTTTAAGTAATGAGACAATTGAGGTGGGACGGACGAAAAAGGAAAGTAAGACAATTGAGGTGGGACGGAGGGAGTATATATATATATATATATATATTGGAATATAATTCCAGAATTTTAAAAAGTTGAGACAAAATCACCTAATTAGGTAAATTTTGGTTACCCATGGGACATAAATCCATAATCTCAAAAAATTAGGACAAAATCACCTAAGTAAACTTTAGTATATTTTGAAGGGTTTTCATTATAAAATAGGTCATATTTATTTTTTGAAAAATAAATAATTTAATTATATATATTAAAAGATTTTGAATTTATTTTTTAAAAAATGAATTAGCCCGTCAGACTTATCCATTTTGTCCTAACTATTTAGCCTGATTTCTTTTCTGTTAAGAATTTTTCAACCCCTAGTCCCATTTTAGTTCGGATTATTAGGATCAATAGGTGTGGAGATGATATACTCAATTACACAAATTCACTTTTTCCTCCAATAGCATAATTAACTTATTTTAAAATGTCAAATGAAATTATAAAGGGTAATTCTAAACACAACCACCAATTTTCTCAATACAGCCCCCTATTATTAAAAAAATTAAATTAATATATAATATTATTATTTTATCCTTACATTCCTAAATTAACACTTCAATAAAAAAATAAACTTAAATAAGAATCGTATAAAATTATCGCGTTCTTCCCCCTTTCAAGTAAATTATCATGACAGATATACACCCAAATCTGTCAAACTTCTTAAAATCCAAGTTTGTAGTCTTCTTCCATCATTATCCAATCAACCCAGCCAAAAATTTTAAGAATGGCAGAACCACTACGATGAAGAAGGCGAGACAAGCGAAGAATACCCGTATCCCATTCTCATCTATCTATAAAATAATGAGAACTGTAATGAATCTAAAAATATGTAGCTTCAAAAATATGCAGTTACAGTTGATTGTGTTGTAGGGAAATAATAAATCTTTATTTCACTCAAAGAAAATTAGAAAACAATACATGTATATATACTAGGCAAAGTAAATCTAATCTAGTAAATCTATGAAGATACAAAGATACACACATATCTAATATACAAGATATAAGATATTTCCCTAATATATCTCAAGACCCCCCCGCAAGCGAAGACGTAGGAAGTCGAAGCTTGGAGCAGAAGTACTCAAAAAGCTTTCGTGATAAGCTTTTGGTGAAGATGTCCGCAACTTGATCTTCCGAGGGAATGAATCTCGTGCGAAGCTGGTTTGAACTGACCAATTCTCGGACAAAGTGATAATCAATATCAATGTGTTCTGCACGTTTATGAGAAACTGGATTCTGAGTTAGAAACAGTGCACTTGAGTTGTCCGAATAAATGCACGGAGGCGACGAAAGGCGAATGTGTAGATCATGCAGAAGATTGACGACCCAACGAACCTCGGAAGCGGTATTGGCAATAGCACGGTATTCTGATTCACAGCTAGAGCGGGACACTGTCGGTTGTTTCTTGGCACTCCAGGAAATAACATTCGGACCAAGAAATAGCGAATAACCATAGGTTGAACGGCGAGTGTCCGGGCAGCGAGCCCAATCGGCGTCGGAATAGCCGACGAGATCGAGAGGGCCGCGGGAGAAGGTGAGTCCATAATGTACCGTGCCCTTGACATAACGTAGCATACGTTTCAATCCCTGAAAATGTTCAATTGTAGGGGCCTGCTGATATTGACTCATAGTGTTGACAGAATAGGCCAAGTCCGGTCTAGTGATAGTGAGGTACTGAAGAGCACCAAGAATAGAGCGGTATAGAGTAGGATTTTCATATGGCGGACCATCTTTTTCAAAAGTAACGCCCGGAGGGAGTGGCGTAGAGACGGGCTTTGCGAGAAGCATATCGGCACGCTTGAGAATATCCATAGCGTATTTGGTCTGAGTAAGCTTGAGCTGATCCTCCTGATACGTAGCCTCGAGACCCAAGAAGTAACTTAATCGTCCGAGATCCTTTGTAGAGAATTCAGAATTGAGTTGCGCCATAAGAGTCGAGATAGTAGCAGCATCATTTCCTGAAAGAATAATATCATCAACGTAGACCAAGAGATATATTAAGATGTGCCGTTTCTGAAGAACAAATAATGAAGTGTCGGCGCTGCTGCAGAGAAAACCCAAGGACAGAAGAAACTGTCGAAATCTTTGGTACCAAGCTAAAGGAGCTTGGCGAAGTCCGTAAATAGCCTTTTGGAGTCGGCAAACATGCGAAGGCTGCTGCGCATCTATAAAGCCTGGGGGCTGTTCCATGAAGACTGGAGTGGACAAGATGCCATTTAGAAAAGCATTTTTGACGTCCAGCTGATGCAGAGGCCAGGAGTTCATAACAGCTAGGGCAAGAACAATCCGAACAGTGGAAGCTTTCACCACAGGGCTGAAAGTGTGAGTGAAATCATCTCCAGGAACTTGGCTAAATCCTTGAGCGACAAGGTGAGCCTTGTAACGCTCGACTGTGCCATCAGCGCGAAGTTTAGTTCGATAGACCCACTTCGAACCAACAACATTAGTATTCAACGGTCGGGGAACCAACATCCAAGTTTTATTTGCACGAAGTGCCTCGAGTTCTTCGAGCATTGCCTCTGTCCATTGTGGAACTTTGAGAGCAGTCTTAATACCACGAGGTTCTGGTAACGCTGTAGAAGCAGAGTAAACAGAAACCAAATTTAAATCAATCGGATACCGTGGTTTGAAGATACCTGCTTTGGCACGCGTCTGCATGGGATGGCGGTTCTCCGGAGGAACGGGCGCAAGGTTGGGATCGACGTTTGGGATAGGAGAAGGAGGATGAGGGACAGACTGGGGTGAGCCGTCGATAGGGGTCGTGGGTTCGGCAGGAGGGGTAGGAGGATTGTCGTCGGTGAGACAAAGAGTACATCGCGAACTATTTTGAAGATTAGGGTTAGGGTTTTGGGAGGGAGGAATGGGTTCGGACGATGCAGGAGGGACACAAACTTCTTCGAACATCGACGTGAGGTCGAGCCGAGACAGGGGCGAAGGAGAGGAAGCGTGAGAAAACGGAAAATAAGACTCATCAAACCTAGCGTGCCGAGTGATATAGACACGAGAGGAAGATGGGTCGAGACAACGGAAGCCTTTGTGATTTGGGCTGTAGCCGATAAAGACACAAGGTAGAGATCGAGGCTGAAGTTTATGTTTGGTGTAGTCACGTAGACAAGGGAAAACACGACAGCCAAAAGTGCGGAAGGAGGTGAGAGATGGTGGGCGACGAAAGAGTGACTCATAAGGTGACCGATTTTGTAGAGTTGGACTGGGAAGGCGATTTATAATATGTATGGCTGTGCTAAAGGCGTCTACCCATAGATGGAGGGGAGCGGATTAATGAAATAGCAGAGAAAGACCCATTTCAGTTATATGCCTATGTTTTCGTTCTGCCAAACCATTTTGAGAGGGGGTATAAGGACACGAGATGAGATGATGAATGCCATGTTTTGCGAAAAAAGCTTTGAGCCTAAGATTTGTAAATTCAGTACCACCATCAGATTGAAATTTCTTTAGTTTGCATGACAACTGATTTTCAACAAACGCATGAAAGTTTAGAAACACATCATAAAAGTCTGATTTGGCACGAAGAGAGTAAAACCAGGAGAAACGAGAATAATCATCAATGAAAATTGCATAATAGCGGAAACCAGAAGTTGAGGTAACAGGGGAAGGACCCCAAAGATCACAATGTACGAGTTCGAGGACATGTGAGGCTCGACTCTCAGAAAAGGAAAAAGGTAAATGAGTATTTTTTGCTAGCTGACAAGAAGTACATAAACGTAACTTGGAATCTAAAGAAGAAAAGGAAACAGAACCAAGCTTGCGGAGAGACTGGAGAACAGTAGAAGACGGATGACCAAGGCGGTTGTGCCAAGTTGCAAGAGGCGCAGAAGGTGGACTCGATTGAGCAATTGCCGTGAGGGCAAGAGCCGGATCTTAGAGAACGTACAAGCCATGCCTACGCACGTCGGTTGCAAGTGTCTGACCGGTGCTCCGAGTCCGAATGTGAAACTGCGCATCAGTAAACAGAACATCAACGGGATAATCGTGAGTAAGTTTACTAACAGACAAAAGATTCTTTGTGATGGCAGGAACAACAAGAACGCGATTTAAATAAATGGAATCTGATATAGGAAAAGAACCCGTGTGGGTGATATTAAGACATGCACCGTTACCAACAGCGACACGGTTGGAACCAGAATAAGGGACCACATTATCAAGCGCCGCAGAGTCAGCAGATATGTGAGCTGAGGCGCCCGTGTCGAGATACCAGTCTGAAGTCGAAGTAGGCGCAACAGAACATTGAGCCGAAAAAGCTTCGACTAGGTGCGCAGTAGGGGCCGGGCGAGAGGACCGGACAAAAGAACGATCAAACCGTTTCGGACAGTCGAAAGGGTCATGATCAAGCTGCCTGCAGAAGTAACACCAGGGCTGCTTCTTCTTCTTGGAACCATTGTTAGGACGACCGCGACCATGGGAAGAATTATTTTGACCTCCGGAAGGACGAGGCGACTGGGCAACATGAAAAGCGGCTTGGTGCGTGCTCGGCGAGGTATTCGAGCCTCGAACAAAAAGCTCATGGCTCTGTGATCGAGCCAAGAGCGTGTCGAAGTCAGGAAGCCGCTCCTGCGCCATCTGTGCAGCCGAGAAGGTGGAGAAAGTCGAAGCCAAGCCACGTAGAAACCAATGGGACTTGTCTGTCGGATCGATGGAGCGGCCGATTGCGGAAAGCTGATCACATAAACCCTTGAATCGGCGCCCATATTCAGCCACGGAGAGATCGCCTTGCTTAATTGATAGAAGATCATCCTTCAGACTTAATTCCCGGGCCTTGGAAGAGTGACTGTAGGATCGAGAGAGGGCTGTCCAGACTTCACGGGAAGTCGCACATCCGATAATTACAGCCATAGATTCTTCTGTTAATGTAGAGACTAGAAATAGCTTGATCAATTGATCACGGGAATACCACTGAGAGTATGCAGGATTGGCGGACGTTTCGCCGGAGGGCGAGGTAACCGTACGGGATGGCGCGGTCAGGGTTCCATCAATATAGGGCATGAAATTTTGAGTGATTAATAACGGTTCAATCTGTGCATGCCAGAGAAGATAATTTGAGGAAGTAAGTTTGATATTCACCATGTGAATAATCGTGGATAACGGGAGTGTGGGCAACTCCGAAGGGTCGACGGCCATGGAGAAAGAGAGGCGTCGATCGAGAATAAGGGTGGGGGAAAAAATTAGGGTTTAGGCCAAGGTTTGGCTGATACCATGTAGGGAAATAATAAATCTTTATTTCACTCAAAGAAAATTAGAATACAATACATGTATATATACTAGGCAAAGTAAATCTAATCTAGTAAATCTATGAAGATACAAAGATACACACATATCTAATATACAAGATATAAGATATTTCCCTAATATATCTCAAGATGTGTGATACATTTTATATTAAAACCTCACGAACCAATCACTTTACGATTGCAAGGATCGCCGTGGATGTTTCCCTGACGGCCAAGTTGTGTTTATTGATTGTAGAAATCAACAACGTAACCCCATCGCTTTTAGCATTCGCGCCATCATGTGCTCCCTTCGTGGAGTTGAACTACGTAGAATTCACATGAATCTGAAGTTGGTTGATAATTAAGAACCGCTGCCGCAGGCACAATTATATTCAAACGATAGACAAAAAGCGTGTTATGGTGATTAAGCCATGACGGTGAGTCCACCTTTGCCACGACTCATGACTGTAAATGCCGCTAAAATGTCCGTGCCGGCAACTTTCTTTAGGGAGTTAAGAGAGAGAAGCGTTGATAATGGGAGATGGAGCAACATTGACTTCTAATTCCTTTCATTAAGATTTTAGATATGATTCAAAAGACAAAACTAAGAGAGATAGTCTGATTGCTGTGGATTTTTCATATGTTTATGAGTTTTGAAGACCATGATAAAAAGATCAACGACAATTTGATGAGAAAAAGAAAGAAGCACGCGGTTGAGCAGAGAAAAAAAAAATGGATAAAGCTATGTAATTTATATCTTGTTTTTTTAATTGATATTTAATTTAGGGGCTACATGGGTAATTTAGTAATATTACATAAGAATTAAATTTTTTTTAAAAGATGGGGGCTACAATGAGAAAAAAAGTGGCTGCATTTAGAATCACCCAATTATAAATTAATAATTAATATCTATATTTAAATTTTAAAGTAACGTAAAATTAGGATTTATGAATCGGGGAAAAAGGAATACAACAAGTGGGATTTCTTTTCACTATAAAAAACATCATATTTGACGTAAAGCAAAGATTCATAGCCCTATAATTATAAAGTTCAACAATAAATCACTAGTGCTTCCATCTTACTGTATGACATCACTATATTCATTCCACAAACGCTAAGTGTTCATATGTACGTGTTAATATATTTACGATTCATATAATAATAAATTGAAAGTATTATGAAAAATTAAAATTGAGTTTATCACCAATATTACAATGTGACATCAATCCGTGACACATGTTAGCATATAACATTATAACGTTCATATATTCTGTGGTGGTGTTTTCATATATTATCGAATTAGTTAATGCAAAAAAATCGAGTACGAAATAGGGAAGGGTAAGATTTTTGAACGACATATTAATTGTGATGATAATGGATAGATTCTTTACTTATCGTAATAAATCTACTCAAAAAAGAGATTATGCCTTTTCAAAATGGAGGAAAAATTCGACAAATATTGGAGGTGGCCACTTCGACATGCCACTCAAATGATGTCGGGTTAGGTCTGCACATGCTCATCAATATGGTCATTACAATAAACAAACAACATTAAAAGAAAAAATCATTTGACGATCGACTTTAATAATAATTAATTAACGCCTTAATCATCAGATTATTCCCTCCTTAACTGCCTAATAAATACTACGAGCTAGTTTTTTTAAGGGACATGAATTTAAGGGTCAAAAGTCTAACACCTTCCACATTTGATAATAAAATTAAAAACCCTAATGACCCTACATATTTAAACCTATATATTCCATTCTATGAACTTCACGAGAAAAAAGTCCCTTTTATAAGCTCCACAAACAAAAGTATTTTGAATTTGAGAAAAATTAAAAACGGTAAAGTTTGAGATGGTAAATAATTTTTTTCAATATTCATCGTTGGAATGAGTCAAATATAATCAATAATCGGTGATTTGAATAAGGAGGGGTCAACATCCAGGTGAATGAACAGCTGTTGGGGAAGTTGGAAGCCTCCAGTCCAGAGTGATTTCCACCAAGAAATTAAATTAAAATATGTAGATTATTTGAGTAAAAAATAAAAAATTAAAAAATTTAAGGGGGTTATGTATGTTTGTTTTGTGGGTCACTACATTTTTATTGTTCCATTATAAGGTGGGGTTTATTCAATCATCCCCCCACTCTGTCCCACCTTCTCAACTTGACCCTTGGATAGGGATGCATTGCCCTATACATATATAATAATAATATGTATTCCAATCTAATAATTCTCATTATTTATTAGTTTCTGTTTTGAAATTAGAGGGCTGGAATTTTGGGATAATTTATTCTATATATTTTTGCTGATGCCTAAATCTAGATCTCCAGAGAAGGCAAAAGCATAGTGGGATTTTATTTTTGTAGTTTAGATTTTTATTTTTATTTTTAATTTTGGCGGCTTATTGGCTGGCAAGAATAAGTAATCACTTGATTGCTCCCACAAGAAGAAGCGTGGGTTCTAAGGGCGTTTGGTTGGTGGGTTTCGGAATGAGGGAATGGAATGATTCCAAAACCCACTGTTTGGTTAACGGGTATGGGAATGAAAAAATGGGAATGATACCCAAATACTTGGGAATCACCAAAACCCTCCAAAATGGTGGGTTTTCATTTTCATTCTCATATCTCATTACCAAAATTATTTATTTCATACTATTTTATAATTATTTTCTTATTTATTTATTTTTATAATATTACTCTAAAATATTTTGATAATTATATTATTTTGTAATATTATATTAAAATAATAATATTATTATATTAATAATTTATTTTTATCTTAATTTTATATTTTATAAAATAAATAAGAATATAAAGATATTATTTATTTATTTTAATATGGTTATTTTCTTAATTTTTAATTTTTAAATTAATTATTTATTTCTTATTTTTTAATTCATCTTATTTATAATTATTTTCTTATTTATCTACTTTTCTTTTTATAATATTTTTGATAATTATATTATTTATAATATTATATGTTATTATAATTATATATTATTCTTTTTAATATATTATAATAATAATACTAATATTATAAAATCAATCATTTATTGTGTATCTTAATTTTATATTTTATAAAAGAAATAAGAAGATAAATAGATTATTTATTCATTTATTTTAATATGATTTTATTTTGTTATTTTATTATTAAATTAATTATTATTTGTATAACAATTTAATTATCTTATAAATCTATAAACTTAAAAAATAAATCATTAGAATTGAAAATGATTCCAAAACCCATTTAGTAAACCAAACATCAGAATTGAGAATGATTCCCAAAAATCAAACCCATACCCATTCCCTCTACTATCAAACTCATACCCATAGTGATTCCCGACAGTTAAACCAAACGCCCCCTAAAAGTATCATTTTTCCCCTTCTTTTACACCTTTCATTAGTGGGGTTTTTATTAAACTATAAGTTATTAACCATATTATGATTTCTAAATCTTTTCCTTTATTCTATATATCTCTCTCTATAAACACTTTTAGCACTATATTTCATAGTTAATGATATTTTAATGCGGAATTCATATGAAGCAATAATTAGTGAAATATTAACTGCCCCTGCCCTTGTACAAATTAACAATTAATAATGGGTAATTTAAACCGTGATGATGGAGTCTAGATTTGTGGGCTTTTGACCACATTTAATACATGAAAATCTTGCAATAGAATGAGAAGCCCTTGTGTCCAATTCCAATAGTCAACATTACATAAGTAGTTATGTAATATTGCGTTTCTCAAATGAACTAAGGTTGCATGCACCATTTTATAACTACTTCTTAATGGAAAACATCACACATTTACATTTATTACAAACATACCTACCTAAAATATTCTTGCTTATCATATAGTTTTACTTTTACACGATATTATCTTGTTTGTTCATTATAATATATGCTCCAATCAAATATCTATTGAATTAAATCTTGATTGCAAAACTCGCTATGCAGCGGATCTATACTATCATATAGGGTACAACTGTACCCCAATTTTTTTTACTATATATATGTACTATTATAAAAAAATATTTTTATATATTATTTATAGATATTTTCGCATAATATATTCTCATTGTAATTTTAGTTATATATAGTATCCCCAATTATTAATTACTGGATCCGCCACTATGCATTAGTTGAACTTTTAAGTAGGGCCTAACTTTTGGACTGTCTATATGGGGTTTAAATGGTTTTAGGTAGGGGTGTTCGCGGTCCAGTTCGGCCGGTTTGGAAGGAAAATTTCGGCCAAACCGATAGGTACGGTTTGAAAAATTTTCAAACCAAACCGGCCAAATAATTTTTTGAAACCAAACCGGCCAAACCATATAAAAGCGGTTTGGTCCGGCCGGTTTGACGGTTTGAAAAGAAATATGTTTCAACTTTCAACAATCTACTATAGTTTGTAGAAAACTAGGGTCTAAATACAAATTAATTGATTTATATTATTTGTTACTACTTATAATAATATAATTTTTATTCTAAAAATCTTATATTTATAATTTAATGTAAATCAAAAGAAACACATGGGTCAAATGTATTAAAATTATAACCTTAAAATTTTAATGTAAAATTGAAAGAGATGTCTAAAATTATTATTATAAAGTTCATGCTTAATTTATCTTAAGGAAATTATATAAAATAATATTATTTGATGTTAATACTTATTAGTTTATTTTTGATAAATAAAAAAATAAAATTAAAACTATAGTATGTTGGCCAATAAATTTGAACACGGGTTAATTGTATGAAAAAGTAGAAACTTAACAAATGAGCTACAAATTATATTAATTAATTATACTATATATATATATACGGCCGGTCCGGCCCAAACGGCCGGTTTGAGTCTCCAAACCGTAACCAAACCAAATTTATCCGGTTTTAAAATTTTCAAACCGCCAGTTTGAAAATTGAATTTCAAACTGGCCAAACCGGCCAAATTAATACGGTTTGGCCGGTTTGACCGGTTTCGGCCAAACCATGAACACCCCTAGTTTTAGGTAACAAATAATCAGTAAATCAATTTTATACTTTCAATATTTTATAAATATAATTTTTTAAAAAAATAAAAAATAAAAATAAGCAGTTCTTAGCCTGCCTAGTCAACCGTTGAGAGCCCGCATAATTAGTCACCTTGTTCTTGTAGTCGTCGAATCATTCGAAAATGCAAAATGAGACTGATTTTGTGATTTTTAAGTTATCTAAGAACTGTCTAACCCAATTCTTACAATGCTCATTAAAATAAAAAGAAACATATGATATTGATTGGAAAAAGTTTTCACATTAATACAAGATGACTTTTTAACACGTGGTCTCTTCTATGTGTGTATACATATATTTTAGAAACACATCGTTAGGTAAAAAACAATACCATAATTAATATATATTTTTTATAAGAATAAAACCCAAAAGTTATGAAGTAAAATATCTAATCAGACTCGTCGTCTACATCCTAATCTCAAACCAAAGTAGCTACACTGAAAAAAAAAAAGTTCTTTATATAATTTGCTGTTAGAGTCAATCTTTATATTAAAAGTTAGGTTAAAAAACGCTAAATTATATTTTTATTTCTTGGAAGAATTAAATTGGAATTACATGTCACTTATTCAATAATACAATTATATTATAACTGTGCAATCGATTTGAAAACAAGCATTTATTTATACTTATGTTGCCAAATTATTACTTTTTGTGTCATTATATTTATATTTTTCTCTGGCCACTTTAGCTACTTTTATATTTCGTATTATGCTAATTCGCACGATTGATAGTTACACTTCCACTAAATCGCAACTTATTTAAAGGATGTGGTATTAATTTTAAGATACATTATGCTAATACAAATTTTATATATAATAATATTTGAATGAAAAGTTAATGAAGCAGGCAAAGGAGGGCGTAACGTGGGCCAAATCACGAGTGCTAGGCCTTCAACTAACAGAGAGTTAATACGGCGGCGTTTATGCCACGTGGATGAATGCAAGCCTCATCATTCATCCCACGGACATCCAACCATGTGGTTTGGACCCACCCATCTTGACCGGATAGGGATAGGCAAGCTTCTTTTTCAATATTATTATATTAACCCAACACCATTATTAATTTAATAAATGCAAACAATATATATATATATATATATATATATATATATATTAGACGGATTTATATATTTTTTAAGATAAATTTAATTCTTTTCATATATTTTAATTGAGTTTTCTAATAAAGGATGTTTTTTTTTTTTCAAAAAAACGATGCATTAATTTTATTAACAAATTAAATCATTTTTCAGTTGTATTTATCTCAGTTCATATATAATATATTCATATAATGTAAATGATGCAATAACCTTATACTGTATATGAAATACACAAAATGATGTGTGTTGAGGTTCGATTTATTCCGAATCGGAGCCCCGAGAACTAAAGTATGATATCAGGAATTTTTACAGTATGAATGCCAAGACCAACAAGTCTAGAAATAAGTGTAAAGACAATGCAATCAACAAGAAAGAGATTTGATCTAATAGGGCAGAAATAAGCAAGAGGAAATGGTTAGAAAGTAGTATGAAGGAATTTGCGTTGTCGGTTGGAATGAATCTCCCCTTTTTGCCGTGGACCTGGAGAAATATTTATAGAGGTTGGAAACGGTTGAGGTTCCGAACCGCCTTTAACGGCTCACGTCCGTAACTGCTGGGGTGGTTAGTTGATCGTGGGGACATGGCAGCTCCGATCTTCTCGCGAAGTGGCTGTGTGGCGGTTTTGTTGAGATAATCTCGGGGTTCAGCTCGTCGAACTTCCCCCTTTGCTTACTCGGTCGGAGGGAGCCTGGAGAGGGTCGAATCGAGCTGCTTTAGAGGTAGTTCGGGTCTCCTGCTCACTTCGAACTGCTCACTTCGAACCAAAAGTCCCTCGTGTTGAGGTCGATAATTGGCCAGCGCGGCATGAGTTCGGTATCAACGCCTGGGCCGGGTCGGATCTGGTCCGGACCTCTAACAATAGCCCCTTCGACTCGACTTATCAGTTTCTGGAGTGATCAGTGGAGTCGAAAGTTAATGGTCCGTCGCAAGGAAAAGTTTCCCAGGTTGTGGCCCTTCGAGCTATTTCGGCGAATAGCTCGGTATTCGTTCGGGGTACCTTTTAGGTGCCTCCGGGCTTCCAGGACCAGTTCCTCTGTGGGGGTCCTGGCCCGCGCAGCCACATAAAGCTGCTACGGGTGCCATCGCCGCGGGCCCGAATCCGCGGCGTTCATTTTGGGTAGTTCGGGTTCTGCCTCAATAATTGTTGGCCACCTGGTAAGCCCCTAGTGAGTTAGACTCGTGTTCGTGAGGTCTTTATGTGATGTGTGTTCGGACTTATTGGTCCGACACAGACGGTTTTATCGTCAAACCGATGCTGTTCGATCTATTTTAGGGGTGTGTTTGTTCGCAAACTGCTTTTGTCGAACTGCTATTAGCGAGCTGCCCTTGACGCATTTGAAATTCGGGCGGCAAAAGGTCAGTGGCAGTTATGTAATTACCGCGAAGTCCAGGTGCGGTTTTGGAGAAGTTGAAGGGTCGTTTCGAGTTAATAACCGTCGTTTGGGAACCGCGTTCTTCACTTTTCCCAAAGCTTCTTCTCTCTCTTGTTTTCTATCGACACTTGCGATTTCCGGCGAATACATTTCTGGTTCTCCGACGACCGAGATTCGTTGCGACTGCGATTCGGCGAGTGATCTTCTCTACTTCTGTTTTCAGGTAAAGTTCTGGGCATTCTTCTTTATTTCCGGTATTTCTCTTTCCCCTGGTCTTTGTGATCCTTGCTCCACCGTGGGTTTGGTTTTTGATGGGGAGTTGGGCTGATCGCGGCTCGCGCTCCCTTTCTCATCTTTTTTTAGGTTTATTTAAATGACGTGTTGATTTTTAAAATGAGTTCTGGACCCCCTGAGCGTGAGGGCTCGGCGCCCCCTTTTACTCCTTCGCCGCCTAGGGCACCGGATGCCCAAGATTTGTGGGGCCGGACTGGAGCCTGCTATTTCAGGGGCCGAAGCAAGCTGGACCGAGTGTGAGCCGGGCGGTGCTGAGTTCTGACTCAGACTCGGAGGACGATAGGGTCCTGGCCGATGCGTTCCGAGGGTTGGAACGAATGTCTTCCGGTGGGAAGGCCGGTGGATCGGGTCGGACGGCCGAAACCGAAGAATCCGATGAGGTGGCGAAGGAACCCGAGGTGGTCGGTGATTACGTCCTCCCAGAGGACTGGCGCACGCATCGGGTGCTGGGCGCCGTGTCTACGGTTACCAGGGAAGCAGTCCGAGCCCTTGCCGATACAATTCCGATGAAGGACGTGCGGTTTTGCATTCCGCGCCAATCGAACCGCTGCTTCAACCCTCCCCCAGGTCATGTGGCCTTCTATACAGCAGTACTGGAGAATGGGGTCGGACTGCCCGTGCACCTCTTTTTCTCAGAGGTGCTAGCCTCTTACAACCTTTCTCCCTTCCAGCTCGCACCGAACTGCTGGTGCCATCTGGTCGGGGTGTTGTTGATGTGTATGGATTTAGGGTTAGGGTGCCCGACGGTCCGAGAGTGGCACTACATGTATCGCTTCAACCAGTGCACTGACAAGCACTACTACTACTTCACCCGGTGGTCCACTGGGTATTCCACACTGATTAAGAAACCTCCGTCGAACTCCCCGGGCTGGTGGACGAGTTTCTTCTACCTCAGGATGAATGAGGAGCATCCTGAGTTCATTCGACACGGCGGTGTCCCTATTCGTGGGTTTCTGATTCCCTGCGGACTGGTTTTGCTTCTTTTCGACCTTATCTGATATTGTAACTCTTGTTCGCAGATCATCCTCGTCCGGAGCTCACTGAGGAGGAGCAGGCCAGAGTCGACCGTGCTTACGATATCACGGTGGGCGATAGGGAGTGGCCAGTGGTCCAGAACGGGCGTTTCATTACCTCGATCACGTACCTTTCCGCGAAGGGGGAGTTGTACGCACTTCCGGCAGAAATGACCCGCCGCCGCCCTCAGGTCCCTGCCGACCGCGTCGCCGCTGCTCTTCGGGATTAGAAGAGGGCGAGGGAGGAGGAGGAGTCCCGTCGCCGACCTCCGAATCCGCCGAAGCGCACGGAGGTCGAGAAGCTGCCGCCTCCACCGCCTCTACCTCCACCGCCCTTCAAGCCCCAGGAGGTGGTGCTGACCGGGACCTCCCACCAGGAGGCTCCGCCTAGGCCCGATGACCGGGAAAGGCGGAAGGAGAAGAGGTCGGAGGAGTCCGACCATCGTAGCCGCCATCGCTCGGGGGACCATGGGCCGAGGAATGAGAACCCCGACAGGACCGTGGTTCCTGCGGCGAATCCCCCGGACCCGGTCGTGGACTCCTTCCTGGTCCCCGCCCGGCAGATCCTGACGAACCCCGCGGGTGTGGATTAGGCCGGGACCACCCATGCGCGGCTGGCGCGATACCAGCTCCTTCAGCTTCAGGTTCGAATAGTGTCCCATATTCTTACACTTGTCGCTATGGTGGTCCTCTCTAACTTCTACTGTGGTTTACAGGCCCAGCTGGAGCTCGACGCCATCCGTCGAGAGCTCGACATTTTCGGTGACAACTGCGTCGGGGAGATTTACGCGCTTCGCAAGGAGCGCGACTCCCTGAAGAAGTATGTCGACTCGATCAACGAGAAGCTCAACACGGCGGATGAACGGGTGGCCGAGGCCGAGGCGAGGGCTGCGGCGGCGAAGAAGGAGGAGGATGCGGCGATGGCCGAACTTGAAGATGTCCGGAGGGCCCTCTCGGCTGCCAAGGCGGACTCGGCGAGGCTGGTCGCTGATCTGAAGTTGAGGAACGACCAGCTCATTTCTCTCGATGCCCGGCTAAAGGCTCAACGCAAGAGTTACTTAGCCGAGGTGGAGAAGTATGAGGGGCGAATCGCCCTCATGCAGACGGGCGAAGGGTTAGACTTCGAGGCCCTTATCGTCTCCCCCCACTTTGCCGAGACGTACGAGGTACGCCTTCCTTAAATTATCGATGATTCGAACTAGATGTACTTGTCTAACCTACTTTTAGACCCTCTCCGAGCAGGTTGAAAGCGAGGTCCGGGAAAGGATTGCTCGGAAGTTCCCGGACCTTGATCTCAGCGTCCTGGATGAGCCTGAGCCGGAAGAGGAGGGAAAGGAGCAGGATAAAGAGCTCGAGCAGCAGCAGCATGTTGAACAAGATCAAAAGCTGCTCGAGGATTCTTCTCGGGGAGGTGATGGTCTGCAGGAGCAGTCCGGGCCGACGCCTGACCAGACCTCGAATCAAGGTCCCGGCCCTACTCCGGACGACGCCGTTGCCGCCTGAACGACTTTGATTTCTGAACCGTCTAATTTTCTTGTTAGAACAGTTTACTTTTCCTGCAGACATTTTAATTTCCCGTACTTGTGAATGGATTATCTTTTTTCTGCTTCAAATGCGTGTCTTGCTATTGAATGCCGGATCTTGTATGCGTGATTTGAGTTCGGCTCGTTGGCTTGCTGTCTTTCTTAATGTTTCTGCGAAAAGAATCGTGAGAGATTGGGCGATGCCGAAGCATCGCCCCTCCGATGCTCAAGTCAGTAATTAATCGAAATGAATGTAAGAGATAATGCATCGATACGGGCTCAAGAAAAGCTAGTACATTTAGGGATGATTCAGAGAAAAACTAGTGCGTTCATAAATGAAGTTCGAAAAACGATATGAGTAATTGAATATAACTGAAAACAGATAACACGAAGTGAAATAAGGCTGTAGAAGTAATACTGCGAGGTCGGGCTCGACTGGCCAGGTTTTCCTTAGAAGTAGTACTTCTTCAGGTGTTTGATATTCCAACTGTTCCCAATCTCCCTTCCATCGTGATCCTCCAAATGATAAGCTCCTCGCCCTACTACCCTGGCGACTTTGTAGGGCCCTTCCCAAGTGGGTGCGAGCTTTCCTTGGCTTTTATCCTTGGTGTTTTGGAAAACCCTTCTGAGTACCCAATCTCCTTCCTCGAAGGTTCGCATGCGAACCTTCTTGTTGAAAAACTTCTCGACCTGTTTTCTTCTTTGCGCCATGTTAAGCAGCGCCTGGTCCCTCTTCTCGTCGATCAACTCCAGATCCTTGACCAATTTTTCATAATTCTCCTCCTCTTGGCAGGTCTCGACACGTAGACTGCCGCCCCGAACTTCCGCTGGAACGACAGCTTCTTCACCATAGGCTAGGGCGAATGGGGAGCTTCCTGTTGATGTTCTAGGAGTGGTTCGATAGGCCCATAGGACGCCAGGGAGTTCGTCTACCCACTTCGTCTTGTGTGCTTCGAGCCTCTTCTTCATCGTAGCCATGATGGTTTTATTAGTTGACTCGGCCTGCCCATTAGCCTCTGGGTACCTTGGTGTCGTGAATACGAGCTTGATGTTGTACTGGTCGCAGAACTCCTGTATCTTTCGCCCTTTGAACTTTGTCCCGTTGTCCGTTCTGATCTCCTTCGGTATCCCGAATCTGTAGAGTATGTGGGTCCACAAGAATTTGATTACTTCTTGTTCTCTTACATTGGCGAAGGCTTCTGCCTTGACCCATTTGGTGAAGTAATCAGTGGCTACTAGAATGTATTCCTTCTGCCCAACTCCTTTCGGCAGCTTTCCTACTATATCCATCCCCCAAGCCATGAAGGGCCATGTTGCTATCGTTGCGTGGAGTGGCTCTGCATGGCTTTGATTTGTTACTTCGAACTTCTGACATGCTTCACAGCTCCGCACGTAATTCTTAGCGTCCTTCCGTAACGTCGGCCAATAAAATCCAGCCGAGATGACTTTATGGGCCAGTGGCCTAGCCCCTTGGTGGCTTCCGCAATCTCCTTCGTGGATCTCCATGAGGATCACCTGTCCTGCTGCAGGTTCGAGGCACTTGAGGAGTGGTCCTTCGATCGACCTTCGGTACACATTTCCATCGTGGATTGTGTACTTGGCTGCTAGCTTGGTCAGTCGAATTGCCTCGGTTCGATCTTCGGGCAGTTCTCCTGATTCCAGGTATTTTAGTATAGGACCTATCCATGACTCTCCAATTGTCAGGTCCATGACTTCTATTTCTGGTGTTGCTGGCTCTTCGGCCCAGGATATCATGATGGGTCTGCTTTATTTCACTTGTTTCGAGGAAGCTAGATTCGCCAATGCGTCTGCCTCGGCGTTTTCTTCCCGCGCTATGTGCTTTACCTCGCAGTCTTCGAACTCTTCCCTCATCTTTCGGGCCAGGTCGTAATATTTTTGCAATCTGGGCTCTTTAACCTGGAAGTGGTCCTCCACTTGCATTACTACTAATTGTGAGTCCCCCTGCACCTGTAGGCGGCGGGCTCCGAGTTCTTTCGCCAATTGCATGCCCCGTATTAGTGCCTCGTATTCCGCTTCATTGTTTGTAGCTTCGAAGTTCAAGCGGATTGCTCTTTCAAATACTTCGCCCATCGGGCTTCGGAGCCTTATTCCTGCCCCGTTCCCGTGAACGTTACTCGACCCGTCCACCTGCAGCACCCATGGCTCCGCGGCCGCCTCTCCGACTTCTAGGTTCGCTATCTCCTTCTCTGCGTCAGCTTGGAGGTTGCCGGTGAATTCGGCAATAAAGTCAGCCAGTACTTGTGACTTGATCGTAGTCCGCGGCTCGAACTCGAGGCCATAACCTCCAACTTCTACCGCCCATTTTAGCAATCGACCTGAAAGGCTCGGCTTCGAGAATACGGTTCGCAGCGGGTAGGATGTAACCACCTTGATAGGGTGAGACTCAAAGTATGGTCTCAGCTTGCGCGATGCCGTTACCAGTGCCAGCGCCAGCTTCTCGAGCGCAGTATATCTTGTTTCTGGATCGAGCAATGGTTTGCTCGCATAGTGAACTGGCCGTTGCTTTCCAGCGACTTCTTTCACGAGCACTGCTCCGAGTGCATGTTCTGATACGGACAAGTAGAGTAGCAATGTCTCTGCCTTTTCTGGTTTCGTCAGGAGAGGCGGGTTGGCGAGGTAGTCTTTTAATTGCTCTAGTGCCTTCGCGCAGTCTTCTGTCCATTCGAACTTCTTTCCCTTTTGAAGGACTTGGAAGAATTCTTGCGTCCTGTCCGAGTATCTAGAAATAAAGCGGCTGAGAGCCGCCAGCCGTCCTGTCAGCTTCTGGACCTCCTTCGGGTTTCTCGGATGCGTTATTCCTCTGACCGCCCTGATCTGGGTGGGATCTGCTTCTATCCCCCGTTTGGTGACTACGTGTCCCAAGAATTTGCCGGAGGCTACTCCGAACGTGCACTTCGCGGGGTTCAGCTTCATTTTGTATTTGTTGAGGATCTCGAACGCTTGGCGCAAATGGTCGACGTGGTCGCTCACGGACTTTGACTTTACGAGCATGTCGTCTATGTAGACTTCCATCGTCCTTCCGATAAGCGGCTCGAACATTTTATTCACGAGCCTCTGGTATGTCGACCCCGCATTTTTGAGCCCGAATGGCATGACCTTGTAGCAGTATATCCCCTTGCTCGTCATGAAGGTGGCCTTCTCTCGATCCTCGGGGTGCATGAGAATTTGGTTGTACCCTGAGAACGCATCCATGAAGCTAAGTAATTCGTGCCCCGAAGTGGCATCAACAATGCAGTCGATGTGGGGCAGCGGATAGGGATCTTTCGGACATGCTTTGTTTAAATCGGTGTAATCCACGCAGACCCGATTCTTTCCATTTTTCTTCTTTACTACCACTACATTGGCAAGCCATGTTGGGTATTTCACTTCCCGGACGGACCCTATATCCAGCAATTTTTGTACCTCTTCGTTGATTGCTTCATTCTTTTCAGCGGGGAACTTTCTCCTCCTCTGCTGCACAGGCTTGTGGTTTGGATCGACCTGTAATTTGTGCGTCATCACTTCGGGGTCGATGCCGACCATGTCCCTGTGCGACCATGCAAATACATCTTTCTCCTTGCTGAGAAAATCAATCAGTTCGGCTCGAATCCCTGGCCTCAACCCAGCCCCGATACTCATTTTCTTGGCGGGATTTGCCGGGTCGAGCCCGACCTCCTCTGTCTCTTCCGACTCCCCAGCGGGTGGAAGGGGCTCGCTCTTGTGGAAATGTTGCTGAGTGCACACCGCCTTGAAACTCGCGTAGTAACATTCTTTTGCGGCGTTCTGTTCCCCTCGAATAGTACAGACTCCCCCAGCCGTCGGGAACTTGACCACTTGATGGAAAGTTGAGGGGACCGCCTTCAACTGGTGCAACCAAGGTCGCCCTAGCAAGGCGTTGTAAGCGCTAGGGGCGTCTACGACCATAAAAGGTATGTCGTAGTGTGCCCCCCCCACAATATGTTGGGAGGACTATTGTCCCGATTATCATCTGGACGCCGCCGTTGAAGCCGATGAGTGGGGTTTGAGAGCGAACAATCTTCTTTTCTGGAATCTCCATTTCCTTGAGAGCGTGCATGAACAGGATGTTCGCCGAACTTCCATTATCGACCAGGATCCTTCTTACAAGGTAGTTCGATATGAGCAGTGATATCACTAAGACGTCATCGTGGGGGTGGCTCAGCCCCGGTATCTCCTCGCTCGTGAATTCAATTGGATGGTGGTTCGGATTTTTCCGCGGGGCCACGGCCTCCTCCCTAGTTAGCCTCCGGGCTCGTTTTGCTGCGGATTTAGTGATTCCGCTAATTTCTGATCCCCCGGTTATGCAGTTGATAGTGCGAACTGGGATCGGTGACTTTGGCGCACCTGCTCTTTCGGGGCCCGGCTCATCCGCGCGTTTGTCTCAGGTCCAAGTCTTTTTCCCCCGATCCGATAGATACTCCGCCAAATACCCCTTCTTAAGGAGTTCCACCACTTTGAGGTGCAAAGCGCGGCAATCCGCTGTGGTGTGGTCGTGATCGTTGTGAAATTCACAGAATTTCTGAGCGTCGCGTGCAGCTGGGTTGGCCTTCTTCTTCGGGGGCCATTTCACTTTCTCTGGCATTCTTCGAAGCACATTCTGGACCAGATCTGCTGGTGCGATGGAGAGTGTGTACTCCGGGACGTATGGCCCCAGATGGTTAATCTGGGGTGGCTTGCTGTACGGATGAGACCTCGGAGGGCGCCTGTCTCTCTGCTCCCTACGGCCATCTTCCCGTGTATTTGGCCGCCCGCTGTTTTGGCGTGCTCGGCGATAAGGTTCATCTTCTTCCCATTTGATGAGGGCCCATGCACGGTTGAGAGCATCATCCATTGTCTGGCATGGATAGATGGAAAGTTCGCGATACAGATCGGAATCCACGTCGAGGCCCTTGGTGAAAGCCCGCACGGCGGTGCTATTTGGGCAGTTGGGCACTGCAACCAGTTCTTTGTTAAACCTTGATAGATATGCTCTCAGAGGCTCCCCCGGTCTCTGTATCACGGCGTAGAGATCGTCCGGATGCTTGTCGAGGCGCCTGCTACTCGAATATTGCTGTAGGAACAGTTGGTGTAGTTCGGCAAAGGTGGATATTGAGCTTCGAGGCAGGTTTATGAACCATTGTAAGGCAGGGCCGGTCAGGCTCGATCCAAAACTCTTGCACATGCACGCCTCCATTAAGGCGCTTGGAATTGCTAGTGCCAGCATTTTCTGCCGGTAAACCGCAATGTGGTTCTCTGGGTCCGAAGTTCCGTCGTACAAAATGAAACTGGGCGGGGCGAACCTGGCCGGAAGTTCAGCCCCAGCAATATCTGGTGAAAAGGGGGACTCCGCATAGCTTTCCCTCGGTATAGTCTTCTCTGGTGCCGGGAGCCCTGGGATCCTGGATAATAGGGATTCGAGGTGACCAAATCTCTGCTCGAATCTACGTTCGATTTGCTTGACGGCCTGCAATTCAGCTTGGCTCAACCGCCCGGTCCGATTATCGGGAGCCGGAGGGCCTCCCGGGGTCCTCTCGGTGGTGGTCCCTTCGGTACGGTCAAATTCGGCCTCCAAATTCCTGGCCGGGTTGCCATTGTATCTTTCCGTACTCACTGACTCCACTACTATTGGTTGTCTGTTGTTCTGTGACTGCAATCTTCGGTTCTCCCTCTCAAGGAGTTCGAATCGTCTTGCCATTTCTTCTAGTGCACCCTCCGCCCTTCGCACCTGGGTTACTAGCCTCGAGACGTGAGGATTATCGAGGACGTCGGGCGGCGGCGGCAGAAGTGCTATTTCTTCAAGCGGGGTGGCGCCGAACTCCCTCATTAGGTTGTTCAGCGTCCCTGCCGGATTTGGGGGGCGTGGGGCCCCTCCAGGGGCTGGTCCCCGCCCTGGTGCTGTTGGAACTCCCTGGCCTGTTCCAGCCGGAATCCCTCGGCATCGACCTACGGCCGGCGCGACTTTCTGGTTGCCGGCTCCTTCCTCGGGGGTTTTGTTTGCATTGTCCGTCATACCTGTAAAGAGAAAAAGAATTCGTTCCCGGAGCCCCACGGTGGGCGCCAAATTGTTGAGGTTCAATTTATTCCGAATCGGAGCCCCGAGAACTAAAGTATGATATCGGGAATTTTTACAGTATGAATGCCAAGACCAACAAGTCTAGAAATAAGTGTAAAGACAATGCAATCAACAAGAAACAGATTTGATCTAATAGGGCAGAAATAAGCAAGAGGAAATGGTTAGAAAGTAGTATGAAGGAATTTGCGTTGTCGGTTGGAATGAATCTCCCCTTTTTGCCGTGGACCTGGAGAAATATTTATAGAGGTTGGAAACGGTTGAGGTTCCGAACCGCCTTTAACGGCTCACGTCCGTAACTGCTGGGGTGGTTAGTTGATCGTGGGGACATGGCAGCTCCGATCTTCTCGCGAAGTGGCTGTGTGGCGGTTTTGTTGAGATAATCTCGGGGTTCAGCTCGTCGAACTTTCCCCTTTGCTTACTCGGTCGGAGGGAGCCTGGAGAGGGTCGAATCGAGCTGCTTTAGAGGTAGTTCGGGTCTCCTGCTCACTTCGAACCGAAAGTCCCTCGTGTTGAGGTCGATAATTGGCCAGCGCGGCATGAGTTCGGTATCAACGCCTGGGCCGGGTCGGATCTGGTCCGGACCACTAACAATGTGTTTTCTGATTAGAATAATGTATGTATATTCAATAAAAGATTTATTTAGTTTTTTATTGACTACATGCATATTTTTTAGTTGTATTGATTTTTCAATTCATAATAATGTAATTTTTTAAAAAAAGTTTAAATACATCAATAAATAATTTTTTTAGTCATTCTGTAAATGATTACTATTTTTCTTTAGTAGTATAAATCATGTAAAATCTGTCTCACATAACTTTTACGAGTATTAAATAAATCATTTCCATCCCTTTTTTTATTATTATTACAAGAGCATAGTATTTGTATTAAATGTGAGAATATTATTGTTTTGTAAGACACCAAAATTGAGCCATAAATCACGGTTCATTTTGGTTGTTTTCCCTAATCTTTCTAATGCGTTTGAATATGATTAAAGTTATAATTGATAAATCATCACCTTATTAAGGCAATGATCGTGAGATGTGGATCCCTTATTACAAGATAATTTTAATAAATTAAATTCTGTATTAATTGTCGAACTTATCCAAATGTGTTCACATGGAATTATATTTTTATAAAAAATTGATAATCCAAAATAGATGAATGGATGTTGAATATACCAAATCCTCCTCTCATAGTCTCATGGCCATTTTAGGTCAATATATATAGCATGTTATTATGTTTTGGTTAGGGATCCATGTGAAGCCAATGGAATATTGGCGTGAAAGCTTTGGGTTTTCATTAAATTAAACTAGTATTGCACCCACGCGATGCGTGGGAATTTTATTTATTTGTATTGAAATAATATATATTTATCAACATCTAAATTATAAAGTTGTAGATAACATATATAACATAAATTAATATATTGTTTATATATGATATTATAATGACATTCATTTTATTTACTCTGATTAATTTATTAAATTTTATTTGTAAGTCTCGATCATATGAGTTTCTTATTCAAAACATTGTTTATATATTATTTTGTTGATATTGATAAGTTGCTTCATAATTTATTAGTGTGTGAAAACTTTTAGTATTTTATTGCTAAAAAATTTAAAGCTTTTAACCTCTTTTCTCTGTCAAATTTTTAGAACCAAAACAAACTATTATAATTGTTGTGTTGATATAAATTCTTTGCGACTATATAACAGTTTGATTTATTATTCATCCATGAATTATCTTTTTTTTTAATTTTATTAATATATTTTCTTAAATACTAAATGTCATATAACTATATATCCGATTTGCTATTATGTTTCCGACCTCGTTTGTGTTTCTTTTAATTTATTATTTCTTTAATAATAAATAATAGTAATGTTTCTTATTCATTTTACTTGATATTTAAAACGACATGTTTACATAATTATATAATTGATATTTATAAGTTGATAATTATGTAAATATATGTTCTTGATTAATAAAAATCATGCACTCAATTTCATTTTTATTTTTTAGTTAATAATCACATAATTATTTCTTTCTTAATTATAAAATTATATAATTTTTTTAATTCATATTTTAAGTTGGTGGTTTATAATGAATCAAGTTATTTTTTTAAGTGGGAACATTATATTCTTTAGTCATGCGCTTATGTGAGGAAATAAAATGGTTATATAAATATTAATAATTCCAAAAAGTACAAAAGTGAATTAAAAACTTAGACATGAAGGATTTTAAAAATTATTTTAATTTCTCATAGTTTATGAATAGACTTTTATTAGCTTTACTTAGTAAATCTAATGATTAATCAAATAAATAAATAACACCATAGTACCGATTAATCTTATATAATCTATTACTATTATGTTTGTGATTACTTTACAATTTTATTCATTATCTTTTTAGTTGTTATTTTGTTTAATAGTAAATATTGTTAATTTGCTCAATTTTATTTCAAATAATCAATCAAATCTATATTTAAATCAATAAAGTTATAAGTCAGATTTCTATTATGTTTGCAATCATTTTACAGTTTCATGTAATATTTTTTGTTATTTATTTCATTTAATAGCACTCTTTATTCAATTTCTTATTATTTAAAATTATTAATAAAATCGATATTTAAATAAAAAAAGTCACATAATAATTTTGCTATTATTTCTACAAACATTTTCTTGTTTCATTTAATATTTTTCTTAATTATTAAATATATTTTATTGGATTGGTTGTTATCTCGCTTCAATTCATGTATGGCCATATTACGATTTAATTTAACATTATTTTACAAATAATTTACTCTATTATATTTATTGTGATATTTTTCATATTTATTTCAATTTAATTATATATTGGATAGTCATTACGTTCGTGATCGATTTGAAATTTCTTGCAATTTTTTTTTTTACATAATATTCCCTAAAAATGTTATTTTTAAACGTTTTTAATATTTTAAGTAATCATTCTTCCATAATTAATAAAAAATATTCATTCAATCTAGTTTTTTTTTTGTAAAGAATCATGAAATTAGTTTAATTTATCATATGGATAAGGAAGTTGCATAAAAACTAAAAAAACAAAAGAAAAGTAATGAAGTGTAGAGAAACAAATAAATGAAATATAATAAATTATACAACGTAAACTACAATCATGTGTTCATCTTAACTTTAAAATATGAAACTTCGAGCAAATATACATTCTTTTATTTTGGTCTTCCTCCTAACAAAATACTCTTCATTATTTGAATCTAAGTCTGAGACCAAATAATATGATCTACAATAGCAATAAAATAAAAGAAGACTAAGCTAAACAAATAAGCATAATTAAAATTTTCATTTGACAGAGATAGAGAACTTGTGAAATTAAAAATAGGAGACTCATATTTATAGTGCAAATATAAAAATAGAAGGTCCGAAATTTGATCATATACTGCCATGATTTAAGGATTTTATTTAATTTGATAACTTATTCGAAAATCGTATTAAATTTACTTCCTTAATTTGGAATATTGTATACCAAATTAATTGTAATCTCCTAATTGATATGTTGATTTAGTGATTTTAAATTGTTTGACCAAACTTATAGATGTAGTAAGCTTTAACGTACTAAAAATCCCAATTTATTGATATAATTTTATTTTTTATTTAATATCTATTATTTTAAAATTAAATATAAATGAATTTTATTAGGATTTTATATAATTAAATTTGGATTGGATTCATATATAAAGCAACTTAGGATTCATTCC
This sequence comes from Plectranthus barbatus, assembly GCA_026898455.1. NCBI lineage: Eukaryota > Viridiplantae > Streptophyta > Magnoliopsida > Lamiales > Lamiaceae > Plectranthus > Plectranthus barbatus. The sequence goes on from JAPKLW010000481.1 coordinate 146,866, forward strand.
CTAAGAATATTATATTTATAAGATTTTGTAATTATTGTTGCTTGATTAATATTAGTTAAAAAAAAAATTATTTAATCCGATTAATCTCATATAAAATCACGTGATTCTCAAACTAATTGTGATTTCAAATTAAATATTATATTAAAGTATTTTAAGATATTTTATAATTAAATTAATTATTAACAAATTAAATAAATTATAAACTAAACTAATCATAATAAATTGACAAATCCAAACATACATATCAATTATGTCCAAAAGTACAACTTAATTTTAGTTTTTAATTAATGAACTAAAATGTTCAATTAATGAATCATTAATGCAACTGTAATTACCATATAAAGAATCCGGCATTGTTTTAATATATATATAGATACTCCCTCCCTTCCAATTATATAGTCCACTTTGATCTTGCACGTTTGCCAAAAATTATTAAATATTTAAACGAACTCCCAACACTACCCTTATTTAAAACATTAATTAACCTCTCATTTTCATAATATTATATTTAATATTCTCATTTTCCAAGATTATTCAGGGATGTAATGGTAAATGACCATATAAAAACAATACCAAATATAGAAACTGGACTATATAATTGAAACACCCTAAAATAGTAACCTGGACTATATAATCGGAACGGAGGGAGTACTACTTTTGTGTGTTATTATTATTGGTTTATAGATGCTATTCATCCACACTTTTCAATTTTCATTATTAAATTATTCATAAATGATATATTGAAATTACTTTATCTCATTAATTCAAATCTAATTCCTTGACAGGCCCATTAAAAAGTGGGCTTCGGCTGTATAATTCTTTTAAGTTTATATTTTATTAAAAAAATACATTTTAAATTGGGACAGAATGGTTCGACCCCTATTATTATTATTATTATTATTATTATTATTATTATTTAGAGATGAGGATTAGTGCAGTACATTTTGATCACTTGGAGCTTTTTGATGCATTACGATTTTCTTTTCTTTTCTTTCTAAAATCTTATTTACTAAGTGGATTCTTTTGTTGGGTTTGGTTATCTTCATTTAATGAATGCAGCGAAATAGTTTATCGACTAATAAATTTAAATTTATAATTAATATTTAACGTGAATAAAAGAGAAAAACTTACAGTTTCTTCCGCAAAATACCGACGATTTTGACTTATCCTGCAGCGCGAATCCACTACTAAAGGTATCCACGTGTCGAATCAATATCCAATTCACGGTTTATATTCAAACCAGTAACGCTATGAATTCCCAAAGAGAATTATTGAGGCGTAGAACTCAAAATCCTAGGTTTTTTGCATTTGATTTGAACTGTGTAGGAAACTAATTATTTTTCTATGCTCTCCTTGAAAATAAGGCGAGTCTCTTATTAATAAATAAGAAGAGAATCTCAAATTTTATCTAATAAGATTTGACCCATATTTGTTTTCATATCAGTTCATTAATTAATAATTTAATTATTAATACATTAATCCAATTATTATATTATATATTAATCTTATTAATATACTACCTCCGTCCCGCTACAATAAGCCCTTTTCATTTTGACACATTAATTTCGGAGCTAGTATTTAATAGCTAATTGTGGTTAATAATAAAATTGACAATGATAATTAACTTGTTTAAGTTTTAAATAAGTTAATTACAATCAACAATTTTATTATTAACCGCAATTAGCTACTAAACAATAGCTCCGAAATTAATGTGTCAAAATAAAAAGGGCCTATTGTAGCGGGAGGGAGGGAGTATTATCTAAAAAGATATATTAATCTAATTAGGGAAAATAGGGAAATATATCCCACTCTTTTACATATTAGGGAATTTTATTCCACTCTTTTGCTGTTGGGGAATTATATCCCACACTTTCATTCTGTTAGGGAATTTTGTCCCATATCGCTGACTAAGCCGTAAGTGTCACGTGGCATTGATGTGGCGCTGACTCACTGCCACATATATGCCATGTGGCATTTTTAATTATTTTTTAATATTAATTTATTTTTTTTTACATTTTTTATTTCACAATTAATATATATTTTTTATATATTTCGTTTTTATAATATTTCAATAATAATAATAATACGAAAATATTATTTTTATTAATTATTTATTATAAAAATAATAATATTTTAAATAAATATAAAAATATTATTGAAAAAATTATTTCGTTTTTCATATTAATCTATAAAATAAAAAACGAATATTAATAAATATTTTTTAAAAATTTCGTTTTTCATAATTAATCTATAATATTTTTATAAAAAATAAGCATTAATTATTTAATTATAATATTTTATAAAAAATGAAATATATAAAAAAATATTGTATTAATTATTTAATATAAAAATAATAATACTTTAAATAAACATAAAAATATTATTGAAAAAAATAAGCATTAATTATTTAATTATAATATATTAAAAAACCTAATTCTCATTAAAATAAAAAATTAATACTAAATGAAAGTATTTATAAAACTAATAAATATTATTGAGCAAGTGTTAGTTGTAGAAAAAATTATTGATGATAAAACTAAACAAAATTAGTTTTAGGCATTGAATGATTATTTATTTTATTTTTTAATATATTATAATGTAATATTAAATATATTTTCATTTTTATTCGTTTGTTTTTCAATAATATTTTAATTTTTAAGAAAAATAGTTAATGTTTACATACGCTATATATATATATATATATAAAATTCTTTAATAATTTTATATTATAATTAACGTATTTTTTATTTATATATTTTATTTTTTAATAACTGTTAGCTGATGTTTTTAATAAGATTTTAATATATTATAATTAAATAATTAATGCTTATTTTTTCAATAATATTTTTATATTTATTCAAAGTATTATTTTTTTTATTAAAATATTATAAAAAACGAAATTTTAAAAAAATATATATTAATTATGAAATAAAAAATTTTTAAAAAAATAATTAAAAATGCCACATGGCAAATATGTGGCAGTGAGTCAGCACCACATCAATGCCACGTGGCACTTAACGGCTTAGTCAGCGACTTGGGACAAAATTCCCTAACAGAATGAAAGTGTGGGATATAATTCCCTTACAGCAAAAAAGTGGGATAAAATCCCCTAATATGTAAAAGAGTGGGATATATTTCCCTATTTTCCCATCTAATTAATATATATTGTACTAATTAGTACAAAATCTTAGTCCATATCTTTCAACTTTTACTAATTGCACACTTAAAAATGGCATTTGGCAAGAATTTTCCAACTTCTAAATTCAAAAAACATTCCTACGGAATTTTCTAATTATATTACAAAAAAAAACTATTGAATATTCATTTTTATATTAGTAGAAAAACTAAAGATTTGCATGAGATCGCATTGAGTTTATGTGAGTCAAAAAACTTTAATTGCATGGGTTTTATATAAGAGTCCTTCATCGGCTTATTAATGTATCCTTTTTGTTCCCTCAATTTAACTTTAATAATTATTTATCATCTAAAACATTTTTTTTTATTGTTAAAAAAATTACTGGCTCAGTCAGGGGTTTCTAAGAAGATGTTAATTATATAAATGCTCATGCAACATCTACTCCAGCAAGGAATATCAAGCACTTCTGCATTGCTTTGGGCAGAATCCAGAGGATTCCTTTCATTTCTCACTACCTGTGTTTTTATTGCAAAATGTTTATGATGGGTATGTTAAATCCAAATGTCCCATATTGGAGAAAGAATGATGCGATTCCTTGTAAATAAGAGTCCATATAACTTCCATTAGTATGAGATTTTTTATAAGGTGCCCAAAAACAAAATCGTGAGGGCCTGTGATGCCCAAAGCGGACAATATCATACTAATACTAATGTCGGAGTTAACGGTCTCAATAGTTTATGTAATGTGTGGCTGCATGAGGAGAGTGAGACATACATACGTGAAATGGAAGGAGATGGGTGTGTGTACGTGGTTTGTAAACACTTCAAATATAAAGTGCGTTTCAACTTACAGAAGCGTGTTTTTTTTATAGAGAGGAGTGAGTTAAACACGTGGAGAGAGCGGGGTGGTTGAAGAGTGAATAGAAGCTGTTAAATTTGTTATAACAGCTGAGTGAGTTGTCTTCTTCAGTTTTAGGGGTTTTGTGCGATCAGTTTTGAGTTCTTCCAAGACTGTGAGATTTCTGTGTAGCTGCTGTTTTGTTCCCTCGAGAAGCATTAATAAAACACTCATTTACCTGCCCGTGGACGTAGTCGAATCTCCGGCGAACCACGTAAAATCGTTTTGTTTTAGTTTTGGTTGTTGTTCGTATTTTGGGTTGTGGTTTCTGTGTGATCGCGCGTTTCATAACAAGTGGCGCCGTCTGTGGGAACCAGAGGCGTGCACGATCACAATTGAAGGGCGAAAGGAGGTTCTGGGTACAGTCTTGATTCGAGCAGACGCCAAGTAAGTTTCCTTTTACTCGGCGGTCAGGATTGATATATTCTCCTGCTAATTGTAGCTTGGAATTTATTAAACTCTTGCATGATAACCAAGTTCTCTAGAACTTCATCGGCTAAGTTCTGAATCTCTGATATATCTGAATTGCTGAATCTTGAGAAGTGCTTGATCAAATCGGTTGTTACTGTGTTTTGGGTTTTTTTTCTGTTGGCTGGAGAAGCGATTTGTTTCGTGTTGAAATTGTCTGTGTTATTGTACTTGTTTTTTCCTATAATCGAAGGCCATACCTAGTGAATCATGACACCTAGAAAGTATGAAATTGAAAAATTTACCGGCAAGAACGACTTCGGGCTTTGGAAATTGAAGATGCATACCATCTTGACTGAAAAAGGGTTGGAGGAAGCCATATTGCCCAACAATGGGGGTTTTAAGACAGAAACAGCATAGCAGAAGCTAAAGCTGCTTAATAAGGCTAAAAGTGCCCTTATTTTGTGCCTTGACAATAAGGTTCTTCGAGAAATATCGAAAGAAAAGACTGCAGCAGACATTTGGAAGAAGTTAGAATCTCTATATCAAACTAAGTCGCTGGCAAATCGACTCTATATGAAGAGGAGGCTGTATTCTTTCAGATTCTCCGATGATAAGAACTTACAAGAACAACTAGATGAGTTTAATAAGACTGTAGACGACCTTGAAAGTATTGGTGAAGAGATAGCCGATGAGGATAAGGTCATACACCTCTTGAATGCATTGCCAAAGTCTTACACAGTCCTGAAGGATACTCTTACCTATGGGAGAACAAGTAAACTGTCTCTAGAAGAAGTCATGTATGCTATTAAAGGAAAAGAAATTGAGATGCTCTCAGATAATATAGGACACGAGCCATCGAATATGGGTTTATTTGTAAAGAAGGGCCAGAATAATAAGTTCCAGAAGAAGAATGCGTGGAACCAGAAATCCTTCAACTCTGAAAGAAAGCCCTCCTATGTCAAAAAGGACATCAAGCCTAACATGTTTCAGAAACCGGATAGAGTTGTACCCCAGGTGTATGAACAGAAGGCTGATATGCCTTTTCAAGAAGGAAGGAGTTGTCATTACTGCAAGAAGGTAGGGTACCTAATAAAGGATTGCCCTGTGTTGAAAATCAAGAACAGACAAACTCCAGGATCAAACATAGTTTCAGTCAATACTGAGGAAGTTTTGAACATTGTTGACTCCTCCAATGATGGATGGATACTGGACTCAGGGTGTTCCTTCCATATGTGCTACAAGTTAGAATGGTTTGCTGACATTGAGCTGAAGAATATGGGTACAGTCGTGTTAGGAAATGACCAAGTCTGCCAGATAAGAGGATTGGGCACCATCAGGGTTCAGAATCATAAAGGAGCTGTGAAATTGTTGACTGAGGTAAGATACATTCCTCAGATAAGAAGAAAACTTATATCCCTTGGTACACTTGAATCCAAGGGATACAAGTTCATTGGTGATGATGGGCAGATTTCAGTCTGCAAGGGTGAAGAGGAGGTCCTCAAAGGCAGAAGGCAAAACAATATCTACTACTTGTTTGCTAGAACCGTGTCTGGTCAAGCTGATGCGATTCATGAAGAAAATATCAAGCTGTGGCATCTGAGAACTGGCCACATAAGCAAGAGAGGATTGGATGAGTTGAGAAGACAAGGCTTGATTAAGTTTAGCTCAGATGAAGATCTGGAAATTGTGAGGAGTGCTTGCTGTCAAAAAGAAAGAAGCTTCCCTATAAACCCAACCACTACAGGAGCAAGCTTCCCTTGGAGTATATACATGTTGATATTTGGGGCCCTTCAAGGACTGAGACCCTTGGAGGTGCCAGATACTTCCTATCCCTGATTGATGACCATACAAGGAAGGTTTGGGTGTATGTCATGAGGACAAAAGATCAGACATCAGTTATGATTCAGGATTGGTGCAACCTAGTTGAAAATGAGAAAGGGCTGAAAGTTAAATGCTTGAGAACGGATAATGGGCTGGAGTTCTTGTCAGAAGAATTGGATTCTTTCTGTAGAAATAAGGGAATTAAGAGGCATAAAACAGCACCCTACAACCCCCAGCAAAATGGGGTTGTAGAGAGGATGAATAGGACCCTCCTAGAGAGGGTAAGGTGTCTTCTATCTGGTTCTGGGTTGTCAAAAAGGTTTTGGGGTGAAGCCTTGTCTACTGCCTGTTTTCTAGTTAATAAAAGTCCCTCTGCTGCTTTAGATTTTAAAGTACCAGATCAGTTATAGTTAGGAAAGAAACCAGATTACTCCATATTGAAACATTTTGGTTGCCTAGTTTATGTGCACACTAAACAAGATAAATTGGAACCCCGAGCTATCAAATGTGTTATGCTGGGATACCCTAGTGGAACTAAAGGTTACAGAGTTTGGAGTATGGATAAACAGAAAGTGATCACATCAAGAGATGTGATCTTTGATGAAGGAAGGATGCCTATGCTATAAAAGACACAAACTGAACCTTGTGACTCTTCACACAAGGACAGAATGGAGAATCAGAATGGTGACAACCAAGCTTTGATACCTGATGATTCAGAAGAAGAAACACAGCCCCAGCAAACCATCAGAATGAACAGTCTGTGCAGCCATCACAAGTGACAGATGTACCCATCAGAAATTACATGCTGACCCGAGATAGAGTGAGGAGGGAGATTCACCCTCCCAAGAGGTTCTCAGAGGCTGATGTTGTGTTTTTAAGCCTCAATATTGCTCAAAAGTTACAGGAGAATGAACCAAAACATTCAGTGAAGCCTGCAGCAGCCCTGAAAGTGTGTTGTGGATGCAAGCCATGAAAGAAGAGATGTCTTCTTTGAAGGAGAATGGAACCTGGGTATTAGTTGACAAACCTAAGGGAAAATCTTGTGTGGGTTGCAGATGGCTTTTCAAGAAGAAAATTGAGAATACTGATGAGAAGAAAGTCAGATATAAGGCACGATTAGTAGCAAAAGGCTACTCTCAAAGGGAAGGTGTGGATTTCAATGAAATCTTTGCACCCGTAGTAAAACACACCTCCATTAGAGTGCTGTTGGCTATTGTGGTTCAACTGGATCTGGAATTACATCAGTTAGATGTAAAAACCGCATTCTTACATGGTGAACTTGAAGAAGTTATACATATGGATCAACCACCCGACTTTGTTGAAGAAGGCAGCGAAGATAAGGTTTGCTTATTGAAAAAATCCATATACGGCTTGAAGCAAAGTCCACGGCAGTGGAATAAGAAATTTGATTCTCACATGATGAACATTGGCTTCATGAGATCCGAGTTCGACAAATGTGTCTATCTTAAGAAGTCCAAGGATGATGGTCTTGTCTTCTTGTTATTGTATGTAGATGATATGCTCCTTGCAGGCAAGCATATCTCAGAAATCAAGCAGGTAAAGGATGATCTTGCAATGGAATTTGATATGAAGGATCTTGGAGAAGCTTCCAAGATTCTAGGCATGGATATTCTAAGAGATCGAGGTGTTGGGAGGTTGATGTTGTCTCAAATTAATTACCTGTCAAAGGTTCTGGACAAGTTTGGGAATGAGAGATCTAGACCACTCTCTATACCTGTGGGGATGGATGTAAAATTGAATCAGGATCTGAAACCGAAAACAGCACAAGAAAGAGCAGAGATGAGTCAAATCCCGTATGCTAGTCTTATTGGCAGTCTTATGTATCTGATGATTTGTACACGTCCAGACATTTGTTATGCAGTTAGCATAACAAGTAGGTAGGGATGTCAATAAAGCCCGAAACCGATGGGTCGGCCCGAAACCGGTGGGCTAAAATACGGGTTAGGATAAAAAAATTTCAACCCGAAATTATTTTTAACCGAACGGGTTGAACCCGACGGGTTGGCGGCCCGAACGGGCTGAGCCCGGTGGGTTGCGGGTCGGTCCGTAGGTCCGGTAATATTTAATAATATATTTAATAATTTATTATTTATTATTTCTAATATAATTTATATCCTACTATACCCATTAATTATATACCTAATTTCCTAGACCTAATTTTCCGTCACACAAAATCTCATCAATCTCTCCCAATGACGAAGTCCTTTACCCTCAAATCGAAAAATCTCTCATTTCTTCCTCTTTCACTGTCTTCCACTCGTCACTCTCCTAATTAGCGTACCTACTCATTTCTTCCTTTCAAGAACCTTTAGCCACTCGTTGTTATGTTCACCCAAGTGAAAGCTATATTTAATTTTTTAATCATTATTTTATCATTTTATACGTTGAGAAATGTACTTCTATTACTTAAATTAGTTGGTATATAAGGATTGATGTTTTTTTTTCTTTTCAAACTATGATTATCCACTTATCACTATTTTTTTTGCAAAGATATTGACATTTGATGTCTTTTATTTATGTTGGTTCATCATTTTCTTTTTTTATTTTGTTTTAGGGGTTGTTAAAATATTTTAAAAAAATCTTTACAAAAATAAACTCGTAAATATTGCCAACCCGACGGGTCAGCCCGAAAACCGGTGGGTTAGGGTTAGGTTCAAGAATCCTTAGCCCGATAAAAATTCAGCCCGATTCAACCCGGACCGAATAGCCCGCAGCCCGATAGGGTTAGCCCGAAACCCGACGGGTTAGCCCGATTGACATCCCTACAAGCAGGTATATGGCTGAACCAGGAATGGAACATTGGAGAGTTTTGTGTGGGGTTCTAAGATACTTGAAGGGATCTATGCAAAGAGGATTGATGTTTAAGAAGATAGATGGAGATATAACTGATCCAATCATAGGTGATACGATCCTCACCAGGAAGGGTTAGATCGCAGCCCAGGAACTCGAACGAATGGACTCAGACTCGACGCGGAAGCAAACTGAACACTGAAGATGGAATGATCCAACACCTTTGGATTCGAAAACCCTCAAGTACCGTAGTCCAGAATAAATTCTCCTACGACCCAAGAAGCGAAGTGATCCAACAACGAAGGATATAAGCGAAGACACCACCAATGGATATGACTGTCCAATTGATTAGTCGAAATCGAAAACCCTATGGAATAGGAGAAATTCGAAAGTTTGAGCTTTCAGAAATAAAGGAGAAAACCTCACAAATTTTATTAAACTGAAAACTGAATAAATTGTTCCATAACAAGGCCTATATATAGGCAACTCAAACCCTAAACTAATAAGGAAACTATTTTAAATAATTAAAAGACATAAAATTCAAAATTAATTTAAATAAGGCCTAAACATGTTGGCCCAAAATAACTAAA
>JAPKLW010000481.1:176531-245058 GCA_026898455.1 Plectranthus barbatus
CCTAATATACCAATCATAATGCTTTTATGTATACAATTCCAACACTAGTCTCAGTAATCCATTTTGAGACCCGATCGTTTAAATATTATTCCCTGGATCCAAACACAAGTGGACTCTCCGCCCCATTCCAACAAACACATGGGGACTGTTCACCCAATTCAATAATAAGGGGGCTTCTACCCCTGTTCACTAAATGAGTTCTAGCGCAATTATGAAAACCTGGTTATAAACTCATTAGTAATACTCTCTGTCGATGGGAATCGACAGAGGAAATATACAATAGCACAAAACATGCATAGCAATCTCAGTTTAAAACAAAACAGTTTTAACTAGTTTTGAAAGGAAAACGCGCATTTGATTTTATACTAAAATAGTTTCCCACCTGGTATTAGGCTTTAGATATAGATGTTTTTCCTGCTAGTTCGAGCTAATCCTCTCTGCTTTCAACCTCCTACAAGTAATCAAGAATTTTCAAATTAGAGTCGATAATCTAGGACGACGATGACTAAACAACTTCTAATAACATAGTATAACTCAGAGATCGAATTGACTCGAACAGGAATGGAAACGGAATGAGAAAACATATGTTCCACACTCTGGGTGGCTATGTCGATCGACAGAACTCTGTATCGATCGACACAGTCCAAGTCAACATAGACCTGTCGACCTCCTCTGTCGACTGACTTTGTCGATCGACATACATCCTGTCGATCGACATGAGTGAGTCAATCTACTCCTCCCGACGAACCTCTTGTCGATCGACACAATTCCTGTCGATCGACGGGAGAGTTCGATCAACCTTCGTCGACGGGTGGCCTCCCTGTCGATCGACACACATCCTGTCGACCGGCTGGAGTGTTCGATCTTTCTCCTGAAATGAACAGCCTCTGTGTCGACCGACACAACTCTGTGTCGATCGACTCTCACTCGCGGCAAAATCTGCAACTCCGACAAAAACACTCATCCCAACCTCTGATCATACATGCAATTACATAATATCAGTCCCTAGACATCCTAGAACACGATTCTAGCCCTTAAACACGGATTAAATGCAGGAAACGAAGGTTGACGGAGAGCTCACCGGAAGTTCTTCTCACAACGGCGGCGACGGTTTTCAGCGGTGAACCTTGCATTTCAGGGTGGCCGAATAGTCTCTGCAAGGTAAGGAATACACTCAGATCGTTAAAACTCCGATCTACAACCGTTTGAACAAGATTCAACTTAACCCAAAAAAATCCCATATGATAAAACCCTTACCTTCTCTCCTCCGTATCTCAGCCGTTTTTCGTCCTCTCGGAGCCCACTTTATCTCGAATCGAAGCTCGGAGGAAGAGCTACACGATGGTGGTGTTGGTTTTGGCCGGAGCTGGCCGAAAATTGGCCGGAAAGGTGGCTGACGGGGAGGGTTTGGAGGGGGAGCTCTCACACTTTCTCTCTCTAAACTTGAAAGTGAATAAGTGAGAATGGGATACATTATTTCTCATATATTTGTCCAATATTCTCCCACTCATAATAATATGTATATACATCTATACATACCCATATAATCTCCATACAATAATAATTAAACTCCATGAATTAACCCATCTTAATCCCTCAAAAATCCATATAATTTATGATTAAATCTTTCTCAATTATTTCCATCAAACCAAGCTTTGATAATTCTTCCAATTCCCACAATTAATTTCCAACTCAATTGTATAATTAAATATCCAATCGCGGTAAATACAATCGAATGCTCTCAAAATAATGAAATCTTCTTTATTAGCACCAATTGAGCATTATAAAAGCTTAATTAAGCTTGGGGTGTTACATCCCCTCACCTTTATAAAATTTTTGTCCCGAAAATTAAAATACTTCGAAAAGCTCGGGATATCTATCCTTCATCTTTTCCTCCAATTCCCAGGTTGGTTCTTCACGCCCATGGTGACTCCAAAGCACCTTCACGAGCGGAATTGACTTATTCCTAAGTTCTTGCATCTTTCGATCTAATATAGCCTCAGGTCGTTCCTCCTACTGTAAATTTGGGCTCAAAACTACATCCTCTTGGCGTATCACGTGCTTAAGATCATACACATACTTCCTCAGCTGAGACACGTGGAACACGCTATGAACATTACCCATGCTCGGAGGTAGTGCTAATCTGTACGCCACTGGACCGATGCGTTCTAGTATCTCATACGGTCCCACATAGCACGGCCGCAGTTTACGTTTCACTCCAAAGCGCACTATTCCTCTAGAAGGCGAAACCTTGAGGAATACCTTATCCCCGACTTCGAAACACAATTCAGGCCTCCTTGAGTCGGCATAAGACTTCTGCCTACTCTGCGCTTCTTTGATCCTCTCCCGGGTCTGACGGACTATCTCAATCATCTCATTCACCGCGTCCGGTCCAATAACTCTTCGTTCTCCTACCTTATCCCAATATAGAGGCGAACGACACTTCCTTCCGTACAAAGCCTCATAAGGAGCCATTCCGATTGTTGCTTGATAACTATTATTATAAACAAACTCAATCAGAGGCAAAATAGGCTCCCAACTGCTTCCTCGATCTAGGACGACTGTTCTCAACATGTCTTCGAGAGTTTGGATTGTCCTCTCAGATTGCCCATTTGATTGAGGGTGAAACGCCGTACTAAAATTCAGGCGAGTCCCCAATTCCTGTTGTAAGCTCATCCAAAAACGAGACGTAAACTTCGCATCTCTGTCAGACGTAATAGATTTCGACACTCCGTGCAGTCTGACAATCTCTCGGACATATATTTGAGCCAACTTGTCTGATCCATAGTTCACCTTGATCGGCAAGAAGTGAGCACTCTTCGTCAGACGATCCACTATGACCCATATCACCGTATTCCCTTTCTGTGACCTCGGCAATCCCGTCACAAAGTCCATGGTGATATGTTCCCATTTCCACTCAGGGATGTCCAACGGTTGCAATTTTCCATACGGTCGTTGATGTAACGCCTTAACTTGTTGACAGACTAAACATTTCTCCACGTATAAGGCTACATCCTTCTTCATACCATCCCACCAGTACTTAGTTTTCAGATCTTGATACATCTTAGTACTTCCTGGGTGAGCGGTATATGGCGTATCATGAGCCTCACTCAAGATCTCATTCCTCAACTCTCCACTATTCAGTACTAAGATTCTGTCTCTGAACAACAGTGCACTATCAAGTGCTTCCCGATACTCTCCCACTGGCTTGACTTTTAGCTTCTGACGCAACTTTTTTATTTCTGCATCTTCCTTCTGTGCCTCAATAATTCTCTCTTTTAAATCTGGCACTACTGTCAAAGCCGCTAGATCACATCTCTTCCTCTCTGATGGCGAAATTACTTCTAAATTGAGTTTCTCAAACTCCCTAATCAGACTACCTTCTCTTGTAAGCATACAACCTAGCTGAGCTTCTCCCTTCCTACTCAAAGCATCAGCCACTGAATTTGCCTTGCCTGGGTGATAATTTATCATCAGATCGTAATCATTCACAAGTTCGAACCATCTCCTCTGCCTCATATTCAAATTCTTTTGTTCGAAGAAGTACTTCAAACTCTTATGATCCGTGAATATGGCACACTTCACACCGTAGAGATAGCGCCTCCAGATTTTCAGAGCATGGATTACGGCCGCTAACTCTAAATCATGAGTTGGATAATTCACCTCATGCGGTCTTAACTGCCTTGACGCATAAGCTATCACTTTCTCGTCCTGCATCAACACACAACCTAGTCCATTCTTAGACGCATCGGTATAAACTTCAAAGTTCTTATCGGCTTCTGGCACTGCTAAGACTGGCGCGGTTGTTAATAGCTGCTTCAACTTCTGAAAACTCTCTTCACACTCCTCCGACCATACGAATTTCACACCCTTCTGCAGTAACTGAGTCACCGGCCTTGCGATCGTAGAAAAGCCCCCAATGAATCTCCTGTAATACCCAGCTAAACCCAGAAAACTGCGAATCTCGTTAGACGTAGTTGGCGACTTCCAGTCCATCACTGTCTGAATCTTGGCTGGATCTACTTTGATTCCATCAGCCGAAATGATGTGACCCAAGAACGTCACTTCTCTCAGCCAAAATTCACACTTGCTGAATTTGGCATACAGTTTCTCGTCCCTTAAGGTCTGTAATACTGTTATCAGATGTTGCTCATGCTCCACTTCACTCTCCGAGTATATTAATATGTCATCAATAAATACCAACACGAAGTTGTCAAGATATGGATGAAATACTCGATTCATCAATTCCATGAACACTGCAGGCGCATTCATGAGTCCAAACGGCATTACTACAAACTCGTAGTGACCGTATCTAGTTTTGAATGCTGTCTTCGGAATATCCTCCTTCCGGATCTTCAACTGATGATACCCTGATCGAAGATTGATCTTAGAAAATACATTTGCTCCCTTGAGCTGATCGAATAGATCATCGATCCTTGGTAATGGATATTTGTTCTTCAGCGTTAACTTGTTCAGTTCCCTGTAATCAATGCACATACGCATCGATCCATCCATCTTCTTCACGAATAGGACCGGTGCACCCCATGATGACACACTCGGCCTAATATATCCCATATCCAACAGTTCATGTAGCTGGACTTTTAATTCTTGCAACTCCTTCGGGGTCATGCGGTACGGTGCTTTAGAAATTGGTGTCGCACCCAGTTCCAAATCAATTGTGAATTCCACCTGTCTGTCCGGTGGTAACCCCGACAGTTTCTTCGGAAACACGTCTTCAAATTCCTTTACTATGGGCACATCTTGGACTGTCAGTTCCGGCTTCTCCTCACCCTCTAAGTATACTAGGAAGGCTTGTTTTTCTGCCTTACGCAACAACTTCGTTGCTTGCATCGCTGAAATCACTGGCACTATCTGCCTCTTTCGGAACCCATGCACAATTGACTCTTCATCCCCTTGCCGAGGAATGATCACCCTTCTCTCGCGACATAAAATCGTCGCCTTGTTCTCCGACAGCCAATCCATTCCCAGGATTATATCCACATCGTGAATGTCCAGTACATTCAACTCTGCCACTCCAATCTCGTTCTCGTCAAGCTTGATTCTCAAGTCTCGGCACACTAAAGAAGAAATAGTGGCTTCCCCTGAAGGTATCGCTACGTTCAAGTCTTGACTATTCTTTTCTACCTTAAGTTCTAGTGCCTCAACACATGCAGATGAAATGAATGTATGCGATGCTCCAGTATCAAATAATACCATAACAGGTATATTATTAATGCATCCCATACCTGCCAGATTCTCATCATCCTGGTTTCCATCCAAGGCATAAGCTCGGGCTCTCCTTTGCTGTCCATCACCACCCTGCTGGTTACCCTCTTGGTTCCTGGGCGGAGCCTGATTGCCCTGCCTGCCTCCTCCTCTATTCCCAGCATTGCCTCTCCATGGCTGGCGGTGCCCTCTGATGGCTCTCAGCTGCTGATTCGCATGTCTCTGAAAGTTCAGACGATTTCCACCTTGAGCTGGCGGTGTTGGGCAGTGGTTGGGTAGTGACCTTGGCCTCCGCAAGTATAACATCTCACTGCATTCCCTTCGCATCCTCCGGTATGCCTTCTGCCACACATCTGGCAGTTCTGCGGGCCTGCTTGGTCACGTCTTTGAGCCTGTTGGGGATAGTGCCTCTGGAAGTTCTGAGGGTCCTGCCTCCCTTGAAAGTTATGTTGCCAGGCATGGTCATGGCGCTTCTGGCTGCCCTGACCTTGCATGAATTGCCTCGGCGGCTCCTCCCACTTTCTTTTCTGAATTGGAGCTGGGGCCTGCACCTTCTGTGCTCCCCACTCCGGCATTTTCTTCATATTCTTGGACGCCTCAATGTCCAAAGCATGGCTCAGCAATTCCTCGTAGCTTAGCTCCTTCATGGTCGCCAACTGCGTGCGGATTTCTTCGCACAGACCATCTCTAAATTTTTCCACCATCTTTTGTGGCGTGTCCGCCAGATACGGCACCATTTGGAGTAGCTCACCGAACTTGGTGTCATACTCCTCCACTGTCAGCTTTCCTTGCTCAAACAGGAAAAATTCCACTGCCCTCTCTTTCCGATATTGTTTCGGAACGTATTTCTAAAATAAAGCCTCCTTGAATCTCTCCCAACTCAGATGGTCCCTTTCTGCTGGTGCGACCGACTTCACATAAGTCTCCCACCATCTATCTGCCTTCCCCTTCAGCTGGTAGGACATCCAGTTAATCTTTTCCTCCTCCAAACACCTCATGTGCTTGAAAATCTTTTCAAGCTCTCTTACCCAATCTTCTGCAGCTGCTGGGCCTCCTGTCCCATCAAACGTTGGAGGCTGCTGCTTTCTAAAAGTTTCCACCCATTTGACGGATGGAACTTCTGGTACTCCTCCGTACGGTGGTGGAGATTGCCCACCTTGCGCTACAGCGTCCTCATCATCGGATATTATTTCGTACTCCTCGTACCCTTGGTTAATGGGAACTTCCTCCCAAACTGGATTCTCAAATTCTGGCTGCGGGTTAGCTCTCCCACGGCCTCTACCTCGCTGGCCTCTGCCTCGGCCTCGCCCATGGCCTCTGCTTCGGCCTCGGCCTCGACCTCTTCCTTGATCTAGGAATTCCATTACTTTCCTCTGCAAAACCATTCCAATTAGCAAATCCATAATAATTTCACACGATAGCATTCATTTTATCCTTGAACCATATAACCCATTTTAAATACTCACTCAAAGCTTTTAACAATCAACCGCCATCATTCAGAACCCAAAGACTTCCAAATAACGAAATCATTAAATATCCAAACAAGGTCTCACATGCCACAAATCCCGATACATCAAGAAATACAAATACAAGGAAATAGTAAGGTTCAACAACAACGATATCTCAGTCTTTTTTTTCTGAACATAAATGTAAATAGAGTACAACAAAAGCATCAATAAAATGTCCCAATCCAAATACGAGGCAATTCACTATAAATCCATACAACTCTCACTCGGACCCCTCAGATGGATCCTCTTCCTCCTCCTCATCGTCCTCCAAATTCATCGGTCTCTTACCCCTGTCCTGAACTGCCATCCTCCTGCCTCGGCTACTCTCGGTGTCACTAGATAAACAGATTGGCGCCTATCTTGTCCCGTAGTCATGAATGGTCCCATGACCTCTAAAAATGTCCTCATACCCACTCTCTGTGGGTCTCGGCCACATCTCGACACTGTCCCAACTGATGTCATATACTGGCTTAGCCCCGCTGGGCCCTCCCAAATCCTGCTGCGGCTGTTGAACTGATGGTGCTGGCGGATCCTGACATCCAAAAGGCAAGGTCGGATCCTGATGCGGTTGAGGATACTGGACTGAAGCTATGGAAAAGTCGCACCACGTGTACGGATCATAAGCTCCTCCCTGCTGTAACCCGGGCTGGGGTGACGCATAAGCCGCTGCGGGTGTACTGGGTGTAGGTCGTACTCTCAGACATGACGTGGGTATAGGCATAGGTGCAACCTGAGCAATAGATGGTGCAGGTGGTGAAGCTGGAGTCCACTGTGGCGACGACTGATGCAATGACTGATGCAATGATGCCTGGTAATTAACGTACCCTGAGGATCCCACTGGGTCGAAAAAGGGGTTAACAGATCCTTCGGATCGGTGCTCAGATGGCACTACCATCTGTGCCATCGAAGATGAGGCAGGTCTAGGCCTCGACTGTGGTGACTTACCTATCGCCGATGCCTGGGTGCTCCTCAAAGATACTGGTGAAATACCCTCAGCCAAAACAGCCTCCTAAATGAGTGCAGCCATGAACGTCTGAAAACTCCATCGGGTACCCGTCCGCTGATTACGATGAACTCTGGCTAACTCCAAGGTCCGACTGGTCCACCTCGAAGGCATCAACTTCGTAGTCCTCTCCATAGCCTCAGCGTCTGAGATGCCCTGTCCTCTCGCCTGCCTCCAGAAATTCCAGTACTCCATCAACGTGTTGGCCAAATTTTCTACCTCAAAAGGTGGGTGGCTCCTGAAACGAAATGCCACACTCCTACGGTCCATCCGTCACAACAACAATGATAACAGTTAGTTCCAAGGTTAAAATAACGTCACCATACACAACTTTGTGTCTCGGGACAACTGCCGGCCTCCGATACACTATGCCGAGGGTCTAACTGATCCTCGCGCTAACACACTCACTCGAGTCTCGACTAAACTTGCCAGGCTCCCTGTGCATTCTGCACACTCAACCAATTACTGGATTTTCCAGTTCATAGAAATTTTCAATTTCACAACATAGTCAAGGTTCTAAGTTCAAGTAATCATAGATATCGTTTCACTCCACCCTTACAACGTCATACTTACAACAACATCAACCTCAAGTAAATGCCTTTTCAAGGCTCACAGTCAACAGTTAGTCCCGATTTGTTCAAATTAGCCCTCATTTCAACACCAAAATACATCATACTACAGCTCAATTCAACTAGCACATCTATAGCCATAACACCAAAAATTTTAAACGCTTGCAAATTTTTCAAGAATCAATCAATTAAATTAATTTCAATTCACACCTTCAAAGGTGGTCACCTCACCGGTGCTAAGTGAAAACAATTTTCAACTTCCAAAATCAGAAACTTTCTCAAACTCAAAAATTTCCATTCTCAAACTCCTCAATTTCCAATTCACTTCATCCAACAATCAGTGTGTGCTTAACACAAAATCCGATCAAATCAAAAACAATTTAGCTTTCTCAATCCACATAAACACTGCTTTCTTTTAATTCCTCAAATTACTTTCAAAACGTTCACAATATTTTCAAAACATTCAAATCATACTTAAATTGCAAGCGGGGAAACTTTTTAAACTTGAAACGTACCTCAGGTGACGCAGGATGGAGTAAGGTGTAAACACGAGCGGACATTTCACACGACTTTTAATTTAAAACACTTCTAAGACTCGAAGTTTTCAAAACACTTTGAAAATTGTTTTAAAAACCCAAAAACTGAGGCTCTGATACCACCTTTGTAACGCCCCCAACTGACCTTCCCTAATTTGGGGTCGCGCTACATTGATGTTTCAGGTTTTGTCAATCATTTTCTCATTTAAGTAAGCGGAAGACTTTAATTAAAATGGAAAGATAATTGAATTAATCAGAATCATACTTCGAGTCAAATTAAAAGAACATATATTCAAAACATTTTAACATTTAAAAGTGGGAAGGATACATCATAGAGTGTAGCAGTGTGTGTGTAACGTGGCGGAGATATGCATATGAAGATGCATATCTCAGGATCTAGGATTTCAAGATACTTCACATCGCCTGTTTACACCCCTGCTCGCCCATCCTTGCAGCTCAACCTGCGTATTTTAGAAATAATACGAGGGGCTGAGTACTAATGTACCCAATGAGAAACATGCCTTAAAACATACATTATATATGAGATTATGCTATACAATTCACACAGATAAACACGGGGTTTTGTTGAAAAGAACCGTGCTATCTAAAACATTTTATTTTGCACGCGTGCTATTTACATGTTATCATATCTGTTTCAGTGTTGTAACTGTAAGTTGGTCGGCTTCCAAGTTACGATGATCAGTTAGGAATGCAAACACACTCAACCAACTGTCATTCGAGTGCACTAGTCTCAGTAATCCATTTTGAGATCCGATCGTTTAAATATTATTCCATGGATCCAAACACAAGAGGACTCTCCGCCCCATTCCAACAAACACATGGGAACTGTTCACCCAATTCAATAATAAGGGGGCTTCTACCCATGTTCACTAAATGAGTTCTAGCGCAGTTATGAAAACCTGGTTCTAAACTCATTAGTAATACTCTCTGTCGATGAGAATCGATAAAGGACAGATACAATATCACAAAACATGCATAGCGATCTCAGTTTAAAACAAAACAGTTTTAACACGTTTTGAAAGGAAAACACACATTTGATTTTATACTAAAATAGTTTCCCACCTAGTATTAGGCTTTAGATATAGATGCTTTTCCTGCTAGTTCGAGCTAATCCTCTCTGCTTTCAACCTCCTACAAGTAATCAAGAATTTCCAAATTAGGGTCGATAATATAGGACGACGATGACTCAACAACTTCTAATAACATAGTTTAACTCAGAGATCGAATTGACTCGAACAGGAATGGAAACAGAATGAGAAAACATAGGTTCCACACTCTGGGTGGTTGTGTCGATCGACAGAACTCTGTGTCGATCAACACAGTCCAAGTTGACATAGACCTGTCGACCTCCTCTGTCAACTGACTCTGTCGATCGACATGAGCGAGTCGATCTACTCCTCCCGACGAACCTCTTGTCGATCGACACAATTCCTGTCGACCGACGGGAGAGTTCGATCAACCTTCATCGACGGGTGGCCTTCTTGTCGATCAACACACATCATGTCGACCGATAGGAGTGTTTGATCTTTCTCCTGAAATGAACAGCTTCTGTGTCGACCGACACAACTCTGTGTCGATCGACACAGATCATCGTCTCCAACTCTCACTCGCGGCAGAACCTGCAACTCCGACAAAAACACTCCTCCCAACCTCCGATCATACATGAAATTACATAATATCGATCCCTAGACATCCTAGAACACGATTCTAGCCCTTAAACACGGATTAAATGCATGAAACGAAGGTTGACGGAGAGCTCACCGGAAGTTCTTCTCACAACGGCGGCGGCGGTTTCCGGCGGTGAACCTTGCATTTCAGGGTGGCCGAATGGTCTCTGCAAGGTAAGGAATACACTCAGATCGTTAAAACTCCGATCTACAACTGTTTGAACAAGATTCAACTCAAGAACCCAAAAAAATCCTCTCCTCCGTATCTCAGCCGTTTCTCATCCTCTCGGAGCCCACTTTAGCTCGAATCGAAGCTCGAAGGGAGAGCTACACGATGGTGGTGTTGGTTTTGGCCGGAGCTGGCCGGAAATCGGCCGGAAAGGTGGCTGACGGGGAGGGTTTGGAGGGGGAGCTCTCACACTTTCTCTCTCTAAACTTGAAAGTGAATAAGTGAGAATGGAATAAATTATTTCTCATACATTTGTCCAATATTTTCCCACTCATAATAATATGTATATATATATCTATACATACCCATATAATCTTCATACAATAATAATTAAACTCCATGAATTAACCCATCTTAATCCCTCAAAAATCTATATAATTTATGATTAAATCCTTCTCAATTATTTCCATCAAACCAAGCTTTGATAATTCTTCCAATTCCCACAATTAATTTCCAACTCAATTGTACAATTAAATTTTCAATCGCGGTAAATACAATCGAATGCTCTCAAAATAATGAAATCTTCTTTATTAGCACCAATTGAGCATTACAAAATCTTAATTAAGCTTGGGGTGTTACATATTTAATACATTCATAAATAAGTTTTGACATTCGTGCAAGTTAAAAGTTAAAACATGATCAAATAAATGGGACGTAGAGAGCAAGTATTTAGAAAATTAATCTTAAAGAAGCCTTAAGTAAAATGATTATTTTCCATAGCAAACAATATAATTTAGGAGAATTGTCGATTCAGGACCCAAAAAATAATTTAATTATCGATTCAGGACCCGAAAGATGATATGTCAATCCAGGATTCGAAAGATCAAACAATTCTCAATTCAGAACCTGATATTGAGGTCCTAAATTGAGAATTGTATGATCTTTTGGGTCCTGAATTGAGAATTTTTGTGATCTTTCAGGTCCTGAATCGAGAATTAATCTTTCGGGTCCTGGATCGACAATTAAACTAACTTTCGAGTCCTGAATCGATAATTAAACTATCTTTCAGGTCCTGATCGATAAAACATCTATAATGTATTAGTAAAGATGTTGTAGCATGATATTTAAGAACTAGCTATCCTTCAAATTAAATATTGTAAATCAATTTCAAATAGTGCAAAACTACATATTTATGATTAAATTTAATTAGGCTCAAAATTCTCAGGGCCCACAAGTTCAGGTGGCCCATGGCCCAACAATAATGCATATACTACTAAACAAGTTAGTCGGACAGAAAGCCCATCTGATGCGGAGATGAAAGACACTCTTGTGAGTGGATTAATCGTAATCGTTATAAAATGAGGTGTAAAATTTCATTATAAAACTCTTGTAAAATATTCCAATTTTCGATCCACGATCCCAACTATTTGAATGAATACATATTTAATTATTCAAGTTAGACGTATCACTCAAACACTAAATTTCTTTTAAATTTCGTACACACATACACCATCTCTTTTGTAACGAAAAGTTGCAATTATTCGATTTAATCCTACGAAAAATCCCTATAAATAGTATAATGTTGTAAATATATTATTTATTTATGTGGCCATTACTTTGGGCTTTGTTTATTTGGCTCTATGGACCTGTTATTTCAATAGTTAGGGTTTGTAAATTGATGTATATATTCACAGAAAGTGGGTATAATAAAAGAACAGTTATTTTCCCCTCTACCTGCGTTTTCTCTCTTTCTCTGTACAAATACTTTTCTATGTATGAAATCTTCTCAATTCACAACACGTTATCAGCACGAGACTCTAACCAATTGAGGACTGAATTATCAGAAGGGCCATCTCACATTCCCGTGGAATCAGACTACAATTTTATTGGGTTATATCACTATCCTTTGTTATTAAAATTATGCATATTTTTATCAATCATAATTTTGTATCTTGGTATCAGAATTTCAATTCAATCAAATAAATTTTAATGCGTGCTTCAGTAAATAGTTTAATTTTATTTCTTTTCAAGTTGTATTGGAGATGCGAATTCAGTGCATCTATTGTTTTTTTATTTGAATTTTTTGGAGTATGGATTTCATAGTTTAGAAATTAATTATGTCTCTGAATTGGGATTTCTAAATGAGGATTTCATAGTTTGGATTTCTAATTGGATTTACATTTATAGTAGGATAATAATTTGATTAAAGTATAATCTCATGGAACTAACGATACTGGGATAACCTGTAAATGGGTATACGTTGGTATGTCATTGTTTTACTCTAGTCTGAATTCTTGATTTTAGGATTTGTATTTCTGACATGGAAACTTAATTTCTTGTATATATTCGATTTAATCTATGTTTCTTTCGCTAATTAAATTGTTCTATGAGATTGGAATTTGTCGCGTTGAGTGAGCGTGAATAGTTGGGGCCATCACTGAGCGAGAATACAACTATTCAGACTTCTTCCGACTGTTAAGTAGCTTGATAATGGCCGTTCTACGGTAATCGACCTGCTATATTTTCAACTCGTATCTGATCGACCTCCATCTTT
The DNA here is from genome assembly GCA_026898455.1 of Plectranthus barbatus. Taxonomy (NCBI): domain Eukaryota; kingdom Viridiplantae; phylum Streptophyta; class Magnoliopsida; order Lamiales; family Lamiaceae; genus Plectranthus; species Plectranthus barbatus. The sequence continues at coordinate 189,785 of JAPKLW010000481.1, forward strand.
TTGCTCTGGTCGGGCTTCTAGCTCTATCTATCTCGAGCTGCTCATGGGCCTGTTTGGACTAAGCTGCTCCTTGCTGGACTCTAATGATAATTTGGGCCCCTGTTTCGCCCCAAATGATTTATAATTGCAACAACTTGCACATCAAGCAACAATTGCTTCTTCATCGATTAGTTGGGGGTGGATCAATGAATGACCATGTAGCAACTTTCAAGGATATTGTTTTGGATTTAGAGGCGATACATGGGTCTGGAGTATGAGGATTTAGAATTGTTGTTGTTGTGTTCCCTGCCTAATTCCTTCACAGTATTTTGGGAGACGATATTATTCATTGTTTAAGACCTTCTACAAATTCTTGGACAAGCTCTTGGTGAATTTGGTCCATTGATCTAATAATGGTTGGACGTTATGTGCTTCTATTGGTGGAACAAATTTATACATGTACTTTGACATTTCCTCAAACTTCTTTTGAGTGAAGCCCAACGTTCTCTTGGTATATTTGGTATTTTTTATGGATTATTATGGAGAATTATGAGCTTATCAGATTTGGAAATTCAATTTTACTATTTATATGTGGAGGATGGATTTTTCTTTTGTTCTATCGAATTATTTGGATTATTAGCTCTAATTGTCTGGATAATCAACACATATTTTCCAGACTATAAGCAAGGATTATTTTCTTATCAGCAAAGATATTTGGATTATCTCATTTTACTTCGTTTATTATCTTCGGGAGTTCAGTACAAATTATTTGGATCATCTACTTGACTCGGATTATTCTTGTCTCTGAGATTAATTGGATTATTTGCTTGGATTCGGACCTTATTTTGGCATTATTTGGGTTATTATCTTTGGAGTTATTATTTGGATGCAATTCGGTACTGGTTATTATTGCTCAGCGAGATTATTATCAACATGGATTATCTATTTTATTTGCGTATTCGGATGCTGCAGAATTGATCTCTCCTTGGCTTTAATGGACAGGTAACTCGTTCTATACTCATACTCTTATATTCATTGAGACTGTATTAAATTATTATATTTATCTTTATTTACTCTTATTGATCTACTATATTTTAGAAAATATAAATATTTGTTATGATAAATCATGATGATAAGAATTTTGAAATAGTGCTGACTTATATATTAATATTGAATAGAATAGTCATGTTGCAATGAACAGAAAGTTTTAATGATCCAAAATTTTTTTTTGATTAATGACATGAGCATTTGGATCATATTGGGCATATCATAACTTGTCGGATTATGAAAAGTGATATTGGTATAATGTACTTCCTATTATAAGTTATATGTGGACAATATTTACCAACATTAGAATGATTTTGAATATTCTTACGGTCCAAATTAAGGACTTTAATATATTTATAGTCCACACATAATAATCTGTGTGCTAAAAGTACTAATACAATTGTAGTATACAGAATCAAATTCCTTGATTCCTCAATTAAGTCCTTGTGAATGGATAATGTTGGTGAGATGTATATAATATCATTAGACATAAAAGTGAGGTTTATTGTTCTTAAACCTACTAAAACTCCAACATATATATTTTTTGTTGGATATGCATTTGAAATAAATCCGACTAACTGCATATCTAATATATTCCCCCAAATAATAGTGCGTGATAAATTAATAATCATTTCCCATCTGCGAATTATTTATTTTACAGTCTAAATTTCTATCACCACCAAAACGTACCTCTATGGGCTCTCAATTAAAAATAAGAATATATGTTGACTGTAAACCTCCGTCGATAATCAAAATCTAAATGCCCATTTATAAGGGGATCAATGTATTTGGTACGTGACTGTAAATTCATGAAGATCTTTTCTCGGCATTAGGGAGAGATAAAAGCCCACATTTGATAGAATGCCTCATAAAGGTCTTCAATATCTAAATTCACGCACAAATGAATTAGAACTGTAAGTTCGAAATATAATTAACTTGCGATTTAGTAAGTATTCTGTCATATGCATTTATAAATGCATTTATTTATTATAAAGGAGTGAATAGATCTTATGCACCATAAAGAAAGTATATATGGACCGTATATATTAAGTGATACTCCTCAATGCCAGATGCATGAAAGATTTATTGGTGCTAAAGTTAGATATCCGCGGAAATAAATCTCAATAAAGAAATAACACTCCTATAACCTCCTGAAGAGGATTGTCCTGAAGACAAGAAATCCCAATGACTAGCACGTGCATCAAATAATAATAACATTGGAATCGCGGAACAACCAAGTTATATTATTATGGGAAATGTGGAAAAAGAAAAACTTGGTTAATATTGATATTACTATGAATTTTATGTATAAAGGAGAAATATGTTATAAAATCACAGTTGTCGACAACACATATGTCTCTACGATTGCTCTTATATTACTATAAATTTTATGCATAAAGAAGAAACATGTTTTAAAAGCCCAAGTGCCAGAAGCACTATTATTGACTGAAATAAAAGAAGCAATTGAGACAGAGCTTTTACTCGCTAAATAAAATACAAGTGTATACTTTGTATCACATACACTGAAAATATTATCCCTGCAGGATACAAAATGGTATTTATATAAAAGAGAAATGAGATTAATGAGGTGGTGAAATATTAAGCAGGGTAAATTGCTCATGGGTTTTTCGCAGAGACCCATTATTGACTTTGATCAAAAATATTCTCCTACTTTTAATAACATAATGTTCCGCAACTAAATATATGGCAGAAAATATGAAATTATACATATGCAGTTAATGAACGTCATGATTGAATTTTTGTATTGGTCATTGGACATTGGTACCTGTATGAATATCTTTAATTAATATAGAAAGAAAATGAGTATTGCAACATGGTATAATTCATTGAATCGAATCCTTCCTGTAGAAGGAATATATTGAAAACAATGTATTATGTGTACATTATTGAGAAACATAAAGAGCTTGAACAAGCTAGCTCATGCATAAAGGCGGAGTTTTAAGTGAAAGACTTGATAAGATCAAGTGCTAGTTGACCTGCAGATCAACTATCTCCTGAAGAGGTTTTTATACATACCAGTCAACTTTTGTGAAAGTTCGTCCACACAATGAATATGGTCATTTGATCCAAAAGTGGATAATGACTCGTTTAGATTTAAAGAAGATAACAAAAGTATATATTGGACCAGAAGTTCCTTACTTGAGTGTTATTATAACACTATTTTATCAGGCCTGATATGACATTTGGAATTACTTGTTGGTAAAGATGAAATTTTCTCTTATAAGAAGTGTCGGGAAGATGTTAAATACATCATTTGTTGTCTTCATGGTACAAGATACTTGTACCTTATCTATCTTATAAAGAAATCAATATATGGTATTTGTAGTATACAAGTGGATGATTACTATTCCTTTGATCCCCATATTTCTGTGTCTTGACTGGTTTTGTTGTTATTATTAATTGAAACAATATATTCGTGAGGTATATAAGGTTACGACAAGAGTGATATTCCTCATTATCTTTGTTAAGGATAATACAATTAATTGTGTTGCACAAACAAGTGTTGAGTATGCAAAATATTTATTATTTGCATTCTTTTACAGTGATAATCCTGCAGATTATTCACATAGACTATTCCGTGTTTACATTTGAATAAATATTCATAATAGATTATAGTTGGAGGATTGTTGTCTTCAGGGGGAGCGACAATCTCAAATTATCTTGAGATTTCGAAAGTTAATATTTTGGAGGAGATTAATAATCTCAAAATAGTTTTCGTGTTTAGACCCTGAAGGTCTATTCTACTCAAAAGGTTAAATAGATGTACTCTTTTTCCCTTACTAAGTTTTTTCCATTGGGTTTTCTTAGTTAAGGTTTTTAATGAGGCATCTAGTACAACACATGAATAAGCTTATGTCTTGTACTCTTTTCCTCGATTGTTTTTCCCACAGGATTTTCGGCGAGGTTTTTAACGAGGCATGAACATAACGAAGTAATGTCCAAGGGGGAGTGTTGTAAATATATTATTTATTTATGTGGCCATTACTTTGGGCTTTGTTTATTTGGCTCTATGGACCTGTTATTTCAATAGTTAGGGTTTGTAAATTGATGTATATATTCACAGAAAGTGGGTATAATAAAAGAACAGTTATTTTCCCCTCTACCTGCGTTTTTTCTCTTTCTCTGTACAGATACTTTTCTATGTATGAAATCTTCTCAATTCACAACATATAATTCATTGGTTATAGACGGATAATGATAAAAGTGGATGAAATGCATTCTCGAAGACTTTCAGTTCCACAATGTGGACAATTTAGCTATTAATTATTATTTCTTTTCCAAAAAAGATGGAGTTCCAAATCTCAATTTATTTTGCCTAAATTTCATTTTTATTTTGGGGTAGAAACTAAATTGGATTTGCCACCTTTCCACTTGCGAGACGAAAGGGAAACTAAAAGTATATCTCGCCCTGAAACAAGTGCATCAATGACTATTCTTTTGAATCATATATTATTAGGGAAGGTCTCAGGTTAGGCAATACGGTTTAGGCGGGTTTTATCCATTAACCCAAGCCAAAACTATTTAATATACTCTAATTGGGGATTAATAAACCTTATTTGGGATGGGTGAACCCATTTAGATATGAATAAAACTCGTCTAAACCGTTTAGGCGTGCCTAATGCAATTTTTTGCCGCGTTATTATTATTATTATCAAAAAAGTGTATCATCATCATCTTCTTCTTCTTCTATATATATATATATATATATATATATATATATATATATTTTTAACATTATTATAATGCTAATGAATCCATGCATGCGTCTGCCAATCGCACTTTTCTATTAGTCATGGCATGAATAATAATTATTCCTCTGAGAGCCACGATCGACGTAGACATGCAAATCTGTCACATTATTAGTAATTATTTGGAATATTCAACCACAACACAACAATAATTCCACATTTTCTTCCCACCATCGAAGACAAATTTGTTTAAATAAAGACATCATAAAATCAGATGCATGTCGTTCTTTATTTAGCGAAGTCCAAGAATAAAGAAAACCGCACATAATTAAGTAACAATAGTTCTAGCCTTAAAAAAAAACAGAAACAAAAAACAAAGTTTTGCATCACTTATATATCACCACAAATCTTCGTTTAATGTAAGATCTGTACACCTTAAATATTCAATTAATTATCAATATATATGTATCGATATGATTAATACAAGTATCCATATTAATTTGGTATGCCCAATCTGACTCTGACCCGACCCATTTGATAGATAGCTGGTTTACTTTATAGATGGAAAATAATTAAGAAGAGTAGTGCATAAATTAAATGAATCATGTGGAGAGATGAGATGGATCGATAGTGAAATGGGCAAATACTGGGCTTCGAGGAAACTCCTAAACATGGCCTAATCGAATGAATCCATACACAAATAATGTATGGAATTCTCGAGGCCTAAGTGATTGAGAATTTTGGAGTGTTGTAGTTTTCAATAGCAGAGCTGTTGTAGAATAATGGTTACAGGGTTCAATTATTACATAAGTTAGGCAACACAAATATTTCTTTTTCTTTTTCCTATTTTTTACCTATTTATTTTTGTTAATTTCTCGAGATATATAAGTTAGGCAAATGAAATATATTACGTCTCTCACACACACATAGATAATTAAGAAGGATATATGATGAAGAAAATTCAAGTTCTACATTTAAATAGCTCTACTATTACATTCCTTTCAATTCTTGATCTTCTATATAAAGAGTGTTACGTTGATTTCGAGGTTAGAGTTAATGCATAGGGGAAATAAGTTGAAACAGACTTGCACATCACAAATTAGTAGTTGTTCACTAATTTGTATTTTTGAAAACTTGTTGCTTAACGAGTTGAAGAAAGATTTAGTTTCAAATATACTTCAACACTTAATATGTGTTGAGTTTCAAATCCTTGCAAGAAAATAAATAAAGCAGTAAAGTGCAAAAGATTTATAGAGATTCGGAGTCAAACGTCCTACGTCATCTCTTAGACCTCAGTATGGAAATCACTAAGCTTTACAGAAATACAAAGAGCTCACGATCTATCGGTAGCTGGTACATGCTAATATCTACCAGTCCACTAGCTCACTCGCCTAGGGCTTTGTTTTCCTTCCGGTTTCGCAGACTTGGAGTGTGGACATATCACGCAACCTCCTCCTCTGGATCTTGGGAGCTTTAGAGTTCTTCCTAGAACTGTCGAACTTGCGGTAGATACCTGTGATAGTTTCTGCTTGGAGATAGGCAGCAACTGTCGTGTTCTTATGTGGAAAGTAACTCGAGTTGAGAGGCTATGAGTCTCGTGTCCAAGAATGGCGTACAATAAGCTTAGAAAAGCCTCAAACTTTGAAAGTCTGAGTTTGTAACTTTGGTTGTTAAGCAGGATAGGAAGTCAATTCAAAAACGGTCTTTGGCAATAGTTTTGGTAATCTCCCATCTGTGAGTGCTTTGTCTATTTGTATACGAAGTAGGAGCGGTTTCAAATTTGTAGCCATTTAGAGACAATCTGGATATTGTCCAATCCGATGTCTTTCTTCTCTGCAAAGGACAGAGTGCTTTTCCAGAACTTCTACACCTGCTCCGTTCTTTTCTAACAAGGGATGGTGTCTTTGTAACTTTATGTCAGAAACTAAGTAATCTGCATCCTTGAAGTCTAGCCTTGTAGAACGTTCCTCTGACTTTGTTCCCTTGTCTCTATGCGCGGGTTGGTGCTGTGAGACTCTAAACTGGTGATTTTTAAACAATCTTTTTCACAACAAAACAATCAAGTATGTACGAATACTTCCTAAAAATTCTTCCCTTTTTGATGTTGTCAAAACCAACACTATTCAGCTAGTAAGGTATCTGTTTCGAGTTTACAAATGATATTCTAACAAGTTTAATTACTAAAAAACTGACTTCCTTAAATACTCAGTCTGCCCTATGAATCTTTCCCCTCAACATGAGAGACATTTCTCGATTAAGGTTTCAGGGCGATAAACTGATTATACTTGAATGTGTAAGTTCAGTTAAAGATGAGGCAAAAATTTTGAGACAAAAAGTTATTGTCTTCAAAATTAGAAGAGACTTATATTATTTCATTGATTTGTTTACAACTTTTGGAAAGTAGTAAATTACAAGTACAATGAAAGCTATTAAAAATATTCAAATGTTGCTAGAATAAAAATAATACTCCATCTGTCCCATGGCAATTGTCCCCATGGGATTCGGCACAATAACCAATGTAGTAGAGATAGATAAAATTAATATTTTATTAGTGAGTGTGTATTAACTTTCCATTTTAGGTAAGGGGACAATTCGTGTGGGACGGACGAAAAAGGAAAGAGGGACAATTCGTGTGGGACTGAGGGAGTATATTTTTAGGAAAAATAAGGAAATATATCCCCATCTTTGACAAATTAGGAAAATATATCCCAAGGTTTTTCTGTTAGGGAATTATATCCCAGAGTTAAGTTAGGGAATTTTGTCCTCCTTTGTTGACTCATCAGTTAAGTGTCATGTGGCGCTGACGGGCATTGACTAAATTCCACATAGCGCCACATCAACGCCCTTTGGCAAATGATGTGGCATTTTAATTTTTAAATAAGATTTAAATATTCTTAATATATTCTAATTTAATTATTATTATTTTTATTTTACTTATTAAAATATTATTAAACAATAAAAGTATTAGTTGAAAAATAAATATATTTATTTTTAAGAATAAAAGCATTTTTTTTTTAAGTAGACTAAAAGATTTAATTGAAAAGCTATCTATGGTATTTCACTAGCAATAAGATATATATTAAATATTTTTGTCATCCAAATAAAATAACTTTGAGTTACTCGGCGCACTAATTAGTGTAATTTTTTTAAAATTTGAAAAGTGTGTAATTAGCAATTAAGATAATGAAATAAGACATAATATCACATTTGACGTACATGCATAATGCAATAAAAACAAAGAGATAAATAGCATTTCGCGTCATTTAAATGTGGAGATTGTGTTTTCCAAAAATAAGTGGAGACTGGAGAGAGATACAACTAATAATAATTAATAGAATATTTTAATTAAAAAATAAAATATTATAAAAAAACTAATAAATAAAAATAAAAATACATTAATAATTAAATTAAAATATATTAAGAATATTAAAAATTTTATTTAAAAATAAAAACGCCACATCATTTGCCACATGCAATCGATGTGGCACCATGTGGCATTGGGTCAATGCCAAATCAGGGCCACGAGGCACTTAATATATGATTCAACAAAGGAGGACAAAATTCCCTAATAGAACTAAACTCTATGATATAATTCCCTAACAGAAAAATTTAGGGATACATTTCCCTAATTTGTGAAGGATGTGGATATATTTCCCTATATTTTTTATAGTTAAATTTATCATTTTGATGTGTTTTGCATTTTTTTATGAGAGAAAAGTAATATTTTGTTTATTTTTTATTACTTAAAATATTAAAAGAGTGAAAAATATATTTTTAAAAAAATAATGAATAAATTCATTGGCCCAACGGGCTAGCCCAAAAACCGAAGGGTTAGGGTAAAGATATTTTAGCCCAAAAAAATTCCAGCACAATTTAACCTGGACCGATTAACCCGCAGCCCGATAGGGTTGGATCGAAACCCAACGAGTTGACCCGATTGATATTCTAGTGCAACACATTAAAGTAGCTTCATAAAAAATAACATTGCATGTTATTTCTACAAGCTCAACGGTCTTGTTAAGTACTATATATCCCTTGTGACAAGGATGTCAGTATCCCAGGAACACACTTTCATCAGCTTTGGGAGAAAAAACATTTAACTTTGACTTCCCATTGTTGTGAATATAACATAGAGAACCAAAAGCACGAAGATGAGCTATTGAAGAGTTATGACCACGATATACTTCTAGGGACTTTTATGCAGATGACTGTTGATGACGCTTATGTTATGTGTGTAGGAAGATGTGATTATAGCTTCTCCTAGTAGCGTTCGCTCAAATTGATATCTGCCAGCATGATCCTCACTGCCTCCTTGAGCGTTCAATTCCTTTTTTTGGCTAGAGCATTTTGTTGTGGAGTCATTTGGGATGATCTCTCATGGCCGATTCCAGCTTCAGCACAAAAGTCCATGATAGGTCCATTGCAGAACTTGATACCCTTGCCTGATCAGATTCTCTTCACTGTGACTCCTTTATCATTTTGGATGTGCACGACCAACTTAGGAAAAATCATCTTCACTTTGTCCTTAGTCCTGAGGAGCTTCACCCAGCATATCTCGAGTAGTCATCCACAACTATAAGAGAGTACTTTTTCCTCTAATTGTGGGTGGGGTCACCGGCCCAAATAGATTGATGTGTAGTAACTCCAATACCTACTTTGTACTGGCATTAACGATCTTGTTTTCTAAAGAAGTTTTAGTTTGTTTTCCTAGTTGGCATGCTTTGCATATGTCTTATTTCTTGAAATTGTCCTTGGGTAGGCCTGTTGCCAGGTCGTGCTTGGCCAAGCGGTTGATGATCTTTAAATTCAATTTACTCAGCATTTTATGCCACAACCAGTTTGTTTATCTAAAACTGGTCGCTATAAAGCATGAGCTTGCTTGTCCACTCTATTAGTCTACCATATACAAACCTCCCTTCCTTATTCTTCTGAGTTTGACTTCATCTGAAGCTTTATCTCGGATCTGACAATCTGATTCGGCAAAGGACACAACATAATCATTCTCACTACGCTGGCTAATGCTTAAAAGGTTATGTTTTTGGTTGGTGACTAGGGAAACATTTCTTTTAATGATGATTTCAGTTTGTTTCACGCATCCCTTCGTGATTACTCTTCCTTTGGAGTTGTCACCAACCATGATCGGTGGTCCTCTGACCATTATAAGATCTGAGAGAAGATCTTTTTCTCCAGTCATGTGCAGAGCATCCACTGTCTAGGATCCACACACTCTTTTTCCTTTGAAACTGACTTGCATGTACCTGCACCTGCGAAGCACAAATTATGCTTTAGATCCCCGATTAACTACGAATCCTGTAGGGTTAGTGTGTTGGATCCATCCTTTAGGAATCCAAACATGAGTCATCCTCAAGGCAAGTAGCTTTTCAGTGCTTCTTCCTACACCTTCATCTCCCTTCTCAAATAATGCATGCCATTTGATTGAGAAAATGTAGAGGTGAGTGCAGTCTTTTTGGAAGTAGGCTTCATAATAGGACCTCGAAAAATGCTTCCGGATGTGTGTGATATCCATGTGGTTGTTTCCCACCATGGTTAGCCTTCTTAGCCCTTGAAAATGAAATCTAATTGAACTTAGGTCTCTAGTAGGTGTTCCTCCTACTTCGTATATTCCTCCTCTCATTCCCAGTATGAGATTTAGGTCTCTTGTTATGGACAAAATCAAGTTGGTTGTTTGATTTTCTTGCAACTAAAGCTGATTGCTTGGTCAAACTGACTTCATTACAGTAGAAATATATTGCTTTACTAGTTTCTTAGGTTGAACTGGCTTCCTCCTAGTTTGTGATTCAGCCAGTTTAGGAACATACTATTTTACTAGTTTTTTTTCCCGATGAATTGACTTCCTTTATCACTTGTTAGTCGGTCAATTTAGGATTGTTGGCATTGCAACATTTAACCTTTCCAACAGAAGCTAAAACACATTTGGCTATCCCCTTGCCTTTCAATCTTGACTGATCACTGGAGTTTTCTTTTATAAAACACATTTCTTCCTTCTAGTGTCAATTCCTTAAGAAGATGCAGAATTTTCAAAACATTTTCACTAATTCTATTCTCATTTCTCCCATTAATGTCATTCTCACCTAATTAAGTCCCTATATATATATAAGAGTAATCAAATGTGAATGTTTTTTTGTGATGAGAAATAAGAATAAATCTCAACCTTTTAAATTGTGATCTAAAACTCAAAAGTTAACAAATCTCGTGTGCATTTTAGTGCGGTTTATATTCATAATAAGGTAATTTTGTCACTTTTCATATATTGTAAATTTCGGCTTTCATTTTAACTAATACTATATGCATTATATAACTACCATATATGTATTATGTAAAACACTATGCATATCATGTGATTTATGCATTTTACATAATTTCATCTATAAATTTGTGCATTATATCCTTACTGGATGCATTTTATGCACAATTTTTATTCATTTTACGAGAATGAATAAAATGCATATGGACTTCACTAAAATGCACACAAATTTTTTTATCTCTTAGTGTTGGATCACAATTTTGGAAGGTTTGAGATTTTATATTGTTATTTCTCACCACAAACTCTATTCTCGCCTGATTTATATATATGTTGAATAGGTATCAATCTTAACCTTTGATTTTGATACATAAATGACTATGATTATTATTTTTCAAATTAACACTTATTAATTTTAATAGGGACAGTTGTGTACTTCAATGAAACAGAATCTACTAACTAAACAAATTTAATATGATAAACTCTAGTATGAGACAGTCTCATCATTTTTATTTGAGACGAATTTAATCATGTATTTAATTTATTAAAATGATGTATTGTTTATTGCAACTAATGTAATCTTTTACACGAAAAAAATGAAATGATGTATTTAACTTATTAAAATGATGTATTAAGGTCCGTCTCACAGTAAAAAATGGTGAGACCGTCTCTCAGGAGACCAACTCATATATTATACTCCCTCCGTCCCGGTTAAATTATCCACATTTGACCGGGCACAATAATCAATGGATGTGAGTGATAGTGGGATGAATATTTTATCGATATGTGTGAAAATTTTGCTATTTTAAGAAAGTGGACTAACATTGTGGGACAAACGAAAAAGGAAATGTGGATAATTTACTCGGAACGGAGAGAGTATTAAAAAATCAAATACAAGATTTAATATATATTATAGTGACATATGTGTGTACATATGTATTGAAATGGGTAGATTGTCCAAGTCTGATGCTTTGACGCTTTTTGTTTTGTGACAAAATGAAAGTTGAAAAAGCAGGCAGACAGCCAGTGTTGAAGTGGTACCTGGTTTAGTATTCCAGGTTAAATTTGGTCGTAACTAAAGCATTTCTTTTTTCTATTAATTATTTTTTAATTGCCAAAATGAAGTGATTTATCAACAACCCGTCAAAGGGACCATGGCTGACTGCTGTTACTGTTAAATTAATTAGTTCATTTAATTTAGTTAATTATGATACTATTAATTGCAAGCTTAATTAGTTAATTTATGTCACCAAAAAGCATTCAAATTTCTCCACTTCACTATCAACTTTTAAACTCCAAATCTTGACAACAAACCCAATTTGATCGAAATGTCACAATCTTTAAAGTGTTTGTTACTAACATTAATAAGTCGTGCCGCCGATTACAAACCAGACATACGTATATGGAAATAAAATTAATCTTCCTATTATTTCTTTTGTTTTTCAATTCTTTTTACAACAAAGATAATTTATAGCCACTATCTGTATGTGTAGATCGGATTCATTGATGAGAGTTTGTAGATAAACGATAATGTTGGGTAGAATCTAACCTATTGTCCCACCCTGAAAAAAATGAGGTCTTTTGAAAAATTTTCAAAAATAAAATTGTGAGACTTGATCAACTTGAAATAAACAATATCATACAAAATCATGTAACATGTTTAAGATTGTTAAATAGTACTAATGTTGGTGAAAACTGGTGTTCTAAAATTAATACTCTCTCCGTCCCAGGACACTCGCAACGTTTTCCTTTTTAGTCCATTCCAGAACACTTACAACGTTTCATTTTTTGGAAAATTTTTATTAATTAATTACCCACTTCTCCTAACCATACCCCACTAACTCTTCTAATCACTTTTTATTAACCTCCATGTCCGATCAAACGTCTCAAAAGACTCGGGACGGAGGGAGTAATTAATATCGAGGTTCTAAATTATGATTTAAGGGATTTAATTACTTTGTTGCATACGATATTTGATTAATAAACCTTGTTATTTTCTGAAGAAAGTTTTTAATTCGGGAACAAACATATAATAGGGTTACCAGATATCTCAAACATATACCAATTACTTTGACATATTCAAAGAAATAAATAAATAATAATATTGAAAGATAAAAAAACAAAGTTTAAACTTTAATTGGTTATTTTAAAAAGTGTTGCCACTTTCTCAATGAACTTATGTATAACATGGCTCCAGCCTCTAGGGGATAACATTTATTTATTTATTTATTCTGGTTTGAATTATAATTTATAAATCTAACAACTACGTGGGGTAAGTTCACAACTTGATTATCATTGAATAATTATTTGAACACTTGAATTAAAAAAAAAAAAAACTTAGTAATTAAAAAATGTTGCCAAGACTTGGGCTATGATTAGTGAATAATTGGATTTGTTATTTATATAATGTGGGGGCTAGTCTAATTATCAATTAATATCTGTAAATTTCAGTCTAAAGTCGCATGCATTTGCCTCTATTAATCTTATATTCTATAACATAAATCTTGCTTGGTTGACTCTTCACACTTTCAAATATTGGAACAATTATTTGACTTGCACTTGGAGGTCAGAGTGTTCATATTGAAGCCCAAAAGTCATGGTCAAAACTCTAATATGACCAAAAAGGGTAATAGTTAACTGTAATGAATTCACTAGTTTTTGTAAATTAAGGAGTACAATTAGATTTTACATTAAAAAAATATGTACAATTAGTGATGGCGAACCAAAACTAGCCATTCTAAATTGGAATCATTTTTTAATGGAAGTTCAAGAATCATTAAGCTGTGGAAGAAATAAAAATTAAATGTAAATCGATGATTCGGAACTGGAATCGCCGATTCACAATAGTAATTTTTTTTTCAAAAGTAGCTTTGTGAACTGACAATTCCAATTTTGAACCCTCCAAACTGTCAGTAACAGTTACATTTTCAAAAAAATAATCATGGAATAGCGATTTCTTTTTGGAATTGACAGTTTTGATTTTAAACCGTGATTCCAATGATAATTTTCTTCATTAAAGTAAGATTTTTAAAAGAAGAATTTGAATCAACAGTTTGAAACTGGAATCTTCTTGTTAGAAAGCATTCCTATCTATTTGTTATTTTGATGTGTCAAAAGTTTGTATAACAACCATCAAGTTAAGAGCGTCTCTAGATTAACTTAGTTCATATAAACTTGTAAAGTCCTGTTAGATATATCGAGTTGTAACAGAACTGACGAAGCTGATCACACTACAAGAAAAAAGCAAAACGACAACGGTTAAAAAGTGTTGTTGTTGGGCATTTTAAAGTGTTGTCGTAAGTGGCGTTGTTGTAAGATGGTACTGAAAGACAACATTTTTGAAACTGTTGTCGTTTCTAAAAAAGACAATTGGTTTAAAACTGTTGTCTTTTAAATCATTGTCTTTTCTCCAGCATGAAAAAAATTAAAATGGAGAAAAGTGGGTATCGATCCCAGTACCTCTCGCATGATACGCGAGAGCTATACCATCTTAACTACATACACAAATTATATAATTCATATGTCATTTATAATTATAATTATTAATGCATCTTTAATCTAAATCAAATAAATTAGCACATATTTTTTTGTCATTTAATATTTTATAATTAGTGTAAAAATCGAGGTATTTTTTAAACACTTCATATTTTTTTTGAATAATCATTTAAACATATTTAATTCCCCTAAGTTATTAATTTAAAATTCACATACCCACATGTTTCAAAGGTATTTCAAACCTATGATAGGTTATCAACAAAAGGGTTTTATCACGCACAATTATTAATTTAGTAGCTAGAAATATGGACATAATCTTATACTCTCAAATGATATTTTATTTTAGATTTAATTATCTTATTTCCTAAATTTAGTTATTATTTTTACAAAAATAAAAATTCAATATAAAATAATATAGGGATACTATTAAATATACCAAATGTAACGTTTAACTCTTAAAAATATTACAGAGTATATTTTTATCAATTAAATAAGAATCACTAAATTTTTAAAAAAAAATTAGAATAACAACACACAAATGCAACTGTTGTCTTTTGTTAATAGACAACACGTAAACAAAAACACTAGTGTAAAATTGTTATCTTTTAGCGTATTTTTTAGCAACTGTTGTCTTTTCGATAATAGACAACACATAAACAACAACACTTGTGTAAAACCGTTGTCTTTTAGCGTATTTTTTAGCAACTGTTGTCTTTTCGATAATAGACAACATATAAACAACAACACTTCAGTTAAACCGTTGTCTTTTAGCGTATTTTTTAGCAAGTGTTGTCTTTTCGATAATAGACATCACATAAACAACAACACTTGTGTAGAACCGTTGTCTTTTAGCATATTATTTTACTAAAAGACAACACTTTTATTTACAACAACACTTTTTTAGTCTACAACAACACTTTTTAACGAAAAGCGTTGTCTTTTTAGTGTTGTTGTTCAATGTTTTTCTTATAGTGTCAAGATAAATTGGTGGAAATACAAAGCGCCAGTTTGGATCGTGTGGAGTAAGGAGAAACCAACTACAAATTTGGAGTTGATGACTCAGAGAAACTAATGGAAGACACCAGCCTGGATCACCTCCAGTCTACAACGTCAGTTCCTACTCACACGTAGAGACAAAGAGAACAAGTAAGAGGAATCACCGAAGATCAGTCTTTAAGAGTGGAGATTCATTAAAGACTAATGAAGCACTAACCAGTTCAGATTCCTCAGACTGGCACACAAAAGTAGAATATCGACATCCTGTGTCAGAAAAGCACGTAGCAGGTGCCGAACCTCAGGAAAAGCGCTCTGCTCCTGTCAGGAAAGAGACGCATCAGATCGGACGATGCTCAAATGTCTCTAAACGGCTACAATTTGAATTACTCATACTTCGTCTTTAACACCATGAAGTATTCAGAGTAATAAAAAAACGAGAAAAGCACTGGAACTCTGCTCTAATAAAAATCCAATCGTTTCTATCATCTAGGCTATCTCTCAGTCTTCTGTGTGTCATCTATTGAACACGAGACTCGCAACTTCTTAGCTTGAGTTATATTATTGGTGTTCTTTCTCTTCTAGAAAGAACACAACAGTCACTGCAGATCTCCAATAGTGATTCTTACAGGTGTTTAGCCAATCAGTTCGACAGTTCAAAAGGAATTATAAAGCTCTCAATTCCGGAGGAGGAAGCTTAGTGAATTTCCAGACCAAAATGCGAAGAGATGACGTAGGACTTTAGGCTCCGAACATCTATAAATTCCTTGCTTTTTTTTACTACTTTCTTACATTTCTACAAAGTTTTTAAAACTCAACACATTCTAGTGTTGAAGTATATTTGAACTGAACGATAAACTCAATGTTCGCTAATAAAGTGTTTTCAAAAATACAAATTGGTCAATAACAACCAGTTTGTGAGTGCAAATTTAAATCTTAAAATTTCCGCTACATACTATATATACTCTGATTTCGGGTTAAACGCAAGACCAATGTAATTATCATAATAGATCAAAAAGATTTACAACTAAAATTCAATTATTTATTTTAACTCTTTTCATCCCAGCCCCTTATCTTATTTATTTATTTTATCTCCTTAAACGATGAGGGGAATTTGAAACTCCCAATCTCTACCTATGAGTGAAAGATTTAAAATCGAACTTTCCTAAACTCTAATTTAATATTATAAGTATAACTAATTAAAAATCTCATCACAATTTTCAAGGAAATAATGTTTTAGCTGTCTGTCCAAAAACAATCTTAGAATATGTTCTACATCATGACAAATATACCGATCATTTCAAATAAGAATAATTGGATGTGTGCATGCATTATAATAGGAACAAAAAGGCCTTACACATTTATTTGGAAAAGACATGTATCACATTTTATCTAACCAATTTTGTTTCGTTAGAAGAACATTCATATTCGATTTAGAATTTTATTCATAAAATATTATTTCAAATATTTATTTAGAATATTAAAGATTGAAAAGTATAACAGTATTTTACAGACCTTAATATTATATATATGCAAGACTATTACATCTTTTTTTTCCATATCTTTGTCATGCCCCTAATTAATATGTTTTGAATATTATCCCACATTAAAAATAGCAGCTGGCAAAAATAAGAATAAATTAATAAATATTATTTTGCCTTAGATTTCAGTTCATCATCAGATAACAGTCCAAATTAAAATGCGACTTTGAAATATTCAGATCAGTCACCTACGAAGAATCGTGAATTAAGTGAAACTCTTGAAAAAAGAAATTAAAATGCCAATTTTATTCATGATAATTTTCTAGAAACATTTTCCTCAATATATGCTATATATAGTAGATATATATTGTATACATATGATGTGATTAATAATATTTATGACTATTTCCTGAAATAATCAGCACCATTTACAATAATGCATAATTAAACATAAATTCTATTAATTTGAATGGAGTTAGTTTATCTGACAACCGATTTTTATGGGATATAGGAAAATATGTAGATTAATCGTCTTTGTTAAATTAAACAAACATGATGTAATTGGTTTATGAATAAACATCATTTCAAAATATATGAGCATCATTTTTAAACCAATCAAACAAGTATATATGATGTAAACAAGCATAAAATTTTCAATAATTTTATAAGAAATACACGAAAATTCAAACATGCATATATATGATTAATCTTTGTGAGTATTTTAAATAATCGATAAATCTCAAATATTAATGACCGATAAAAGGAGGGTGAAAATTTATTCTTAATTATTATGGCATAATTTTTTTCTCATAAACTATCACCAGTACAGGCTTTTTTTATTTTATTTAATTATTTAAAATCTCTGATTTGAACATCAACAATTACCACGGGTCTTTCATGAACTTCGAATTTTAAGTAACACGTGTGAAATCTCATGTTATCAATTAAGACTAAGACATTAGAGAAAATAAAATTTAATAAAACAAATAATAGAAATTAATTATTGGATAAAAGAAAATATTAGAAAAATGAATGAATGTTATTTATATTCGTAATTTCCTTTGGGTTTCATCATATCTTCGTGGCTGTTTCATTTTTTTTCCAACATGAGCTGTAACCACTTTCCAACATAAGAAGGAAAATATTATTATTATTATTATTATTATTATTATTATTATTATTATTATTATTATTATTATTATTATTCTTGAAAACATGGTTAATTATTTGCATATAATTCTATTTTATAGCAAAACAAAATCACCGATTATTCTATTGTTTTGCTATATCAAATGCTAATTAGCGTTTATTACACATAATCAAATGTACATTACAATTATAGTTAAGGATAACGATACTAAATTGTCATAAACTTTTACGGTTGAGATATGATCACGATTCTAAAAATCTCCATGTTTACTTAATTCTCTATAAGTGGAGTGTATGATCACGAAACATTACACTAATTCAATAGCTAGCTTTATTGACTTGTTATTTTAAATATGCTGGAAATTTAACTTAAACGAAGTTCTCTTATAACGCTAACACGAATTCCTGATCTTTAATTAGTAGTATGATCATGCCATATTTTTATTACTAAGAAGATGTACGAGGATGAAAATGAGCAAAAGAAAAATTTAGTTATAGGTTTATATATAATTTTTATATGTAAAATCTAATGAAAAGTTTATAAATTGGCCACTCAATAGATGCACCTAAAACTTATCTATGCTCCCATTCATAACTTATTGTATAATTTTATAAGTGAATATGAAGGTCGAGATTCGAATCATATGTATCATCTCTTATTTACACGTATTATTAATTCTTGATAATAATTTACACATAATTTGCCTAAGTTTACCAAACACACATAAATGAGAAAAGAAAAACGAATATATTATAGATTAAATGGCGACCCCACCATGGTCTAATGGCATGCTTTTTTACATGACCACGAAATTATTGACGTGACCGGTTTTATATAGGGAAGAAAATGCCCCATGCACTTCAAATTTCATCTATAAATACCTCACTCCCCATACTCAATACTCACCACCTCAACACCCAAAAACAAAAGGCAAATTATCCTGCTTCTACTAATGGCAATCGAGTCCCGTAAAATCGGCATTATCGGCGGCGGCATTAGCGGCATGGCAGCCGCTAAGCAGCTGTCCAGTTACGAGCCGGTGGTCTTCGAGGCCACCGACTCTATTGGAGGGGTTTGGAGACACTGTTCGTACAGGTCTACCAAGCTCCAGACCCCTCGATGCGACTATGAGTTCTCGGATTTTCCGTGGACTCAAAGGGACAACGTGGATTTCCCTTCTTACCAAGAAATATTGGACTACTTGCATTCCTATGCCACCCACTTCGACGTCCTCAAATTCGTTAAGTTCAACTCCAAGGTGGTGGAGCTCCGGTTCGTCGGCGACAGTGAAAAGTCCGGCGAATACGGCGCCCTTCTGCCGGGCCATCCCGTGTGGGAAGTCGGAGTTCGGATCGACAAATCGGAAGATATCCAGGTTGGTTTCTCAATGCATGCATGTTAATATATATATTCTAGTTTTGATGCTGATTATATATATGAAAATTGATGATGAAGTGGTATGCATTCGAGTTCGTGGTGATCTGCACCGGAAAATACGGCGACATACCGGCGATTCCAAGATTCCCACAGAATAAAGGGCCTGAGACTTTCCATGGGAAAGTTCTGCACACACTCGACTACTGCAAACTCAACCAGGAAGAGTCGACTCAGTTGCTCAAAGGCAAGAAAGTTGTCATCTTCGGATACAAGAAATCGGCCATCGATTTGGCTGTTGAATGTGCAGAAGGAAATCAAGGTATATTTACATATCCATCCAAATTTCCCACTCGGTTTTTTTTTTTTGTGTTTTATTTTATATAATTTGATGCTGCATGGAGTTCTTAAACTAGTGTGGACACAGAAACAGAAACTTGGCATGGACTTGGTATTTTAATGAAAAACAAGAATCCCAGCAACTAATCAAAATCAATAAATATATATATATTTTTTGGCGTTAAACAATGATATATTCCTTTTTAAGAAGGATTCCAGAAAGCGTAATTGACACAGTAATCAGCCAACTTTGCCATTTTCGGTTCATTTAAATAGTTATATTATTACAATACAAAGTTTGTCAGAATATTTTTTCCTGTTTCACACTGCTACCTCCCACATGCCATTGTTATTTATTCTATTCTCTCTAACTACTCGAACTAATTCGGTTTAATTAACTATTGGTTGAATAATTAGCAAAAATGCTTGAGAGATTTGAGTTCAGACGAGTCAACCTAAGAGGAAACAGTGTGATGGATCATAGCTAATTTATTCCTTAATCATACTTAAGTGAAAACATTAAACCAGAAAACCATTGTTTTAGGTAAAGATGAATAGTATTTAGGAGACTTTCTTCACCATCTTTCAAAAGAACCTTTTTTTTTCCATCAGTTGAATCAGACTTTGAATTCAGTAACCTGACTTCTGATTGGACGAAGTTAGTATGTATAAACATTGATAAAAGTAAAAGTAAATGATCTTGTCTGATGAGTTCAAGATTTGGATGGTTGTATCTTAGGAGCGGAGGGGCAGCCCTGCACCATGGTGGTGAGAACACTGCACTGGACCGTACCACATTACTCAGTTTGGGGGCTCCCATTTTACATGTTCTATTCAACCAGGGCGTCCCAGTTCTTACACGAACGACCTAATCAAGGCTTCCTCCGAACCCTCCTCTGCCACATCATCTCTCCATTGGTATATAACTATCTCTCTCTACATGTATGTATATCAGTATCAGAGCTGTGATTTTGATCATGGTGTTTGAATTCACAGAGAAAGGCAGTGTCAAAGACCATTGAGCACTACTTGACATGGAAGCTTCCCTTGGAGAAGTATGACCTGAAACCTGAGCACCCTTTTGAGGAGGACTACGCGTCGTGCCAGATGGCGATCCTTCCCGAGAACTTCTTCTCCGAGGCTGACAAGGGCAAGATTCTGATAAAAAGATCAGCTTCCAAGTGGTGGTTTTGGGAGGGAGGGGTCCAGTTCGATGATGGGACCAAATTGGATGCTGATGTGGTGGTGCTTGCCACTGGCTTCGATGGGAAAAGGAAGCTCAAGGCTATAATTCCAGACCCTTTTCGGTCTCTGCTGGAACTCCCTTCAGGCATGATGCCTCTATACAGGTAAGGTTGGAATGCTGTCTGAAAGTGAAAGCTCTCCATGATTGTCTTGTAATAATGCTAATGAATGAATGGCGATGTGCAGGGGTACGATGAATCCCATGATTCCGAATATGGCGTTTGTTGGTTACATCGAGAGCGTTTCGAATCTTCAGACAGCTGAGATACGGTGCAAATGGCTGTCGCGGCTGGTGGATGGGCATTTCAAGCTACCAAGTGTGGAGAAAATGCTGGAGCAGACTGCCAAGGAGATGGATATCATGAAGAGGGCAACAAGATTTTATAAAAGAAGCTGCATCTCAACCTTCAGCATCAACCACAGTGATGAGATTTGTGAAGAGATGGGGTGGAGTTCTTGGAGGAAGAACAATTGGGTTTCTGAAATCTTTAGCCCTTACACCAGCCAGGATTATCAAGACAAGATCAAACAACCATAACTATATTCTATGATGTTCCATTCCATTAATGCAAGCAATTCATATACACATATATAGATGGTCAAATAATGGGAGACATGTATAAGCTTGTCCGAATGAAATAAAACAATGTTTTTTATCATATACAGTACAAGAAATGCTGCAAGCAAACACATGATACTCTAAATTCCACAGGAAAAGTTGGATAGGGGTCGGTTTCATTCAACTTTTGAGAAACTTCAAGGTCTCATCAATGTGCTTCTCGGGTTGGAATTGATTGTTGTAGACAAGGCGACAAACTCCATTTTTGTCGAGAACATAGGTCTGCCTTCCTGGTAATGCGCCGAAGAGGTCGGATGGGACGCCCCACTCCTTCCTAATCTTGTTGCCCTCATCACTAAGCAGGGTAAATGGGAGTCTGTATTTCTCTGCAAAGGCCTGCATCACACAAAATCACAACGTTTCTGTTGAATACAATACACAATTTTCTAGTTACTTAAGAGAAACAATAATATTACCTTGTGAGATGCGGCATCATCACCACTGATCCCTATCACTTCAGCTCCTGCTTTCTTGAATTTCTCGTACGAGTCCCTGAAAGCGCATGCCTGCAAACATGTGGATACATCAACAAACACATACTGTTTTTGATGCAAGGTTGAGTTGAATATATGCAAGGAATCATTTATTCACAAATGCTTCACTACTACAATACTCAATCGATGTGTGGATATAGGAGGCATGATGACCTGCTCTAGATACTGTTACTAATCGGCATGCATCAAACACCAACTCTTTTATGGTCAATTGTGCAATATGAGAGAGTACCTGTTTAGTGCAACCAGGGGTTTCATCAGCAGGGTAAAAATAAACAACCACAGGCTTGCCTTTGAATTTAGAAAGGCTCACAGGCTTCCCATTTTGGTCTTTCAATGTAAATGAAGGTGCTTGCGTTCCTTCCGACACCTACGAATTCCCACAGCCCACAAAACAGTAGAAGCAAATTAAGCAACACTTTACCTTTAAAAAAACAATACAATTATAATAAAAGTTTCCCATTTTGGTTAGCATGAAAAAGAAGAATTCAACAAAGAAAATGAGTAATCTTGGTGAATGTACCTTGGCAACAATCGCACTTCTCCCTATAAGAGGTGATGGGATTGAGAAGTGGGAAGAACTCGAGAGCTTGAGGCCATGGAATTGAGATTGTGAAGATTTAGAGAGATTGTGAGAGAAAACTGGTTTTGGAATTTGAGTGTGAAGTAAAGAAGGAAGGCAGTGGTTTGTATGGAGAGAAATTGAAGCCATATTGCAGCTGAAAATGCACTTCTGAGACTTCTCTCTCTTATTCTTTCAAGAAAAGTTTTCTTGAATTGACACTGCATTTTTCTTTTATTATTATATTTTTTTTCTTGGGTAATCCTTAAAAAGTTGAAGAGAAAAGATAAGGAAGAGATGAAGTGGAAGGTGAATGGGATCTGCGTGGACTATTGCTAACCCAACAATTCATTAACATGCTCCAACTACATATATCTATCTCTACAACACATGCATTTCATTTTTTCCATATCTTTTTGCCTTACTAATTTAAATCTATTAAGGAGATTTATATGTAAGAATTCTCCAATAAAACTTTTTTGAGATCAATCTTTTTCTTTTGTCGTCTCTCTCACTACAAAAAAATCAGATAAAATCCAACTTAATTGCCATATTAAATTAAAAATTAGTTCATCTATAAGGGGAATATTACCTTTGCTAAGTAATTTATCAATAATGTTATTATTGATATACAAGATTTTAGATTAAATAACTTGATAAATTGCAAATGGATTTCTTGGAGGTCAAAACATCAATTTTAGTACAAATTATGTCTTTTTTTAATTCTATTATCAACTATTTTCTTTTTAATTTTAATGTCTAAAGTATAAAAAATTATTCAATTTTAGGATGAAAGAATTTTTCGGCATCAAAAAGTTGACGGGACATACCGTTTCACCAATGTCATATTAGAAACATATTCAAACAAATGCGTCATTTTTTAATATATGGATTTCCGACATACCGGTTAACTTTCCGATGCTGGAAATTTTTTTCATTTTAGATTTGAATAATTTTTTATAATTTAGATATTATATTAACAAAGGGAATAATCTATATATATACTAAAGGAGAGTAGTAAAAAATAACTACTCCCGCCAAAAACTTTTATATTATATTTTTTTATTTTTAATATATATATCCATATAATGTATTAAAATAGGGAAATAACTATTTTAAAATAAGAGATAACAGTTATTGCAATTGTTTTTCTTTTTTAAATCTTTCATTTTTTTTGTTTCCCTTCACGTCAATTGATAATTAAAATAAATAGACCAATTTTATTCACCAAATTTGTATTGACAATTCTCAAATATTATTTTTAGCCTATCAATATTTTGTTCATATCTCAATTATTGTATGTGGTTTACTACTACTATTCTTACAAATCGAAATATTAACTTAATTTTTATTTCTTGCAAATTCAACACAAGCAATAAATTTTAGAAACAATTTAATTCCTACGACAAGTTTGAGGAAAAAAATTATTCTTAAACTCATTATTTTATGTTAAGACATATAATACATTTTTAAATATAATATGTGTGACATGATGCAAGAGTTATGAAATTTTAATTTATAAATTTGAGGTTATTAAGGAGACGTTTATTCAAAATATAATCTATTAAAGAATATTTCAAAATTTTTAATTTGAATCCTATATATTTTATCGAACACTATCTATTTATATAATTATTATGATCTACTACAATTACAACTATTATTTAATAAACTTATATTTTTGTTCAAATGCGTAAAATATAATTATTTTATGCAAGGCACACGGGTGCATACTAATATTTATATCTATATATATTTAAAGAGAATAGTCATGTAACTGTTACTGCTAAAATCCACTATATTTTTATAATAGTTTTATCTAAAAAAAGTCACACAAATATTATTTTTATTTTTATTTAATTTTAATTGCTAGTATATTTTTATGCGACAAACAATAACAAAACTCAATAAAATTATATTTATCACTTTTTATTTAAAATATTATATTTTCATTAATTTATTTTATTTACTATGTTTAAATAGAAAGAGTGTAATTTATTGTATGAACTAATAAGTAAGTTTTATAAAAAGAATTACATAAAAATATAGAATATTTTTATTATATCATAATATAAAATATTATTTGTTCAGTTCAGTTCGCACAACGCAAATCTAGTTAGTATTAAAATTGAAAAATAGGCGCATAATTTATACTAAATTGATGTTTTGGCCTTCCATGAACCAGATATTCAAATTTATGTTCTAAACCCTGAATCCGAATCCATAAACCCTAATTATAGACCGGGATAATGGAGGGATTGCAGAATGCATACAGCAGTGCGATCTCGCTGGCGCAGGAATCAGCATCAAGAATTGGCTCATACGCCTCAGATGCTGGCCACCCGCTCCTCAAGGTAAAACCTTATCTGTGACTGTTAGCAATGCATGCAGGTAGTAGATAGTGCATTTGGTGAGAATGCGTCGATATGCCATCGTTTATGTGATCATAGCAGAATAGGCACGGTTTCCATTTTATTTTATTTATTTTTTCAAATTTCCTTTTCTGTTTATACACACTTGTTGAGGGAAGCAGGGCGCTTCTTGTTGTGTAGTTGCATTTTGATTTTGCATTATTGACTTGTGTTGTGTCAATTACGAAGATTTTGGGATGCCTAATTCAAATTACTTAGTGTAGTTATATTCAATCTTAAGCTACACCCGCTTGTTTGAATTGCTGGTTAATAGTTTGATACTTGAATGGTTTGAATCACAAATTCAGAGAGTAATTGTTGGGAGGATCATTAGCTTTAATACATATGTTCCAGCATACGAGTAATTTTATAAGATTTACAGTTGTGTTGATGTGAAGGGAACCGAAGCCTGCAATTGAATTCTATTCAAATTCAATTGGCCTTTAAATGTTTCTTGACAAACACTTGGAGATGAAGTATTTGGCCATAATGTCATTTACCTAGCCAACTATTATAAGAATTTGTTTACCGTTTGGCTCTCTGCAACACACATAGTTGCTCATGGTTACTGGTGCTGAAATGCCTCTGCCATAATGTGAAAGAAACTGTCTTGATGGAAATTAGTTGTATCTGGTTATGAAAGTTATAAGACCTCTTTTATCTGACTTTGTTTCACTCTGGAGTTTGTTGCATATATATTTCTGTGTTCTATTTGATGATTGCTTTCCCATATTAACATAACCTGTGTTGAATCATATTATCCGGCATCTGGAAACAGTAAAAAAACTTATGATGATCTCATAATACAGACAAATTGTATCAGTTTGGCATTGCTCAAAGCTTTGCGCTGTTTGCTTTGTTGCTGGAGTTTTTGTTGGTTACACTCTGAAGCGACGTGTCAAGCGCTGGGCCTCAGGAGGTTGAAAGATGATTGAATCCATTCAAGTAGGGCAGACATCTGAAGATGCTTCAAACAGGGAGGTGGGAAAACTAAGCTAGTGGTCTTTTGAATTCATAAAAATTTATACTATCTATTCTAGCCTTTTTTCTGTGGTAGATTTTTTGCTTATCAATTATATCTACCCTTCTAAGAATAAATTCCTCCATTGAACCTATAATTAGCAGCAGTGGAATCGTGGAAGTTATGGTAGGGTTTGACACTATACATATAATCTGATATGGGACATTGTCTAGTGCAGCTGAAATGGATTATGACCTGATTTACATTTTGATATACTTATTATTTGCGAAATCACAAAAATAAAACAATTGGCCCAAAACAATTCAAACTCTATTATTGGACTAATAAAATAATCTAATACTCCCTCCGTCCGCATTAGTCCCATTTTTCATTTTTGTCTGTTCCGCAGAATTAGTCTCATTTCCTAAAATGGAAAAGAGTATAATTTAACAATTGCAGATCTGATTCCAGTATATATAATAATTAAAAAATACAAAACTAATAAACTTTGAAAATGGAAAAGAGTATAATTTAACAATTGCAGATCTGATTCCAGTATATATAATAATTAAAAAATACAAAACTAATAAACTTTGAAAACAGTAATGGAGATGCGGGGGATCGAACCCCGTGCCTCTCGCATGCAAAGCGAGCGCTCTACCATTTGAGCTACATCCCCTTCTGATTTTTTTGTTCGTTATTATTTATTTAATAATTTGTTTTATAGAATCCATTTTTCCTTATCAATTAGGGGTATTGTTAGTGAAGACATGAAATATTGTTTAATTATACATATTAATCATGAGTTATGTATGAACAAAATAAAATATAAGAAAAAATAATATTTCCTCTGGCCCGAAACAATTGTCTTGTTTTTCTTTTTCGTTTGTTCCAAACAATTGTCATTTTTCCTAAAATGGAAAGTTAATATACACTCATTAATAAAATATTAATTTTCTCTATCTTTACTCACATTAATATCTGTGCCATTTAGAAATAGGACAATTATTTTGAGACGGAGGAAGTAAAAACTCTTATTTCACCCAAAATAGTAAATGAGAATTGATTATTAAAAACTAGGGTGGGGACGAGAAGATAGGAATGCCAGAAAAAAAATAAAAATAAATAAATAAAACCCCTTAACTACAACCAAAATAAATAAGAAAAAAACGGAGCATGTATAAATTCAACGCTTATCCGCTCTTTTGGTACTATTTTTCTTGTCCAATTTCTTTCCATCTTTTTATTATTCAGAATAAAAAAATTAAAAAAAAATTATTCAGAATAAAAAACATTTAAAATAAAGCACACACATTGAAAATAAATAAATAAATATAAACACATTGGAATCTCTTTCTCTTGTGTTTCTTGTTTTTTTTTTAATTTAATATTTTTTCCTTAATATTTATCAAGGGAAAAAGTGTCGTGCCTCCCCCTATAAATATTGAACAGGGGCAAGCCACTGCCTCAGAAGCTCCACATTTTATAATCAAATTATGATTAATTGCTTCGTAATTTAATTATGTTTTGCCCTCTTTCCATCAGTTGCTGATGACCTCCTTGCCTTCTCCCTTCCGCCGCCGTGTCTCCTCCACCACCTTTGCATGGTATATTCGCCTTGTCATATGTATGCAAATCTCTGCTTTTCATGCATATCTCATATTATTTTATCTTTCTAATTACAACGCAAGATCTCTGCTTAAAAGAAATTTTGGAAGAAGGCAAGCCTGGTGTTGATCCGATCTCCATTTTTTGCACAATTGCGCTTGATAGTTGACTAATCTGCTGATTTTAAATTAATCCATGTTGAAGATGTTTAGAATACGTAAGTTTCGACAAACATTACGGGGACATCAGGTGTTTGATGAAATGTGCATTAATGGGAGTTTTTCTTTTGACTTTATAAAAGAGAGGTGGCGTCATGCATCTCAGTAATCATGATATATACACCCATCATCATGTGAAAGGCCAAAGCTGCATTCACACATACAATTGTTATCCAACAAATAGCTAGCGCTTACCAATATTAAAATCGAGCATATAGATACAGCAGTATGATAATTGATAAAAAAAGACAATCTTGATTATGCAAAGCATGCAAATTGTTTGATGCAATCACAGTGATGAAAATCTTTGCAAGAATCTGAATTGCTTTTAACAAATGGCTGGTGTGGATCTGTGATTGTAGTGGGAGCATGATTTGATGAAAGGAACTCGTGCAAACAGAATCAAAAAGCTTCAAAAACTCTCAGTGGGCAATCTCATCATAGTTCCGTGGTAAATCTGAGGCCAATGGATGACAATGAAGGAAGAAGCAATTTGACAGGGATTAGGCAGATTGTTAACCTCAAGAGGTTCCTTCAGAAATGGCAGAATGTCGCGCTCGGCTCCAAGGACAGAATTAGCCATCGATCTGGGGAAGTGAATCATGGTCATGGTATTTCACCTACAGTTACTGGGAGACTGACTTCAAATGTGTATGCTGAATCAGATGAGGACACTGGCCAAAGCCCTGAACCTCCGGCTGATGTTCCCAAAGGTTACCTTGCTGTGTATGTTGTCCCTGAGTTTCGGAGGTTCATCATCCCAACTAGCTACCTTAGCGATCCACTGTTCAAGGTGCTGCTGCAGAAGGCTGAGGAGGAGTTTGGATTTGATCATAGTGGCGGGCTAACTATCCCATGTGAGATTGAGACCTTCAAGTATCTCTTGCAGTGCATGGAAAATAAGAGGAAAGATCAAGATGATGATAAGCTTTTAGAGGTTTAAATCTTTCGGCTCTTTTCTTTATTTTGAATCTGTTTTTTCTCAGTGATTGAACATTGTGATCGAGTTCAAAAAACTATGAGCTCTGCTTTTTAGTTTATCCATTGTGACTGAACCTTGATCTTAGGAAGTTGTTGGTTGATGGTAGCACCATAATTTAATTTTGACATGGATGATTTATCCCATTAATTAGTACATAATAACATATTCATCAGTCTCTCTCTCTCTCAATGCATGTCTGTATATGAGCATTGAGCGGCACTCATTACTCATAGACAAGGGAAATGGATTTCATTGATGGACATGGACTGCACAAATTTTCCCTTCACTCTCCAACCAATTACTATGAAACCTACATTTAAATCCCACAAAACCGTAACACTTTTTGTGGTTTTGGGCTTAGATACCTCACCCCACCAACACGAAGTATTTGACCTACAAGAATTCTCTATTTCCTTTTAACCCAATTCTCCAACTAAGCAAGCTTAAAGTAGGTTTCCAAATAATTAACTCACAAGCTTTTTGTTCTCCTCAAGATCTTTGCATTCAACAATTTGTTGAAAATTCAGATCTGGTGGAATAATTGACTCTCGTATCCGATTCGAAATATATATGAGACTCTGAAAAAAATAAAAAATAAAATCGTGCTACTTTAAAGAAATTGTAAGTCATTCATCAAGTCTTTCTTTAGAGAGAGAGAGGGGCAGCAGCAGCATCATATTGATATATGTCCAGTTCCTTGTTTGATGTACCTCCAATTCCATCATCAGTCATCACATGGTATGTGTACCTCTGCTCTTGGAATTCAGTCACTCTCATTCACTCCTCCTCCTTCCATTTCTTCAATATAATGTTATATATACATCAATATCTAATACTCCCTCTGTCCCTTGTGATTAGTCCCAACACTTTGGGCACAATAACCAAGGGAAACCAGGATTAAAAATTTCAAAAATGGAGCCAGAATATCTGGAAATTGGATTTTCCAGAACATCCGAACCACCTCCAACTTCGATTCCAGTGGGAATTGAGCATCATGCGCTGAAATCGCCAGACTCGCCATGTCCATTGTGTAAGGCCCGCTCAGAATCGGCTTTTGATCCTCCGTGTCAGGGAGGTCGGCAAAGGGTGAATCCTCTGTCTTGTCGACCAACCACGAATCCTCTTGGACGGTGGAAACAGCTCCGATTGGGAAGACATTAGGCTAAGGGGCGACTCAAAGTCGGAGGTCCTGTTCTGGATAAGGGAGCCAAGGCTTAAGCCTTCGTCGGTTGACCAAAAATCTCCCCCCCGGACGGTTTCATCACCAGCAACGTCGATAGAGGACGGGGGCAACAAGGGCAGGGGCGATTCGTCAAGTGATTTCTTCATCGCGGGTAGGACGGGCAGCGAAAGAGAACAAGCAGCGGATGAGAGAAAGATAGAGGGACAGAGAGTGAGCAGCAGATGAGGGAAGGATAGAGGGACGGAGGACGAACAGCAAAAGAGGACGAGCGGCAGATGGGGTGAATCGATTTAGGGTTTCAGAATTTGAGAGAACGAGCGGCGGATGGGGTGAATCTATTTAGGGTTTTTTGTGAATGTGAAAGAACGAGCGAGGGGGGGTTTGTTTTAGGGTTGAGGGTAGATTATAAATAATAAATTAGGATTTAAATAATTATGTTTAGTGTTAAATTTCCTTATTTTTTTTCTATTTTCGGAAAGGGAACTAACATATGGGACGGATGAATAAGGAAAGAGGGACTAATGAAGTGGAATTGAGAGAGTATCTATTTCCAACTACACAGTGAGTCTCTTTCATTCAACTTTTACATGAAAACAAAAACGTGACTAAGAAAAATATATGAGATTGAATTATTAATGTTTAATATTATTTTTTTAATTTATTTTAGGGTGAGGATTGTATTTAATAAAATATTATTACATATATTTTAATAATTATTAAAATAAAATTATTCAATAATAAAATTAAACATGAATTGGGTGTAGTTTGAGACACCACATATTTGTTTTGATTTTTTAATTAAATTTTGCGTAGAAATCATATATTTTTCAACTTGTTTTAATTAAAGGTGACGTAATTTAAAATTAGAAATAGCGACCTGAATTTAATTAATTAGCAATCAATTAAATTCGCATTTCATCATAATTAAAGAAAATGGATTAGAACTTTTTCACATAAATTTGGTCGTTAATTCCAAATTATTTTTATGATTAATATAGAGGAAAATTATAAAATAGCACATTTTCTTATGTGAAATGCAAAAAATATGCAGAAAATAGCAAAATTGTTCATTTACCCTTACTTCTCATATGTAAGTTGTCATTTCATTTATTTAATTTTTTTTTCAAATGTTCTCACTGTTGTTGGTGTGAAAAATAAAGTAAATGATTTAAGTTTTAAATCCACACTTTAATTATAAATCTAAATAATTTAATTCAAATCCAAATTAAATTCACATTTATTATTTTATTTATTGTACTTGTTATTTCCTTGATTATAAAAGCTCCTGAGATTCTCAAAAAGAACCTCAACAGATTTCATTTCAATTATTCATAATTTGAGTCATTTTAATTAGAAAATATTGGCATAAATTAAAATTGCTATTATTTCAAATTATTAAAGTGAATTAGAATTAAAATCTTCATTTTGAATTAATAGGCAATTTGAGTCATTTTAAAGTAATTGCTAATTCATTTTAAAAAATTAATTTATTAAAGGGTATCGTGAATTCACATTTTTATGATATAAATAAGGGTTTTGAACTCAACTAATTAAATGGTGGCACAAATTGAATTTTTTATAATTAAAAGGCTGGTATAAATTAAATTAATTAAGTTTGCATGGCATGAAATTACATGTAATCAATTAATTATAAGTTTGTTTAATTTACGTATGGGTAGAGTTTCAGATTATTTCTATCATTAAAACATGTTAAAATGCTCCCAATTATTAGTTTAATTCCGTAAAAAAAATGAAATGAATAAACTATTCAATCTGTTATAAAAGGAATTTGATATGTTTAATAAGACAGTTTCAAATAATTAATTGATCTTTAAGGGCAAATAAGATTTTTGATTCAACTTTTGCTATTTTGTGCATTTATTCATAAGAGTTGTCATTTTTTGGATGTGTTTTTAATTTTTTGTTATTTTGAATTATTTTCTCTAATGTGATTTGGCCAATAATTTATGCATTGAAACTTATCTCTCCAACCCACTTCATTAATCTCATTTTCTTTTCTTTTTTTGTATGTCCATTTTTAAGTCTTGTTACCAAAGATGAAAAATTAATCGGCATTCACTAGTAAATTATTAATTTTCTTTATCTATGTCATTAATTATTGCATCGAAAAGAAATAGGACTATTAATTAGGGACGGAAGAATTATATTATATCAATTCATAATGTAGTACGGTCAATGTATCTCACTATATTTATATAACATTTGAATGTATGTTTTGTTCATCATATTAATATTTGTTAATAATGTATAAGTTACTTCTCTATTTAGAATTTTGTCAACTATCTAAACATTGACATATTATATTGAATAATAGCACTTATAATTGCGGAAATTATATTTTCTTGATTAAAAAATTTAATGAGCTTCTGTTGGAAATAATATTATAAATAATGAACTTTTTCATCTTATGTTGGTCCCGAAATCAGAGTAGAAATGATGCATAATGGAAATATTAAAGAAATTGTACTTATCCAAACTGGTCGTTCTGCACGGGTTTGGTTTGTCAAGATTAGGTCTTAATGTCACTATATTTGTTAATCAGTTTCAGATTATAATTCAACACTTGAGCGTTGTGTTTAAAACATACTTAAACTGATAAACTGAAAGCTATAAACGACACAAAAGTTTATAGTGATTCAGACGCAAAAGTCCTACGTCCACTCTTCAAACTAAGTCTGGAAATCCACGAAGTGTCAGATTACAGGGTGATCCCACGATCTATCACTAGATGATGGATGTCATATGATCACCACTCTATATATATATATATATATATATATATGGGTTGATCTGGTGAGAATAGCTCTTATAGTGAGAAATAAAATTAAATATAGTCCATAGATTTAACAACATCAGCGATCCAAATTAAATAAAACATTCAACAAAAATGCAACATTTTATCCTCTTTTTACTTCATTAAAGGATAACATAGTCATTAAGAACCAAGGCGCAAAAGTTGTGTTTTGTTCATTTTATGTATTATATACTTTATTTTATCTCAATTGTGGCTCTTTATAAAATAAATACGATGTGAATTTAGATGTTACACGTGACATGCATTTTATATTAGAGATTCTTCATTTTATATTAGGCATTTTCATTTTATCTCAAGTGTTTCATTATAAAATAACTTCAATGTAATTGTACATCCCCTTCAAAAAAATGTAATTATACATCGTTATTTTGTACAATGAACAAAAATCTGCAATCTACATTTCATCTGCACAAAATCTCTGCATTTTTTTTTAATACCATCATCCAATTCTTTAAACTTTCTCCATTTGTGAGGCTTTATCGTATCAGTACACTCTAGTATAAATGAATCTGAGAACAGATAAAATGAACATTGCATCATCAAACATGAAATTCAATAAATAAAAAAAAAGTAATGAAAAGGTTGATGAAGCTAACAAATAAAATAATGAACACAATATCACAACAGATGAATAACACAATACTAAAAATGAAAAACTTCCAAAACTGTTTTAAACAAAAACGCTCTAAACAATTTATCAAAAACAGTCTCGTGAAAACATAATCAACAAATATCATCCAAAAACTTCAAACAACTGGAACACATATGATATTCAAATCAAAAAATCATAAAGAAACGTGAACTTAGAAAGCACAATAACTTTGAATCTAACCTTAAGAACCAATCAAAACCAGAATCCTATCTCCAAAATCATATATATAAATTAATGAGGATAAAAATGTACACGAAGACGAATTGATATTGAGAAATATCAAAACTTATTCAACAAGGCAATCGAAATCTCATGGAAAATAGAAAAGAAAAGGAATTACAGATCCAAATCGCGTGAAAAAAGAAAACCAAAAAAAAAATTATTTATTTGAGGGAGATACCATAATTAAAACAAGTTAAATGACAAAGATACTCTTAAATATGTAACAATGAAGTATCTGGAGGATAAAATGAAAATGAAAATTATTAAAGCATGACCGCAGATCTTGTGCAATCAATGGATGAGATTTATTTTCATTTATTACATAAACATCTATTCTTATATGATCTAACATCTCTCTCTCTCTCTCTCTCTCTCTCTCTATATATATATATATATATATATATAGAGAGAGAGAGAGAGAGAGAGTTGTGTTCAAATCTGAACTATATGTCCTGAATGAACAGTGACCCAGGATCTAAGCGTCCATTTTATTGATCTGATGGCTGAATTTATGACACGTGGCAAGTAGATTTTTTATTTATTTAATTGAAAGGGTGTTATGGGAAGAAAATATTATGTTAATTTTTGGTAGATTTTATATAATATGCAGTTACCTAATTTTATGCTAAATCAAATATTAAACATATCTTTCCAAATTCTTTTTTATTTATTGAATTCCTGCTCAACGTGAATTAAACAAAAAATCATTCTCATCATTCCAAATCCTTTCTCCTGATATGGTGAGAATTGAATTCCCAGATCTTCCTTCCGCCGGTGTTTTTCACGTCCAATTTCGAATCGGTGGCGTAGTGATTCATACTGGGTTCATCAATTGTCATTCTCAATCGTATTTTGGCCGGTAAATTTTGATCAGGAGGGGAATTTGGAGATTTGAGGTGACCGCCGCCGTCTAGAAGAATGACTTCTTCCAATCAATGACTGCCGCCGTCTGGAAGCCGAAGCAGAGCCTTCCGGCGACGGATCAGGAACCTAGCAACAGCAACCAAAACAAGGAGAACTCCATCAAATCCAATACCAAGGACTCCTCCACTCGTTCCGATGTGTAGAGAAACCAGCCTGCGCCGGTGAAAATCCCCACCGAAGAGGCGAAGAAATCGGATCCTCCGCCTCCCTCATCGGCGAAAGCAGAGACCACGAAACCGGCGGTGGGAGATGCAGCGCCGGTGAAAATCCCCACTGAAGAGGCAAAGAAATCGGATCCTCCGCCTCCCTCAGCGGCGAAAGCAGAGACCACGAAACCGGCGGAGGGAGATCGCGCTGATGGGATATTGTGTATTTTTTTATGATGTTTCTCGAAGTTCATCATTTTTTTTTCAGATTTATGTCATCACTATTATTTGCGATTATCATTGTTATGTTCAATGTGTGTCATTATTTTTGTGAACTGTAGGGCTCAACGAATTCTTTGTTAATGGATTGTTAATTGTTTATTTATTTTTTACATTGTGTTCGGTTAATATGTAGCATTGTACGCTGTTGATATTATCATTGTTACATGTAATAAATATCATTTTATCAAAATTATCGTTTTAATCTTAAATGGTTTTTAATATACCTTTAAAATTATTGTTATCTTTATTAAATATCATTGTACACTGTTTGACAATATCATTGTTACATGTAATTATTATCATTTTATCAAAATTATCGGTTTAGTCTTAATTAAGTTTTAATACACCTTCAAGATCATTGTTATCTGTAATAAATATCATTGTACGATGTTGACATTATCATTGTTACTTGTATTCAATATTCCTCAAATCAAATTCGTTCGTCGGACGGTTTCTGCTTCCTTTTTTCTCTCTCTGTCGTCAAATTATTGAATTTGGTAGGTGGAATGATATTCAATTAGTTAAGTAAATAGATAATAATGGGAAGAGATCATGGAATATATTTCTCTCTCTCTCGTCTAATTGTAGAAGTTGGTAGGTGGAAGGATATTAATGATATTCAATTAATTAAGTAAATAAATAATAATGGGAAGAGATCATGTGCTATATTTTTGGTAACTGCACCCTTAATTTTTGCATGCAGATCTTTAATAATTTGAATATTACCTGTTTTTGACTAATTTACCCTTTTGATGATATATTAACACTGCGACAATGATAAATATCATCATTAAATCATGAACGTTAATCTCTTAAATGAATGGCTAGAGTTGTCACTGTTGTGTTAATGCCCGTGAGAATCACAACTTGGAGAAGAGTTGTGACTGTTGTGTTCTTACTTAAAGAGTAAAAACACCAAAGAAATAATTTGTGCTTAGATAGCAACAAGTCTCGTTTCAAAGATGGCACACAGAAAGCTATGTAATAGCCTTAAACGTAGAAAGCTTAGAGCTCTTTTAAATATTTGGTAGAGAAGTTCAAGCAAATTTGAAAGTTAGTGTCCGAAAATGTTCTTCTCGGGACACTTCGTCTATTTATAAACAAAGTGTAAGAAGTTTGAATTTATAAACATTGAGAGACATTTTGGATGAATTCAAATCAACGCCTCTCTTCTGGGAAGAACAGATTGCTTTTGCAGAAAGTCTGCATGTGCTCTTGTTTTTCTGATAGAAGATGTAGACATCGTATTGTGTGTCAGAACGGCACTTCTAGTCAGTCTGAGGAATCGAAACTGGTCCAACACCAAGATCTTCAGACTTTAAGTAATTTTCATTCTTAAAGTCTGGCCTTCAAGAGGATTCCTACTGACTTGTTCTCTGTCTTTCTGTGCATGAGAATGATAGGTGTGAGTGAAACTGGTCAGTGTCATGTTGGTGACATTAGCCAGTTTTCTTCATGCAATCTTCAAACTGGTACTAAGGATTGTAGTCAGTTTCTTCTATCACATTGTGAGAACAAAATGGAGGATTTCCAGTTTGTCTTGATCAGCTCTATTAGAACTCAATTAATACCCTATACAAGACTTTACATATTTTGCACAGACTAGAGCTAATCTAGAAACACTCAAAACTGGTGGCTTGTATACACTGTTTGACACATCAAAACATAATAACATGTAGGAATACTTCCTAACAAATTAGACTGCAAGTGAGCGAGAGTTGAAAAAGAAGGACCTAGAATGGGAGAGGGACTTGTTTCGTTAGCCAATGGAAGGCTGCTCTTTTAGTTAGGACAAATGGCTGGTGATGACATGATAGTTGAACACTCAGCCTTCAACGACTGTATACCGCACACCTGTGTGAAAAGCTCGTTATTGTTGTCCTCTGCTATGCAGCCAGAGCCACTCAGAAATTCAGATTGGTGCCCACCTTATAACGCCAGCATTGCTACTACTATGCTTGCGCAGTCTTGACCTACCAACAATCGTGTCCTGCACCCCTGAATCACACCAATCAACTCCATTCGTGCACAACCAAAGAATCCCCAAATAGCATTCATGTCACAGTAGGCCAAATATGAGAACTCGTCGTCTAGACATTGATCTTCTCTGCTGCAATTAAGCTATCTCGGTAAGTTACCAGTTTCAATTCTCATCTCCAAATCATTTTCAATTTATATTATTAGCAGGTGCAAGTTGTTTGAAGTTGTGTTGAAGCAATCAACAATTGAAATTTTGGATAAAAGAATAGTGTACCTCTGCAACACTTGGAACACCAAAATATTTGGAATCGATAACAAACAACTAGTTAACTCGGACGGTCCTCTTTGATAACTACATTCGTTGTTGAGAGAAGATAAACAAATGACAATAGAGGAGAAGGTGATGAGTGAACAAAGATGGCTAGGAGGAGAAACATGTATACTAGTTTATATTTTATAAAACAAAGTCAAGAATTTAAAATTTTTAATTTTTGAACACCACAATTTCAAATAGCTTTGATATGTATAAAAAAGTAGACAATTATGAAAATTGTAATAAAAAGAAAATGGAATGATTACAGCAACAACGTGGCAAGTTTACAAGCCACAACGTACCCCATTTAATAGTTTATAGTTTTTAGATTTACATGACTTTTTGGGTTGGCCATACATGAATCTTGGGCTGGTCATTGGTTTGCAGTATTGTTTTATTCTCTCTGTTTCGAATATATAATTCAGGTTACTATTTTAGGGTGTTTAAATTATATAGTTTAATTTCTTTATTTTGTATTATTTTTATATGATCATTTATCATTACATCCATGAATAATTTTGGAAAATGAATATATTAAATGAACAATTATGAAAATGAGAAGTTAATTAATGCTTTAAATAAGGGTAATATTGAAAGTTTGTTTAAATATTAAATAATTTTTTACAAATGTGCAAGATCAAACTGGACTATACAATCAGAACGGAGGGATTACTTTCTTAATATATCCTCCCACAAATTTCAACTGTGTATAACTTTTTTACCTTGAGCGAGAAAATTCCTGCTTTTGCTATAGCTACTTGCGTCCTTCTTTTAGTTTAAATCAAAACAGCTTTCATTATAATTTTCAATCTTAGTTATTTGCACATAATCATTAAGGTTTAATAGAGTTTTTTTTTTTTGAACTTTCTTTAAGGGTTAAAATAGTTTTAATGTTATCAAATTTAAAAGTTAATGAATTACTTATATAATTTTTTTAGGGAAAATTTATAATTTTTTTATCCTAAATAATAAGTTCTTAGGAATTTTATCCTATGTTGTCATTGTTAGAAAATCTTAACCTACATTTAATTATATTAAAGGAATTTTATTCCACACAATTAACTCTAATAAATGGAGTATTTGTTAATTCACTCGTTATCTTCGAGGTGAACGCACCTCAAGAAATTCACACAACTGTGTGGGATAAAATTATGTTAAAATAATTTTAAAGGAACTAGTATAGCAGTTCCGTCCAAATAATATTGATTTATTATTTAAATGTATAAAAAAATATTAATAATAAAATAAATAATATAACTCTAATATTACATGATAATCTTATTTATTTATTAAAAAATAATATAATAGTTCATATGTTCAGCTCGATTTGTCTTAAATATATTTAGTTATTTTTATAATAAAACCATTCATACATATGTATTTATGCTGTAATATTTTGTTTCTTATATACATAAGTTTTAAATTTTTATTCTCGTTTCTTGTACTCCCTCCGTCCCTTGGCATTAGTCCCATTTGTTTTTGGCACAATTACTAATGTTTGTGAGTGTAATAGAATTAATATTTTATTAGTGTGATAAGATTTTTTTTTAATTTTAGGAAATAAGACTAATTTTATGGAACAAACAAAAATATAAAATGAGACTAGTGTCAAGGGACCGAGGAAGTAATATTTTTTTATACAATATAATATAATTGTTCTGTAAATTTTGAATTAAAACTGGAATGAAGAACCGATGCAATTTCGTACTATGGATGATTGAAATATAGTTATTTCATATATAAAATGGAATTAAAACAAGGGTGTATTTGTCATTATGCACACTCGTATCCCTAAAACCCTAACTTCTTCTTCCACTAATCTTTACAAGAATTTTTTTTTTTTGAGCAATGGGGAGGGAGATGAGCACGCAGTCGGAGATGTCGTATACGGTGGAGCAGCTCGTCTCCGTCAATCCTTACAATCCTGACATCCTACCCGATCTCGAGAACTACGTTAACGAACAAGTGCGTTGCTTTCCTTTCCCAAATTTCCTCGCGTGCTAGGTGTTTTGGTGTTTATTCAACTCCTTGCTGTTTGCTGAGTTCATAATTATGTGGACCTCATTTGGTTTTGCTTTGATGATCTTATCTCAGGTTTCTTCGCAAAACTACAGTTTGAATGCAAATCTATGCCTTCTGCGTCTCTACCAGGTCTTTTTTTTTTTTTTCATTTGATTTCCTTGTTTGGAGTGATTACTTTTTTGTGTGCATCCGTGATAGAAGATCTCACTTAATTTTTTTTTTTTGTTGTTGTTTCTTCGAAAACTAAAACCATACAGTTCGAGCCGGAGAGGATGAGTACACAAATTGTTGCTCGCATTTTGATCAAGGTTAGTGGAGTTTGGATCGCAGACGGTCAGATACGATTTTTCTTTTTCAGATTTTGTTATAGTAGTATAAACTGTGGTTAAGGCGTTGATATTCTCTTCAGGCACTGATGGCAATGCCGGCCCCAGATTTCAGCTTGTGCCTCTTTCTGATTCCTGAAAGAGTGGTACTCTATCCATCTATTTAATCTCAAACCCAAAATTGCTTACAACTTCACAAACATAATGAGCTTATCTTCTGTTATTTCTTATTTTTACTTTTGTATATTACTCTGGCATTTATGGGGCGCAAGTATTCTAAAATCTTGTCACTTTTTTTTTTTTGGCGGGCGCGACTATTAGCAAATGGAAGAACAATTTAAGACTCTCATTGTTCTCTCGCACTACTTGGAGGTATGTTTATCATCTTCTTTTATTTCTTGATGTTCATGAACATGCTCAGTTTGGCTGTATGCCTTAGAGTGCTTCTAATTATGTGCATCTATCGTGTACAGACAGCCAGATTCCATCAGTTTTGGGATGAAGCTGCTAAGAACCGTCACATATTAGAGGTCGTCCCAGGTATATGGAGTTAGCCACTATGGATTTGTTGGTTGTTTACCTGCCTTTGCAACGACTATGGTTCCTATGTTCCTCCTTGTCTACTCATTTATAATACATGTTTCTGGAAACATTCTTGCAAGGCAAGATTATTTTAGAGAGAGCCCCTTGTTTCCAGCATGAGTGCTTCGATTAAGTACTTTTTATCTCAGATACTTGGGAATCTATGAACTATAAATCTGTTTCCATATGCCAACTTATTGTCTGCTGTTACTTTGACTTTCTGCTTGTAATCTTATTCTTTATTTCAAAAATGAAAAGTTCAAATGCAGTAGTATCATAGGAGTCTATCTTCTATGGTTGATTTTACAGGAACCTTGTACAATATTCAAAACTAATTTATACCTGTACGTTGCGAGGTACTTGACATTCCTTTGTCATATCAAAATATAATTTGAATAGGTAAAAATGAGCTTTCTAATAGGCATCATTGAAAATATGCAATCGATTTGCTCTTACGAATTTGTACAATTAATAATGTCATAGGTGTCATGTAATTTCCATTTTCACAGTATTGCTATCTAAGTGCATTATATAAATTGCTCCTATGTACATGCCAATACAAAGACTCTAAATTTGGAAAAACTTCTCTGCTATGTGACACCGTCATTTGTTTTCAATTCCTCGAATTGATGGGAGGAGCTTGTCATTTTCAAAGAAAGATTGCATGTTTTATCGTTTTAACCTTCAAGTACATTTTATTTCATCTACTGACATGGTTAGCTCAATCAGGTTTTGAAGAAGCAGTTCAAGAATATGCGGTTCATGTCCTTTCAATAACGTATCAAAAAGTTCCAAGGTCTGTTCTTGCTGAGGTATGGTTCTCTGCTTGGAAGTCCGTTGCGTTTATTTTCAGACTTTTTAATTACCAGCATATGGCTTTGGAAGAGGATACTTAGTTCTTTCTCTTACAAGAAACTTTTAACCTGTTCTGAGTTTCTGATGATGGGTTACTTCACAGGCCATCAACATTGAAGGCGTGGCCCTAGACCGGTTCATAGAGCATCATGTTACTAACTCTGGTTGGGCCATAGAGAAGAATCAGAATAAG
Organism: Plectranthus barbatus; assembly: GCA_026898455.1. Classification (NCBI taxonomy): domain Eukaryota; kingdom Viridiplantae; phylum Streptophyta; class Magnoliopsida; order Lamiales; family Lamiaceae; genus Plectranthus; species Plectranthus barbatus. Next base: position 231,231 of record JAPKLW010000481.1, read on the forward strand.
AGCCAACTTATCATGCTTCCTCATAATGAATTTAACCAACCGGAGCTGAAGAAAAGCACTGCAGACGGGATTCCGTTGGAGCGAATTACCCGAATCCTTCCAATTCTGGGTTGATCTCTGCTGCATACTTGATTTGGCGATGGAACTGTATCAAATATTGGCCATGCTTATGATGAAATGGATGTTTATGATTTTACTTGCCAAAGCACATGTACAATAAATCTAATATGATTTGTTTGAGCTAGTTATTTTTAATTGTAATCAATCCATTTGTCTTCATATTCTCATGCTCTAAACCAGTTAGATTGTGGTATTAGGAACCAAAACTCCTTTCTTTTCATTGTTTAGTTGAAGTACATGGAATTTCTCAATTTGTAGAATTCCGGGGAAAAAAAAAAGGTTTTAAGCAAATGAACAGAAGAGCATGAGCTGAATAATTCTTCAGCTCTTGATAGCATCTAGTATTTAACATCACAGGACTTGTTTAATGGAAGCCTGATGATCAAACAATAAATACAATATGATGACAAATGTATATAATATACGAGGAACGTGTCATTATGAGAAACTTATTTGCAAGGTCACTTGTTTTCATCAAAAGTAAAAAGCCACAAATAAATGTAAAGAAAAAAGAATCAATAGCCTAGCGCTACAAGAGGAGCTCCCTCCATTTGTTATATATACACATATAGGACGCCATTAACTAAATATCAAAGCACAAAACAGAAATAAAGAGCTCCAAAAGAATCTTAAAACTGTAGTCTATTTACTCTTTAAAGCTAAGTTATCAGGGTGCGACCCAGGTTTCCTAGGTCGACTGCTGCAAATCACATGCCAGATTCTGGGGTTGCTACTACCATCACCAGGTACCAAAGAATGCTGCCGCTGCATTTGTCTCTCTCCTCATCACCATCTCCACATATAAATGGGCCTCCTAAAGGATACAGAAGCCTATAGTAATCGGAACTGGAGATCAAACTAAAATTCAATGACATAGTGCTTCCCCAAAGTTCACCCAGCGCACAAAACTATCGGAGAATTCCTCGAGATTTTCACAATAATGGCCTTCACCATAGCCAAGGTCAGTCCCGGTGTGATCTCTACCCTACATGTGCACAAAGTAGTACCAAGAATGCATCAAGTGTTTATGCAGGTAAAAAGGACAGAAGCAACATAATATTCAGTTTTTCAGAATAAATTCTGCACCATCAATAATCCTGTCAGGGGGGCAACAGCAATTCATAACTGCACCTACAAAACTATATATATATATATATGTGTGTGTGTGTGTGTGTGTGTGTGTGTGCGTGCGCGTTCGTGTATCCAAGCTTCTCATGCAATGAATTTAAGGCCTATGATGCAAAGTTGTCAGAACAAATGTGGAGAGATTTCTCAAATTGTATGACTAATTTTTGAGTGCTTTCAAAAAATAACCTTAAACTTATTTCTTTAACATGCACTCTTGTAAGCAAATCAATGGGGAGGAAGAATGGAAAATGCACTTACCCTTCTGCTAGATCCACATTCACTGGTGGACAGCGCTGTTTCACTGGCTGTTTCATTAACAGTTTCTGATGATAACATAGCAGATGGAGATGCTGTCAACATTGACCTGGGTATGAAAAAGAGTCAAAGGATTTAGCTCCTTAAACCTCAGAATTGTCCATAGTTATACCCACAGCTAACCATATAAATCATCAAGACCTTTTTTATGATTTATTATGCAAATAAAATTACGAATGTGGATACAAATAGGAATAGTAAGCAACTATATTAAATTAACTAAGAATGTAACAAAATGTTGTAATAGGAGGTCAAGTAAGATATATAATAGGAATAGTGTACTACTGTGTGAAAATTTACTTCTAATCTGGATTGTGTTCGGGAAGAATTTTAAGATACTGGTGCTCTCTCTATCCAAGTTCGGACAATTAATTGTCAATATACTAAAGACAAAAGATATAGATGGAATTACTAATATCAGTAATGAGAAGGACAATTCCATCACCACGAATGAAAAAATGCATGAGGTGAACATACATCAAGAAAGTCACTCGGTAAAGAATAGTGAAAGAAGATATCCAACTAGTGCTGGAGAAGCAAACCGAGAAACAGAGAGATGCAGGCATTAGGAAAAGAAGCAAGAACATACAACTGAGAATAGCCTTAAGGAAAAATCTAGTTAGTTGATACAGCTACTGATAGATCAGTCACAAGACCCACAAAGGTTGAGCATATAAAGAGGGGTCGTTCTTTAAGATTGCTGAAAGGAAAAGTAATACATAAGATTGTACCATTTGAATCACAAACACCAGACATTAAAATAAATTAGTAAAGATGGGGCCAAGCATATTATGTGAAAACAAAGGAGGGGGGGAACTGGAGCGCTGGGGTGTAAACTGATAAGAATGAAAAGCAAAAGCCCTTTTCCATTATGAAAAGGGCATTCAGGTGCAAACCGATCCATGATTAAAGAAATTAGCTTGTACCACCTTATAATCACGTCAAGGAGAAAAATGCATATTACTATCAGCAGAAGAGCTACCTTTCCAATAACTCTTCCTCACATGAATTTCCGGAGGATGAAAGCCAATCTAAGTCAACAAAATTTGAACAGTCAATTGCATCCCCATTTTCATGTTCTAGGTATCTTACACTTTGCATTTCAGCAAAAAGCTCCCTAGTAGGCACCGGAGTAGTATAACTGCAAAAGGAACAAGAGAATCAATTTTTTATCAGCAAAAGAAGAAATTCAACAAATGGAATACTTTTGCCAACGACAAAACAACTCTCCATAAAGCAACTGAAACATAAGAAACATCTTTGCATTTCCAAATATAATGGACCTACATGTGTGTGTGAATGTGTGTGCTGATATTTAGAGCACTACAACTGCTTAGGACATTGACAGTCTGATCAGCCCTTAAATAACTAGACGATCTATGAAAATCTCAGAGATCTGACAGAGTAAGCAAAAAGCCACACCAACTCTTGTCTGGACCAACAGATTTGGTTTCGACAAAAAGAAACCCATTTCCAGGAAAGAAGGAAATGCATAGAGGGGCACAATTGTACCCATCATCCCCATCATTGCAAAAACTTGAGAGTTTCATAAGCTCAATCTCTTCTATTTCATCTTCTCAAAATCCTCTTTTTTTCTCACCAATCAAACCAAGGATACATTACTTACTCTTATTTTGTTGGTGGATGAGATTTAAACACACACACACACTGCATTTCTACTATTTCATCACTTAAAACAAGTTAAACGTCGCACATGAGTCATTGCAGCTTAATTGGCCGTAAAAAGAATATAAAGGATTATATCAATGGGAGAGTAAAGAACCTTGAGTATGCTAACTCGCTTTCTGATGTACACACATCTGGCGTTGACTCAGAATGAATTTTGCTTCTTCTTTTCGACTCATCTGAGAAACCATCCCTAGGCATATCTTTGTTCATGTTTGGTGTTGTTGAGGGTGAATGACTTTGACGAAGAATGTTCCCATCTGACCATGATCTTTTGAAAAGTGACCTAATCATGCAAACCAAGAGTGATCACTAAGTAATTGCCAGAAGCACATCAAGTGATGATATAGTTATACCACAGATTGGAACTGTTTCCTGGTTTTGGGGACATAAATTACTTATTACTCAAACTATACATTTCCTTAAAATTCCAATTAACATCACACCAAACGAATGGCATGCATCTCTTCAAGGTCAATAGGCACGCACCATATTTCCCATTAAATAACAAGAACTATTTTCAAGTACAACTGAAGCTGATAATACAGGAAGTTAATACACTGCCAAGTGAAACTATTATTTAGAATCTATCTATGTTCAGTGGCCCATGGTTAACAATTCTAACTATCATGTAAATGACTAGTGCACTAAACAAAAATATTAACATTCGAAACATAAATGTAAGATATGAACGATATATGGCAGTCACCCATATATCCACATTTAACTTAAAATGTTTCACTGTGAAAGGTGAAATACATGTATTAATTTTGAAACTTTGTTTACATAAATATTAACTCTCAAACAGAAAGGGAAATAACTTGAGTGTCAGCAATCCTTTGTGTAATATCACAAGAAACAGAATCAAACATTATAGAGAAGTGAAAGGGAGGGAAGAGAAGGCCAAAGATGGAGGACGCCAAAAGTCAAGCCATCAAAATGATGGGTGATCAGGACCACTAATATTTCTCAATTCATACATTTTCATAAATATGAATGCATTCAGAAGTCATGATTATAAGCCATATTCTACAAGAAATTGCATTGCAGCTGATGTCCATATCTAGAAGGTCTAGAAAACAAAATTAGCACTTGATGAAAATTGAGCAGGTATAGGTGGTATTCACCAGGTGTGATAACACATTATGTTCTAGCATATGTGCAGCTATAAATATTGGCTATACCTTCCATGTTGATCCACACTTGGCTCTCCATTCCTTCCCAGATTGTAATGCTGGTCTGAATCAAGCTCCCACACATCAGGTTTATCTAGTTGAGGTTGAAAATGCCCCAAGAACCTGCTCAGTTTTCATGAAACTATCAGTCAAATAAGGGAAGAAAAAGTACACCCCCAATAGACAGTTGATACAAGAAACAAATTTTTAGTGATTCAATTAAATATCAAATTTATATGGAGACTGCCAGAAGGAAGAAATTACCAGATCAGATACATATAGAGATAAGTTACCCACTATCTCGTAATCTCTAGTGCAGATAAAATTGTGACAACTATAAACTCACACATTAATGGCATGTTGTTTCTCTGCGTCCATGTAGGCATTACTGTAGTATCTTTGCAGTGTGCGGAAAAACTCCTGTGACTGTATTGCTGCTTTCCATTGGCCTCTTCTCTGGGAGAAAATCTATGACAAAACAAAACTTGGAAATATCAATAGTAATCATTAAAATCCCAACTGAAAGCAAATTTCAGCTTCATAAAATGAAAGCCACAGCGTTCTGGTTTGTCTCTCTCTTATGGGTAACAAAACCATTGATAAGAGGTGAATTATTCAATGAAAAAAAAGCTTGAGTAATGGATCATATTGACAACTGTATACTTCAAATGTCTCAATTGAATAGCCTCGAAGGGAAATACTACGGGAAAGCTAGATTCTGCATTGATAGATGTTGTTATCACCTTTATAGAAAGTACCTAAAATACACGAGGACAACAACCCTACAAAATGGTTGAGATAGGATTTTAAGACCCCTCTAAGTATAAGAATCGTTCGACAGCCTTAAATTTCAATACCACCAAACGTCATGCAAGCAGATATTCCATATAGGCTTCCACCATTGCATAAATAACTCTTACAAACTATCAACCAGGGAACAGAAAAACAGTAAATATATCTCAAAAGATTAACAAAATCAAAGATGAACTTACCTTGTTGTGAGCGGCAGATCCACCGTATTGGTGTGCAAGAGTATCACCCATTCTCTCATAAAATCCCATCAGTTCTTCAGCCAAAGGATCATCAAGGTCTATCTTTGTCGAGGTTGTTACTCCTAAGGCCCACAGCTGTTGCCCTAAAGCAGCCAAGCCATATGCGTACTGCGCAACATTCGTTCGATCCAAACAATCTATGCAATTAGTCCGAAGCACTCCCGATTGCATCATTGTTGACTTGACAGAATGATTGCTATTACTACTACTATTGCCCCCACTGGATTTTCTATCTGAATTATCAGAATCCTCAGTCTCATCATTATGCTTTTCATGTTCAATGTGAGAACATGCTGAGGTAGCCATCGCAGAAGTAAAAAAGTTACTGCATCAATAACTTCAGTTAGCATCAACTCATAGTATCACAAACACAAATGGGTTCCAGTAGTAATAACTGTCAGACTAGTCTATCAGCTGACTTGGGACTTCAAAATGTCGTCAGGCATTGTTAAGACATCAAGATAGTTCAACTTCTATGAACAGATAAATGATAATTGCATGAATCTTGCTATTGGAACTAATAAATGAAATATTCCCAACATTGATTTGGGCAAAAGGGCAAAACTACCGCAGCACACAGTGTGAGAATAAGAATAGAACATGTTTATTATGGTCTCAGTAAAGTTTCTAGTGTGTCCGAGAATATCATTCTGATGGCATTTTTGCAATAATGTACTTAGTTGATAAGCAGGAAAATAGGAATGTCAAACAGAACATATTGGATTGATCCCAGATGGAATATGTGACTTACTCATAACAAGGGCATTTGAGTTGCCCCTCCGATAGTATCTCTTGTGTGGCTTGACAATAGAAAAAACCTGTCAGCGTCAAAGCATATGCAGCCACCTTTCCCAACAAAAGCAAAACATTTGTAGCTTTCCTGGTGAAAAATCAGTATAATAGAAAGATAAATCAGATATCTACATATAGAACCAAGAGTAATATGAATGATGAACATCATCTACCTTCGAGAATGTTTATGCAGATCCAAGTGAAGAAATTTAAGACGATTCTCCTCAGATAGCTCTCTATTGAGGACTTCTATGGCATTCGCAAACTCTGTGCGAAGAATGGATTCTCGAGGCTTCTTTTCATTTGTCTGAAATAAAAAATTTGAAATCTTGGCTTACATATATTTTTTTCTCCTTTAATGGTACAGATGCTTCTGGCAGTTACTGAGACTTTTGGCGTGTATTAAGAAAAGAAAAATGTGTGCATATTTTTTCTGCAAAAAAACTTCATTATGAAGCCAAACGCAACAAATTCTGTTACCTTAATCAAATTCAAAATAATAATGGGATTCCCATATCTCTTGACAAGATTTTCAAAATGAAGTCTGGTAGCCTCATACGCCTGGTCCCTCTTTGACACTGGAAAAGAGAAGTGCAATAAGAGGGCATATACATTTCATAGCCATGATATATATATATATATATATATATATATATATATAAATCAAGTATTTGTTCAAACATACATATAATATCAGGTTTGATATTAAGGCGGGAGGTCTCCTGTGACCAGAAGAGTGGTATTGAACCACGATTTTGGACCACTGAACTAATTTGCAAAGGCAGTCCTTCTGCAACATCCTCAACTAAAATTTGCTCAGTCTCAACATCATTAGCCACTCTGCCATTCTCATTGACACCTCGTTTTAGATATCTACATAAATAGATTTTTTAGCTTCATATGCATGGAAACAGCAAGAATCCTACCAAAATCACTCCACGCAATTTATAAGTGAAAATAGCAGAGGAATAAGAACCCAATGAGAGTAACAAGCAGGAACAATCATATGTACCCAAGCTGAAACGGATAATTTATGAGTATTTAACCCTCATGCAACAAAATACTTATCTTATCAGGCAAAGCAAGACTTTAAAACTTCAAAACAGTACTTCTTCTTGAACTTATGGTGTTCATTGTATCTCAACTGATGGGAAAGTCGATATATCTTCAAATACTTTCTTATATGGAGGTTCAAACTTTAAAGTTTTAAAAAACACAAGTGACAGGAAAATAATAATATTGGTCTTAGAACACACTTACAGAAGATAATTTCAACTGCGTATCTTTCAAACTGTATGAATTTGAAGTAGTGCCCTTAGTTTGTTTGGCATTTTGATTTCTCATCCCTTTTTAATATTTACTTCATGAAATAAGAGATTTTCTGAACTCAAATAAACATCACCCTGCATTTCTTTACAGCCTCAATAAAAAAAATATAGAAAAATCAAGACAAAAGAAACTAAGGCAAGTACTTATGAGTGGCTGATTTATTACAGTTGGTGGGGATTCCAATTAATATGACCAGCCAAATGCATATTTGAAACAAAGCACCCTCTCAGAGAATACATTACTTGGGACTCAATTCATATACTGCAAAATGGTCACGTTTGCAATTAAAAACTCACCTAGTACCAGCATAATGCCGTGAACGTCTGGCAATTAGAGTCAGCCTGAGATCTCTCCCTGATATAGAAAGTGTAGCCTGGGTTCATCAAGATCATGCAAACACGATCAGAATCTAAATACTCAGAGATAACATGTAATGGAAGAATATAAATTATTTAAGAAGCACAATCATCGTAACTGAACAAGCGAAGTATCAGAATTTTATCTGTTACACTAATGAAATCAGGAAGCTATGTATTTAAACTGAAGCACTGAATCTTAACTTTATGCAACCTCACCTGCTTAAAAAAGCCATACACCAAGGCAACAGTCCATATAGTGTTCTGTAGAATGTTTCGTATTCCACGAGTCAGGAATTCATTCCACACAAACATAGTTTCATACAAAACTTGCCCCGTCTCTTTATCACACATGTTCCTCTGGAGACTTCTCATCACATGGTAGGAGTAGCTGAAGTAGAAATCCTTAGTAAGATCCACCATGCACAAGAGCTTCTTGTATCTGCATCACGAATAAATTAACAAAATTCAATGCAGCACAAAAAAATCTCCAAAAATGCAGATTAGAAATTCTAAGGCGGCAAAAATTAAAATTAAAAAAAATATTTATAAAAAAAAAAAAAAAAAAAAAAAAGATTGAAGAACCAAGACCACCATATTTATCATATGTGAAGCATGAAGAATTCTAGTTATAGAATGTATAAACTTAAGACTACAAAATAAAAAAGAATGTCGTTTTCATGATATTCCGTCAAAATGTAATGGAGAAGATCCATTCATAAACTGTCGTTAAGCACTAACACAAGCAGTAAAATGTTATATTATATTTATGAAAATTTTAAGGGCATACCATTACATATCAAACAAAGAATGCTACAGTTTAGGCAACACAAAACAAAAGTAATTTCTTTCTGAGGTAAGGATCTCTATTGAAAATAAAGCAAACAACCGATCACTATCATTTAATACAAGTTGAGTTAAGAATGAAAAGGGGGAATAGTATACTGCTTGAACTTGAAATTATTTACAAAACAAATTGAGAAGTGTGCGGGCATAAAGCCCAATTTCTCAATGAAGGCAAAAATGTCAACATTAGGAAATAGGTTTCTGACGGCATATTCTGCATAACATGACGCCACCTTCTCTCCTTACCCATCACACATACATTGATGATCTTAAATCTCAATTCCACACCACTGACAATATGCCGTGGAGGTTATGCAGTTGTAGCAAACATTGCCATATTGGCTTTGTCTTGTCCAGGATGAGTAGTGGACTCTCTGGTATAGATGAAACATGTCCAATTAATTTGGACCAGAAATACTCTCATAATTCTCCACTCAAGGCTAGTAGTTTCCAAGGCAGATTGATTGATTCATTGATTTAGGAATTAAACAAATATAACATATATGGAAACCTCAACTTTGTCCTGAAGTTGTTTAACATTCCCGACAAGGATTTAATTTTTGGTAGATTGAATGATTCCTCCCCATCTCACTTGGAAATCTTCCTTTATATTATTCTTGACTAGTACCATCAGGGGAATCATTTTACAACTTAAACAAGACATGCTTAAGAATAACACCATCACCAACTACAAAAATGTACAACACTCTCGTTCATAACACCCAAAGCAATGACATCATTTTTTAAAACAGAAATGCAAAAAAATTACTAAATGAACATAACGTATATGTTAAAATGTTTTAATAGGGGCTAATAGAAATAAAGTAAAATAATAAGAGACAAAATGGTTCCAAACTATTAAAAAACAGCTTCAGTAAGCACATTTCCAATGATGAAAGGTTATTACCTGTTTTCATTATTATAGCTGGTCATTCTGGCTCTAACTGCTGAATTTGGCAGGGGGATTATCTCAGTTTTGGAGATAGCATATACGTTGTGACCACATACTACTCCAATCTGCCTCCTTTTTGTTATGAGCAGCATGTAATATGGCCCAAGAAATTTAATGAATCCTGGAAATGGGAAAGAGGAAATGAAATTATCAGGATTCTCAGCCTTTCTCTGAATAGGACACAATTAGCACGGGAACGCACCAACAATGCCATAACAAGTAGTAACAAATTTAAGTCCTCCTGTAGCCATATTTCCTTCATGTATTCTTCTTAATAGATCCGAGCACTCCCTCTCAGTGTATGTGGCAGAATCTTCACGAATGTTAAGCTCTGATGATTCCAACCTATCAATTTTCAAAATTTTCCAGAAGGCTCTAGTTTTGTCCCTTCCGACCATATAAAAATTCTGCAACCAAAATAAGATACAATCAAATGAAAATGAAAAACCAGTTGTTCATAAAGTAGGTAAAGGAACAACTTTGTCAATATGGAAATGCTAGCATATAAAAAAAAATAGAGTAACTGAACGGTAGTGCATTCACAATGTGAAGAATGTGAATGTATTATCTTCTTAACTATGAAAACCGTCACCACTTTAGTTCATTTTATACAACACAACTTAACAGTTTGAAATACGATCACAATAGGACAACCAAATATGTGATCACAAGGTGCACTTCTAGTAACCCTTTTTCCAGCACATTTCAACAATCAAATTGTGAACAAAGAAACAGAAAACAGCAGCTAGTAAATAGGTTATAAGACCACATAGTTCAGAATGGTATCAATTGATACTTGAATTGCTAAGCGAGTATGGCAAGTTCTTCATCGAGCTCAAGAACCTAGCATATGTGAGGAAGATATTGCATTTCTTCTTATTACTAATTTAAGTTCTAGCTGAAGGATGTTAAGTAAAACTAAATATGCAAGTTCAGTGTTTGTGAAAAAGTGAAAACCACAGCCAGAAATTTAATCAATGAAGATTATGCTTAGATATTATATTGATCACTGTTCATATAACCTTGAACTTGCCATGTCTGGAAATTATGGACCGAAAGACTGCAACCCAAAAAACATTTTTGACATAGCAAGCAATCACAAAGATCTAACAATAATGGACATGATCTTCTAATGTCATCTCAGGTTCATCTAGAGAAATCTCTCATCATGGCATACAGCATTCATGGATTAATAAACAAACGAACACATTTTAGATGAATTCACCACCAAGAATCATAAACTGGAAAGACAATCTTGTACCGATCGAGTCTCATAGAGTCTGAATTTCTGCATAAATCCCTCGGAAGGCGGCGTATGAAACGGGGAATCAGGCTGAATTTCGTGATGTTGTTGCTGCATATTTTCTGATACATCTTCCATTGCTTTCAAATTTTCTTCGCGATCCCCGAGCCTCGGCCCGGGAATCAATTACTCTGGCATTCAGTCTCAACCCACAATTCTTTCTCTATTCCCGCTCCCAGCTTCCAAACCCCATCACCACCACCGTAGGTTGCTTCAGATACAGCATTCCCCAAGAAAATCAAAACTCAGACAGCATTTGACTTCTTTCCTCGGCTTCGCAGATATTCAAACCCTAAATTCAACAGCTGTAGATGCGTAAATTAGACAAAACAGAGGCTGATCCTCAACCGAAGTTAAAAATGACTAAAACTCAACCGTCTTCGAACAAATTAAGGCATTCGTATCCCCAAAAATTCATAATCTATACAAGCAAAACTAGTTGAATTCAAACTTGCCTGTGATTGCAGGGATACACGAACCAAGGATTCCAGAACAAATTTGGAGCTGAAAAAAAGGAAAAACAAAATTGGGAAGGAGATGCAGAAAAAAAAAATAATAATAATTCTTGTTTGATGCAAATGATGATGGTGATGCGCCGAGAGAGTGGTTATGGTTTTTGATTGATTCTAATAAAATTTAGGAGAGAGAAAAATATAAGAGAGTGGAACAACTTGGATCTGCAGAGGCGAAATCAAAACCACAACTTATTTTGTTGCTGAATAAAAGAATATGCTTGCTCTTATATATTTTGATTTATTTTTTTAAAAATATTTAAATCTATCTAAAACATAACATATTAAGAAATTTCAAGTAGACTACCTTTGTTTCCATAAGATTTATAAGAATTTTATAAAGATCAAGATTTTTCTTATTTGATTTTGCATATTTTATACGAAAAACAATAAATATACATGGATAATAAAGTTCAAACTTTGTTTTGTTTAAATAAATATACAAAAACAATAAATGTACATTGATGAATTATTTAACTATGATTTTACCACGTTTTAATACGAAAAAAAATATAAAAATGCATTAGATAACAATAAATACGGTGTTGTGTATGATTTCTTTACGTATTAAAACATATAAAATTTATATTGAAATAATTTATCAAGTATTTTACTCTAGAGTATCTTCTTCTTGTTTGGTGATAATTTCGTTTGATTGAGGCATGCATAGATAATATGTTTAGCTATGAGGTATTGCACTAGGTAGGATGATTATTTTTCTTTGTTTTGATTGAGGACAATCAAAGGTTTAAGTTTGGGGGATTATGATATCTGTGTAAAATGACCGATTTATTGATATGTTTGAGTGCTTGTTTGCGTTTATTTTACCCATATGTCATATGGTTTTCATTTGTTTTTGTCGTGTTTTCATGTTTTGTTATGTTGGTGTTGTGTAGGGAAAGAGTTGAGCATTTTTTGTGAAAAATTGACCCGGATTGTGTACATGCATGGGAAATACCGACCCGGATGGAGCAGTGGAGCGGCAGGGAGATTTAAGAGCCAAATCGCGGTCCAGACCAGAATGGGTTCGGTCGAGATTTGCCTCTGAAAGGCAAATAACGACCGAACCCTGCAGAGCTCGGTTGGGATTTGCTCTTCAGAGGCAAATCTTGGTCGAGCTGGATTTGTCCGGGGCAAACCCGAGCGAGCTGTTTTGGAGGTTTTTCAATTTTTGAAGCATTCGGGTCAATTTGAATTCATCCGGGGCGAAATTGAAGTATGGGAACTTAATTTAAAAGGTGGAAGAACGATTGGAAAAAGAACTTTTGGCACTTTTTACACTTATGTGGCGGTTTTTCACTCTAAAAAACACTCACTACTCTCATCCAACCATCAATTGAGGGGGATCTTAATCCAAATCTATCCGATTGATGAAGAACATGAAGAATCAAGTCTAGATCAAGGCCAAGGATCCAATTTGGGGGAAATTGCTATTTCAAGTCTAATTGTAATGGCTAAGTATTGCTTTTCAACTCAATTGTACCAATTCCAAGGTATGAGTAGCGAATTACATAGAGATGTTGGATTGAATGATGTGGTGGATAATTTTTGATCAATTGATTACTTGTTTACCTTTTCCTTGTTGATTAAGGCATGCTAGACCTTGTTCTCATTCAAGTAATGTGGATAAGAGTCAATTGCTTGATATTTGACATTGAGATTGCAGCCAATACGCGGATTGATATGTCGTGATTAGCATGTTCTTATTTGGGAGTGTGCTAGGATTAGATAACGTAATGGTTTGATAATCTTAGCTCATCTACGATTAATTTGTCGGTGCTAAAGGAATTAGTCATATAAGTGTGGATTGACCATCTATTGGAAGATTAATTTGTGTTTGCATGATTCAATTAGTTTTAATTGTTCACTGCAAAGCTCTCCCCGATGTCCTACTTCTCCCTCATTTAAGATAATTCGATTTGTGCTTGCTCTTGTTATTGTTGGATTGATTGAGATTGTGTTAGTCAGTATGATGATGTTGATGATTGCTAGTTTTTTATTCATGTTTTGTTCTAGTTAGATAGATAGGATTTAGATTGTGCTAGTCAATACTCAAACTCAACGATAGAATTTGCTTAGATATAATAGCAACACAACACAAACTAGTATTCTAGCATGCGAACGAAGAAGGTCCCGGGTTTGATATATTTTTATTCTTGCATCGCTAGGAATTTAAGTAATTGAATTTTTAGCTTATCACATTTTCAGCAGAGTTATTGATCACTGTAATTTCTACAGATTAATTATAGAAATAGTGGCAAA
>JAPKLW010000481.1:260058-298306 GCA_026898455.1 Plectranthus barbatus
CTTGGACAAAAACCCCATGATAAGTTAGCGAAATAACGAACTTATCAGTTATCTTCAGCAGTCCTCTCGCCATTCTGGGGATTCTCAACAACATCTTCATTTTGCTGAATGATCTCTTCTTCTTGAGTTCCCCCTTGACTTGTGATATCCCTGAGAGGATTTAGTGAGGCCTCAACATTACCAGTTGCATCACCGGCCCTCTCGGCTGTTTGCTGACCAACCGATGTCTCCAGCGTAGATGTAGATTAACTCATAAACCTAGTCGGAGCAATTGGTTCAACTTCGAAAGTAATCGAGCCTGATTGTCCATTGACATCATTGGTCTCCTGAATCACATCTCCAAGATCTCTTATAGTCCTGCGCACTAACATAGTTTCATAAAAAATAACATTGCATGTTATTTCCACAAGATTGGTGGTCTTGTTAAGCACTTTATAACCCTTGTGTGAAGGATGTTCATATCCCAGGTACACCCCTTCATCAGCTTTGGGAGAGAAATGACTTAACTTTGACTCCCATTGTTATGGATATAACATGGTGAACTGAAAGCACGAAGATGAGCTTAGGAAGGCTTACGACCATGATAGATTTTGTAGGGAGTCTTGTTGAACCTGAGGTTCAAGTCACTTCGGTTCTGCGTATAGCAAGCAGTCATCACGACTTCTTCCCAATATCTTTGACCGAGATTTGTATCAGCAAACATTGTTCGTACGACCTCTTTTAATGGTTTGTTCTTTCGTTCTGCTAATCCGTTTTGCTAAGGTGTTCGCAGTAGACCTTTCATGTCCTACCCCAGCGTTGGCGCAGTCCATTAGAGCACCGTTACAAAATTCAGTACATTGTCTGATCTTAACCTTTTCACTGTGACCTTTTTGTCATTTTTGTACTCGAAGTATCAGCTCCGGTAGGATTATCTTTACTTCATCCTTGCTCTTGAGCAGTCTCACCCACATGTACCTGGAATAATCATCAATAACAACCATAGAGTAATTTTTGTTACCTACAGTGGGTGGAGTCACAGAGCCAAATAAATCCATGTGCAACAGCTCAAGAATTTTTTCTGATGTGGCCTTTTATTGATTAGATATGAAGGACGCCTTGGCTTGCTTCCCTTGTTGACAATCTTTGCACACTCCTTCCTTTTTGAAAGTCTCATTAGACAATCCTTCGATAATGTTGTTTCTGGCTATGTGATTGATAGTTTTGAAATTCAAATACGACAGCCTTTTATGCCACAACCAGTTCGTTTCTTCCTTGTTAAATGCGATGAAGCATGAAGCTTGATGTCCACTTTGCCAATCTACCACATAGAGTCCTCCTTTTCTGATTCATCGAAGCTTTACTTCTCCAGTGGTCTTATCAGCAATCTCGCATCCTGTATCAACAAAAGAAACAATGTACCCATTTTCACTTAGCTGATTGATGCTCAGTAGATTGTGCTTGAGACGGTCGATGAGGACCACATTGATAATACACATTCCATTTTGTTCAATAGACCCTCTTTCAATCACTCTAAATTTTGAATTGTCACCGAAGGAAACTGAATGTCCCCTGACTCTTTGAAGATGTATAAAGATGTCTTCGTCTCCTGTCATGTGTCTTGAGCATCCACTGTCTAGGATCCATTCTTTTAGTTTCTTCAAAGTTCTTCTTGTTGGACCCTGTTCCTGAAAAATAAAAAATTAATTCTTAGGTACCCGATCAACAGCGGGTCCTACGAGATTAGTTCTCTGGATTAACCCCTTAGGAATCTAGACTTTCGTGATCTTGACAGTCTTTTTGTCATCATTGTTTACTACATTTCCCTTCCTTTTGAAATAATGCAATGAATTGGTATGGGAATGTGTAGTGGTGTGCTGAGCCTTCACAGTTTTTTGAAAATGAATTGGTTTAGACTCTGGCCTCAAGTAAGTGTTCGTCTTACTTAGAGTGTATGTTGGCATCCTTGTAATGCCCCGACCCCAGGGCCCGAACGATCTCACCCGAGGTCGGCCATGTTACCCACCAATGGCCTGGACCGGCTTCCAGACTGACGACTGACCCCACAGACCAACACAAGTCCTTCCCAACGTGCTTTGTCCTCACTCACACGCACCTTGAGAAACTTCCCAGGGGGTCACCCATCTTAGTTCTACCCCAAGTCAAGCACACTTAACATTAGAGTTTTCCTAGAACGGGTGCCGGAAAAGATGATGCACCATGTTGGTATGAGTAGCCCAATCAAATCCTTTAAGCACTTTCATTCTTGCGCAGCCAGAATCCCTCTCATTCCGGTGTGGCTCCATTCATTCATGTCACCCTCCGCACACCTATCGGAAGTCTTACAGGAGCCGCTCATTGTCCGTGCTTCTCATGCACCAGCGATCACTCCATGCTTTGGCGTCCGGTCATCACATCCTTGCAATCTTAGCAAATCGCTTAGCCTTGTTAGATTGTGAATGAACCTTCATAGCAGGTGGAACAGTCTGCTGGGTCACATTCACCGACTTTGCTGACTTCCTCTCAGCAGGTATTCGTTTCAAACTTTGCTGATCGGTTATTAGGGGATTTCTCATTTGACAACATTTCTGTTGAGCAGTGTTAGCTGACTTAGTAATCTCCCATTTGTCGTTCCTAGCATTTTGCTGAACCTTCCCAGTTGCTGGAACAAAAATAATTTTCTTTGATTTCTAAGGATTAGCATTGCTGGATTCACCTTCTTCAAAACTAATTTCAGCAAAATCATTTGTGCTCCTTTGAGCATCTAAAATCTCATTTAAATCTCTCGTGCTTTTGAAAAATCTACATTGACAAGGTTTTTGCACAGAGTTTTTGCTCTTTAAAACTTCATTCTCCTATTTTAAATTTCTAAAATTTTCACTGAGTGTGGAGAATTCAACTTTAAGTTTTAAGAGTTACTCGTCTGCTGACCTAGATTTTTCAATCTCACTGGTCAAAATAGAAAACTGAGATTTTAGCGAGGAATTTTCATTTGCTAAAACATCTTTTAGAGCATTAAATTTTGAAAATTCTTCTAAAAGAAGTTCCATCGTTACATCTCCTGAGTCAGAAAATCATGACGCAGCAGTATCATGTAAATTTTCTGAAGTGGAAGCAACAGAGATAGTAGGAGTTGCTACCTGATTGCTTGTATCTGCTAGAGCTGATTTTGCTACCTGTTCTTCGTCAGCATCTTCATTATCATCGATACTTTCCATGAATACCAGAAGGCCATCTTCTGAGGAATAGCCTTCATCATCATGATCTGGAATGTCTGGTATCTCTAATATGGTCAGTATAGCTTTGGCAACGACCTTCGACGCGCGCTTCTCAAAAATCTTTCTCAACCTCTTCCTTTCTTCTGGATTTATTCTAGGACATTCGAATTTTAAGTGGTCAGGAGATTTGCATTCATAGAACGTCATTGGCACCTTCCTGGTTGTCCGGTTATCTGCTGGTTGACTTAGTCGTGATTCCTCCTTTTTGCCCTTAGCTTTCAGCAACAACTTTTGCAGTCTTCTCATTTGTTTCTCCAGCTCACTGATGGAACATTCAGTTTCTTTAGATTGAGATCCACTTGCTGATGTGGCCTCTTTGCTGGGCTTGGTTAAGCTGGACGATCTGAGTGAAATGGATTCTTGGTCTTCCACTTCTGTACGTCTCTCTTTACAAAATATTTTGCATCCTCGACGTGATTTTCAACCGATGTTGCATCCTTTGTAGCTTCGTTTTTGTTAATCAACATGATATCCCATTCATGGGTTTGAAGCTGTGTGAATAACTCTTTCGTAGTCATGCTCGAAAATTCTTTCTACTTGAGGCTCATCACTTTGACAAACCAATCATCTTTAGGCATCTTCGAAAGTATCTTTGAGTTCATGTCGGGAAGTTCTTACGTTCTTCCCAACTCCTTCAAGTTAACCATAATAGAGTTAAATCTAACTTCCATTTCCTTGATTATTTCGCCAGAATGCATTTGGAACGACTCGTACTTATCTACACACTATTGGAGTGTGTAATGCTTCATCTGAGTTGTATCTTGACTTAAGGTGCCAAGAAAGTCCCACATTTCTTTGGCATTTTTGCAATCCAGGGCTTCGTTCACCAGAGGTTCTGATAGAGAATTTAATATCAACTCCATTGCCACAAAGTCCAGTTAAGCGCAAATCCAATCGTTTGGGGTCCACTCCGCATATGGCTTATCAACCATATTTGGTCCATTCATGGTGTCACCAAGTCGAGCATCCACCTTCTGGATTTTGATTGAAACAACTTCAATTGCTTGCACCCTTTCTGGATGAATATTCTTCAAGGTGATCAGCGACCTCTTTTTCCAGATGTTGTATGTTTCCGGAGAGAACTTTCCCAACTTTGCGTTGTTTGCCATTCCCTTTAACCTGAGCTTAACACAAAAACACAAGAAATATGCAAAAGAAAATGGATCTGGTCCTAAGCGACTCAGAAGCAACTAGTCTGTAAAGACCAACCGCTCTGATACCACTTCTTAGTCCCGAATCAGAGTGTTTATAGTTGCAGCGGAATATTAAATAGGGTTTGCACTTATCTTGCTGAGGTTATGACTCAGCAAGTGTTTATAAAAATGTGTTTAAGCTCGAATACTACTTAGGTTCACTTCAAGTTATACGACAACACTTGATGTGTTGTGTTTCAAAATAAGCGATAAGTAATAAATAGTAAGCAGGAAAAAGGACACCAAGTTTATAGTGGTTCAAACAACTGTTCTACGTCCACTTGACTGGAAATCCACTAAGATTGATTATAAGGTCAGACTTGATCTCTAACTGTGAACAACTCCTCCGTCTCAACACCGCGAACCTTCAAGCACCTCGGTCGTCAATCTTCTTCTCGACACCACTTAGATCAAGGACACACCTCCCTTCTCCTTTGAACGTTGAACTGGGAGTTTTATAGTTCTTCCCGGGACCTTTCTCCACTTGCGGCAGTAGCCCGTAATAATCAACCTTGCAGATGAAGGTGTGATTGCTAGATTCTTTCTAGAATAGAAAGAATCCCAAAGATAACCTTAGAAGTGAACTTCTAACGGTCCGAGATGAACTTGGAAGCTTTAGCAAAGCCTCGATCATTGTACGATCGGTTCTTGAATTCGGCAGTGAGTATAGGAGATTTCGCGTAAGCTTAAGGATATCTGTATTAGCAGAACTTCGCGTATCTTTGCGAACTATTCTATTTATAGATAAAGACTCAACTGTCTCGTTTGAATCTTGTCTATTAGACACTGGTTGTCTGCTCGCTAATCTCTGTTCTTTTTTTTCTGAGAAGTGTAGCTCTTCAGATCTTCGTCGCATCTGTTTGGTTTTTCCTTAATTTAGTCAACTTTGTCAGAACAGATCTCTGAGTTTAATTCTGAAAATCTTCCTTTTGTCTGTTGATTATTCTTCCTTCTGATTCTAGGAGATTCCATAAATTCTGGGATTTAAGATCCTTCCATTTCACGGCTTTATACCAATTGTTGATTGATATCTTGCGTTTGTTGTGTAGTTGTCTGTCTACTGAGATCTCAGCGATTCTGCTGAGATTCAGCAATTCGCTTGCTTCAATCCTTCAGCAATCTTAACATATTCGCTGAGTGCCACCAGCAATCTTCGCATGTTTGCTAGCCTTTTGATACTCCATTGTTCGCTTGCATCTTTAGCAATCTTTACATTTGCCGACTCCTTCAACAATTTCTTCCCGTATTGCTTGAATCTTCTAGCATTCTTCTTGAACTTTGTTGACTCCATCAGCAAACTTCAGTGATTACTTCTAGCTCTATTACAACTCGAATATGATTATCCTATACAGGACCTTTACAATTTTGACACGATTCTAAGTTGCTAAAAACTAGATAAGCTAGCTTTGATGCACCAAAACTATAATAAATACAATTGAGATCAAGGAGGTACAATATTCCTAACATGCTCCTACTTTTCCGACTCTGGATGTTGACATCATACAGTGTGTTAGAACGAATCTTCTAGTCAGTCTAAGGAATCGAAACTGGTCCAATACTAGGGTCTTCAAACTTTAAGTAAACTCCATTATTAAAGTCTGACCTTTAAGATGATTCCTTCTTACTTGTTCTCTTTGTCTCTGTATCCAAGAGTGATAGACTTGAGTGAAACTGACCAGTTTCTTACTGGTGATGTCAACCAGTTTTCTCTATGTAGATTCTCCAAACTGGTACTTAAGATTGTAGTTAGTTTCTTTTATCATCGTGCGAATCCCAAATTGGTGGAAACCAATTTGTCTTGATTTGTTCTATTACAACTTGATAGATATCATAAACAGGACTTTACAAGTTTGAATAGACTATAGACACTTGTAAAATTGTAGTTTCTATACAATTTCTGACACATCAAAACACAATAATAAGATAGGAATAATACTTGTCTTATCCGAGAGCTCAGATACATGATAGCGATCCATGGTGTCAAAATATAAAAAGTATATTTCTTTATTTAAGTTTGGTTTATTTTTATTAAATAAAGAGGGAATATTATATTTCTTAAGATGACGAAGAACAAAATCAGATTTTATTTCTTGGTTAGGATTGTCTTTACTTGGTTTTGGAATATGATTTATTTTTAATTGTTGATTGACGCCGGAGATGGAGCATGTTGTTGATCACTAAAAGATGGGTACAAAGACTAGAATGGGATTATCAATATTCATTGTAATTTCATTTCTCTCTCAATTTTCCTACTCCAATTCGATTTTGTAGCTCCATTTTTTTTTAAGTTCCAACAAAATGTTGAACTAATGCGGATGTAATACTTGAATTCCGGGTGTAAATGTTTCGATTTTAATCATTGAAAGACTATTAATTAATAAAAAACATATTTCCCGTTTTCTCAATCTAACTTGCTCCCACAATATCAAGATCGAAAAAAACTTAAAATTTAGATACTCGCAACCATTAATGAAATATTTATTTCTTTCTTTGTTATGTTACCACATTAATTCGTAGGTATATTAACATTTATCCAAGATGAATAGATGCATATTTTTTACTATTCAATTCCATGCCAATTAATAATTTTTTCTTTTTTTTACTCATGACCAAAGGATTATGAGTTTTAAATTTTTTTTTAGGTGAATTTAAATTAATATAAAAATATATTGTTTATTGTGACAACTCATGCATATAGCGGTAGGACACCTGGCGAATCTGAGTTAAATTAGTGAATTAGATGATGAAAACGTGATAATAATAATAATATATCGGATTGAATTGACCGTTTCAATTATATATTAATTTGAAATCTCAGCATCCAAATCAAACAAAAAAAATAATGAGGGTAATTATGGAGGTCAAGGCAAGGGCCGACCAACCGCAGCTGCGCTCCACGTATAACAGCTGGGAAAAATAGAGGTTTTGTTAGGGGCACGGCGTTTCAACGGAAAACGATGAAAATAAATTTCAATCTCTATTAAATAGAAATGGATCTGTATGAGTATTTACTTGTAAAATAAATGATTTATGTTAAAGCCCATTCTTAATTTATGTTTAGATAATTTATACGTGATGTTTGATATGTATTGTGCTTAATTGTAATATATTTTCGAAAATTGTATTATATTTTAACAATTAATTGTCTTTATATCAATCTCAATGCAATCAACTTAATAGCTCAATATAATAAATATTCCCTCCGTTTCGATTATACAGTCCGAGTTACTATTTTAGGGTGTTTAAATTATATAGTCTAATTTCTATATTTGGTATTATTTTTATATGGTCATTTACCATTACATTCCTGAATAATCTTGGAAAATGAGTATATTAAATGTAATATTATGAAAATGAGAGATTAATTAATGCTTTAAATAAGGATAATGTTGGAAGTTTATTTAAATATTAAATAAATTTTGACAAACGTGCAAGATCAAACTGGACTATATAATCGGAATGGAGGGAGTATCAATTATTGGATTGATCGCGTGAAAAAAAAATAATTATAAAAAGAGAATATTTTTTCTAAGTATAATATATACGATAACCAAGCACGATTTATCTTAAACAGAACTTGTAAAGTAATTAAACATAAAAATTTGAAGAAAAAGAACTTTAATGCAGATCGTGGAATTTTTTTTAGATAAATGATGTAGTTTAATTTATATTTAACATTAACTCACTTCTAGTATTGAATTCACTCCATCTATATATAAATACTATAACTCAGGATCTATAAGTATAACCATCTATATCATGTGTTAACTATATTTACTAATAAGGAAGAAATCAAATAAGAATAAATCCTCTACGAGAGAAAAAAAATTATTTATTATATCTAAATAAATCAATGGTTGATGTGTAATCAAACAACAATTAAAATACAATCAAACAACATAATAATCAAGTAACAATTAAAACACAATCAAGCAAACGTGGTAATCAAACAACATGCAAAACACAATCAAGTAATATTATAAATATAATTAAGCAACATTCTTATTTTCTCACGGGAGATTTTTTTCTCACCGGACCCACCTTTACTAATATATATTATGTTTGATTAAATAATATAGTATTATGATTTTAAAAAAATATACTTATAAAATCCTCCCTACTAAAATGTATTCATCCATTACAATGGAAGATCAAAATTTGTTTCTAATTAATTTATAACCCGGTTAGCATATCATTCACATACATATATATATATATATATTGGGGGTGGGGGGTGCTTAGGACAAAAATAAATAAGAAGACTAAGAGGTCAATTTGAATGATGGAGGGAGGGTGTCTTAATTTCGGGAGTTGGAATGGGAACCAATTGCAAGATCCCACGTCCACGTTGATAATTAAGCTCCCTTTGTTTTGGCTCTATGCTCTCAATAATTGTGTTGATTGCTCTCACGATTTACAAAAATGTCGTTGTTAATTTAATGTTTGATAATTTATCGATTATTAATTATCACTTGATTTTACAAAGTGTCAAAATTCTTTAATGGATCTTCAATTCCATGCTCCACAGCTCGAGATTGTGCATTCGAATAATTGTTTTTTCGCTTAAGCCCTATTGTTGGTTTTTGGATACACCGTACACATGTGCCTTGTTTTTATTATTATTAAGGGTTTAATTGAATACCTAAATAGTGTTATGCTTAAATTTAATTAATTTAGTATTAAGTCCAATTTCAAACTTTTTATATTAAATTTATAATATATTTAAATATTCATTATTTTGAAAGAATTGTGTTATTTATTCCAAAAATAATATCACGTTTATGTTCAAATTCAATCATTTCTTAAGATAAGAAAGATTTGTAATTTATTACTCTTCAATCATGAATATACTTTTATAAATTTAATTATTTTATACTTCTTACTAAATTACTAATTTTGATTAATGAGCTTGCTCATGATCTAACGAATTGAATACTATTATGCTTAATTTTGGTGAAAACGATGAGAAGATAAATCTCGATGTTTATTTTGGCTAAAAACTTTGTTCAAATAGCCTTGTATAGAAGAACAGAAAGAATTTTATTAAAAAAAATAAATAAAACAATAATAATAAACTACTCCACTTGGGTACCAAAATTCCTATCGAGAAGCCCTAACCGCGAAAAAAATCATCAAACAATTTATATGCTTAATGCCCCCTTTACCGATCAAGTAAACAACCTGCTCAGCGATGTCGTCCAATCGTAATCACAAAGAGAAGACCGTTCGCCGTAACTAGTGCGTGTCTTTCAATATCTTTGTTATGACCCAAAAATGAGCAAGCCCATTTTGGAGTCCATCAAAGAAGAAAGCTCAAAAAAGAATAAAAAAAATACAAAATAAAGGTGCTAAGGCAAGCTGTTCGGCTTAATACAAGTTCCGAGTTCGAAGTACTAAATGAACGAACTCAAAGTTGGCCGAACTCAAAATTGACCGAGGTCCGAACTCAAGAGTGACCGAGGTCCGAGCTCAAGGCTGACCGAACTACTTCCGGTCGAACTACTTATAAGCCGAACTACTTCTGGTCGAACTGCTTCTGGCCGAACAACTTATGAGCCGAACTACTTCGGACCGAACTACTTTCGGGCCAAAGCTATCCGTTCGAAGAACCATGTTAGTTCGAAGAGATGCAGTTCGAAGAGGTGTTTCAGCTCAAGGAACACGACTTTCAATGAAGTCACTCACCAATGGATGTTTCCTTTCATGAAGGGACACTAGCCTTTTTATTTATTATAAATAACCCCTCTCATTAAAGAGGAGGGGGGATTCTACAACATTCAATATGTATCAAATTGTATTAAAAAATCATTTAATACAATAAAACATACTTCGAATATTTGTTCTATGATTTTCCTTCTTTCTATTTCTTTCGATATTTTTCACCCATTAACAATTGGCGCCGTTTGTGGGAAAGAAGGAAAAATCAAAAACAAAATTCATGTACGAGATCATATGACACTTCAGGAGTCGAACAATTAAGGAGCTCTTCAAAACTTCGTAGTACTGCAAGAAGTTTATGGCTTGTCCTCGGCGTTGATTCTCTATTTTGCTAATTTCATGGGCCATCCGTTTGAAAAGAATGAAAACACAATTGTATTTCACGCCAACTCGACCTGTCGCATCTTCAAAGAAGTGGAATATTGACTCAAACAACAACGGTCTTCTACTCAAATATGTGGAATTCATTAGATTCCAAAAGGCAATGGCGTCAAGTTCGAGCAGGCGCTAGAGATCATTTATACAAACAAGGATCGCTTAAACCTGATCTTCTCTGTTAACTGCTGTCTATCGTGCTCTGCGGCTAGAAAAGCCTCTTCATTAACTTCACAGCAAATCCAAATTCCTTCAACTTGGCACCGGAAAAGCCGAGAGCCGCAAACAAGAGTTACCAGAATCAATTCTTCGAACGAATGAAACGACGCTCAAGGCTTGACTACCATCCCTACTCAAGTAATCCGTCAAACGAATCGCTGTGGAAGAAATGAGACATCTCTGAAAGGCGGTGCAGAAAAGATGTGCCCCTCCAAAACCATTTGCATCCTCCGTCGCGATGTTGGGTGATGAAAAACATCTTTCTGTTAAAAGTCACGACTCTGACAGAGAAAGAGATAGAGAAACCGAAATCCTCTTGGCCTAATGAATGATTGTTTCGCTTCATCCATCTCGGTCGGTATATAGGGAGAATTGGTGGCAGATCTGTTCGTTCTGATGTTAAAAAAAAATATAAAAAAATAAAAATAAAAAATAGAGGCATTTCGAGTTGAAGAAACTTTGAAAAAGCCGCCTTTGAACTATCATCCGAGCAAGACAGGTCAATTGGCCGATCAACTCATAAATGGGGTATCTCAATTAAATGCCGCCTTCGAACTATTAACCCGTCATGAAGCAAAGCCCTTTTCTGTTCGGAGAAGGGGCCGTTCGAAGCTCGCGCCCCCAAGATATTTAGACAATTGTAAACCACTGCCTTGAAGGCATAGCAAAAACCCCTGGTTCGAAGATCCATCACATTCGTTTGTGATGCAACCTTTGGAGTTCGGTCGGGCCAAGTTTCTTCTAAAAGGGGCTGATCGCTCCAGTGCTGTTCGGAGAAAGATGACACACGAATCGGGAAGCATTAACATAATTCTATTTTTTTCGTTTTTTGATTCTTTTTCCTGAAATTCGCTTTGGAATTGACTAATATGTTCAGAAATTTTAGAAGAAACTAATCAGGAAGGGAAATTCTGCGCAAATTTGCCTCACAATGAATGACGGTTCGTTCACAGATGGATTGCTCGAATCGGAAACTCACGAAAGTCTAAACCTAAAACTCATGGCTGGGATCGACTTTCTGCAGCGATGCGTCGATTGTCCGCTATTATTCTTGAAATCACTATATCTTCACATTTATTTCATCTGAGAATTATATCCCATGGAATCCCTATTCTCCTAACTTTTGCAGGACCATTCGGTTTGTATTTTGCATAAAAATGATTTGACTAACAATAGTTTGTCTATTAAAAAATATATATATAAAAATAAACTTGGAGGAACAGCTCGGTCGATTATTCTTCATGGAGGGATGCGTGTCTTACATCTTTCTTCTTCGGTGTGGTTATTAAATTTTGCAGGGGTTTGGCATAAATAGTCATCCAATAACCGCCGTTCATAATTTCGTTTTGATAAATGTGGAGAACAATTCAATGCCTTTGCTGTCTTTTGAGAAGTTCGAAAGACTACTTTAATCAATTGATTAGGCCAATGGATGAGCTAAGCATCAGATCGTCACGAAGCACTACGGTCAACAAAATAATGAGATATTATTTTGATTGATTTCAAAAGGAATAATAAATTCGAGGGGCTTGGACTGGAGAATTTTCAAATAGGAGCTAAGTATTCTTATATATTTTGAATCTCTTGAATGTTAAATTTATTATTCTTTGACATCTTTACTTGCATTGATAAGTAAATTTGGGCAGATTATTTGGAAAAGAGAATTGTTTAGAAGCAGTTTGCTTCTAAATTCGAAGCACTCCCTCCTAATGCGAAGGACCTGCTTCTCAGTTCGAACTGCTTCGTAAGTCGAACCATTCATTTTGAAAAAATCCGAAGAGCTCTACCAGTTCGAATCATTCGCAGCTCGAGGACTTTCGTACTCAAAGCACTTTATCACTAAGGGTAAAATCTTTTACTCATAATACTCTTTCAAATTAATATCTTGTGTATGTTGCTTACCATGACAGGGGGCTTCTACGCAAAGCACTAAAGATGTTGCTCAAGAAACCATCTCAAAAAAAAAATAAAAAAAAAAAGTTCGAACAAGAAGTTGTTCGACCAATCAAAAACAAAATGGAACCAAGCACGAAAGTTGCTTGATCATTATCATAAGTTCGAACACAAAAGTTGTTCGAACTCAAAGCGAAAGCTTTTTCTAGGCAAAGTGAGCCCTCGGCTAGGGTCAACCCATTTTATCCGAGGAACTTAGGATATCGAAGTCATAGATTCTTCTGTCCGCAAAATTCCTCGAAGACTATGAAATCGGAATGATAGCCCAAGAAGCAGCCAGGGTGTTTCGGCATAGTATTCCCAAGGGACCCGGGGTCGATCCCCGTCTGATTTGTGAAAATAATTTGCATTTCAGTATTTAAATCCTGCAAAGTACAATTTGTACACAGGTCGGGCCTAGCCAGCCACGGGCTTAGGGATAATCGTAAGTCGAACTATTAGCTTCGCAGATACCCCGAAATAAAAAATATTCCTAAATCTCGTCGAGCTATGCCTCACGATACGGGAATAATTCTATCTCCTGAACATCCCCGAATATATTTCGGGGTAGGGAAAAACTGCTTCTTTGATTTTTTGCAGGATAATGCACCATTCTAAATTGAGATCAACTACTTCGGCTTCGCCGAACTCCAAAGTAGTTCGGACGAGAGCCGAGGGGCTATTGTTATGACCCAAAAATGAGCAAGCCCATTTTGGAGTCCATCAAAGAAGAAAGCCCAAAAAAGAATAACAAAAATACAAAATAAAGGTGCTAAGGCAAGCTGTTCGGCTTAATACAAGTTCCGAGTTCGAAGTACTAAATGAACGAACTCAAAGTTGGCCGAACTCAAAATTGACCGAGGTCCGAACTCAAGAGTGACCGAGGTCCGAGCTCAAGGCCGACCGAACTACTTCCGGTCGAACTACTTATAAGCCGAACTACTTCTAGTCGAACTGCTTCTGACCGAACAACTTATGAGCCGAACTACTTCGGACCGAACTACTTCTGGCCGAACTACTTTCGGGCCAAAGCTATCCGTTCGAAGAACCATGTTAGTTCGAAGAGGTGTTTCAGCTCAAGGAACACGACTTTCAATGAAGCCACTCACCAATGGATGTTTCCTTTCATGAAGGGACACTAGCCTTATTTATTTATTATAAATAACCCCTCCCATTAAAGAGGAGGGGGATTCTACAACATTCAATATGTATCAAATTGTATTAAAAATATCATTTAATACAATAAAACATACTTCAAATATTTGTTCTATGATTTTCCTTCTTTCTATTTCTTTCGATATTTTTCACCCATTAACAATCTTCATTTTTGAATCTCTTACTGAATTTGATTTAGATTTTTTTTTATTTTTTATGTTAAATCATTTAGCTGGAATGAAAGCATTTTCGAGTTCTTAATAGCGCCCAAATGAGCTACTGGAAGTGATGTTACTGTGTGTGTTTATACATATTGTGGGGTAATTGTATTGATAGTGAGGGGTTTCCGGTAAGGAGGAGAAGGCAGAAGAGCCGGAGCTTCCGAAATACAGGGATCGAGCTAAAGAGCGTAGAGAAGATCAGAATCCGGATTTTGAGATTACTGAGTTGACGTCCTTTCATGCTGTTGCTCCACCGGGAACTGTTGATCTCTTGTGAGATACTGCACTATTATGGCATCAGCTATATTTATGCATGCTTTTGTATTATTTTTTGCTTTTATTTCAGTATGTTGTAGTAGTTACAGCTGTCTTATTTTGCTACTTAGGTCTGCTGATGCGCACAAGTTATCTATCGAGAAGAGTAAATATCTTGGAGGTAGGAGTCACGATAAGGCAGCTATTAATATCACTTGGAAATTTATTGTTTTAGAGAATTCTGTTTATTGTTGTATTCAGGTGTTAACTCTGTGATTGTGTTTGAGCTCGTCTCTCTATTGGACAAGCTTACTTTTAATTAGCTATAGGGAACTGAGCTGGAGCTTCTTACTTCGTTCCATATTGATACTTTTCTACAATTGTTCAGATTTTATGGATATTGTTTTGACCAATATATAATTTAATTCCTCGAATATCTCCTATAATGTGGAGTACCGTTCCTTAATAAGGTAGACTGAGGACGTTTCTTTGATGCACTAAAAGCAAGTTGATTTCTGTATTATGCTAAGCTTCATCAAGATCTAAAACTGCCAAGCTTACATGGGAATTGCTATTTGTGTTGTCCTACCTTTGGAAGTTTTAACTATTTTCTTAACACTATTAGTTGTCTAGTATGTTTCTAGATTCTCAGATTTTATGTGGATGATTATGACATTCAGGGGATGTTGAGCACACTCATTTAGTCAAAGGGCTGGATTATGCTTTACTTAATAAAGTGCGAAGTGAAATAGATAAGAAGCCTGATGTTGGGGAAGAGAATGGCGGGAAGTCTAAGTACGGTACTTGTTTCTTATCCTGTTTGGTTGATGTTTGTTCAGAATCTTCTTAGATTTCTTTGTGCCTTGTTGGGTGTCTTAGGAGCGTTGCTTCCTTTGGATTCTCTTGTGTACACTCTCACACACACTTTCTGAATTTACTAGTATTTTTATTTATATAATAGAAGGTCTATCCCTGGAAGAATCCCCCCTTGCAAAAAGAACTGGATCTCTTTGGTCTTTAAAGGAGTCATCTTTCACTAATTTTTTCTTCTTTAACGATGGTTTCTTCCTATTTGATACATTAAAGGTTTGACATAATGTTTCGGTACTTGATGCAAATAATGTGGGATTGGTAACTCTTATATATTTTTCGGTATCTCTTCTGTGAACAGAGGACAGAAAGATGACCAACCTGTAGCTTTCCGCTCTGCATCAGCAAAGGTGCATGTTTCCTTTCCTAGTGGGGGAGTCTTTTGTTTTTAGGCTGCTGCATGATGCTTGTTCTTCGAACTGACTGTAGTGCTCTTATAACAGTCCGTTTATCAATGGATTGAAGCCACAAACAGTCATCAAGACAAATGAAATGTTTCTTCCCGGACGAATGGCTTTTATATTTAACATGGTAAGATTTCAAATATTTGTATGTTTCATGCAATTCATATTTTTAACATTCTGTTGATAGAAAACATATGCATCATTCATAGTTGTGGCATATTAAATTACTAGATTGTTTCCCATAAGCAGTGATGCTTATTATGAACTATATGTGAGTTCCTTCTCCATCGGTGCACTTGAAGATCATACAGCCTAACTACCATGTCAAATTTTTATGATAGCCTCAAGGGATCAGTGGTGCTTTGATACTCATCCTGCCATTGTGTATTATTGATTTCTGTTGTATGTATGATGCCCTCTGAAGTTGTACAAGACTGATTTGGCAACAACTTTGCTGAGTGTGCGCTTGTACTTTTGAAGCCTAAATAGTTTCCTATGTCCTCTCTACTAAGAAATCCTTCTCTCTTTGCAATGTAATAATTGGAAAAATAAAATTTGGTGTATGTCAGGAAAGTGGGTTCTCTCATGACATTCCAACAACTGTCCACAGAAGTAAAGCTGTTTGTCCTGTTCCTGAGGTATATTACTTTCTCGTGTTATCTTTGTTTTCTTTGTCTTTATGATTGTGTTTTAAAATAATTTGTTTTCCATTTTTATGATAGTGTGTTAAAACTATCTTCATCCTTTATTTCCTGGAAATGGTTACCGTGAGTGTGGATGGTTCTGTGCTGGATCGAATTGCTAAAATCATGTCTTATCTTCGCCTTGGGTCATCAGGGAAGGTTCTAAAGAAGAAGAAGAAAGACAGAGATGCAAAAGGTGCCTATCATGCATTTGCCGAACTTTCTTTTCTAGCTGAAATGGTCATTTTAGTTTAGCCTAGCTATTTCACCGCGAACGTATTCAATCTCGAAAAGCTTGTTGCAATTATATGCTGTTTTCTAAACTAAGTAGATACTGAGCATGATTGCTAAATGCACTCAGGACAGAACTCACCATCATGTTGAGATCATTCTTGCATTTTCTCATCTATCTTTATATTTCTTATTTTAGTTCATTGTTGTATATTAAGTCATTGTTGTGTTCTTTTGACTGCCATTCTTATATCTCTCAGGTTGGCCTTTCCATTTCCTATATGTTTTAATTTGCCCGTTCCAATATGACATGTGATATTCAGGCAAGAACTCATTTGTTTCAAATGGATATGAGGAAGGTGACAGGATTTTGAAACCCGAACCTCTGAAGAATCACAATTATGGGGAACCCCTCCCACCACCTCCCAAAAAGGATCTTCCTGACCCAAAGGAGAAGCAGGGATCACCTGTTGTCAGGAAAGAAGAGGATGATATTTTTGTGGGTGATGGTGTAGACTACACTATTCCCAGTAAAGATATGAGCCAAAGCCCAATTTCGGAGGACATGGAAGAATCTCCTCGGAACAAAGAGAAACACTCATACTTCGCTGAACCAGCTTATGGCCCAGTTCCACCAGCTGAGTTGTCTCATGACTGGCAACAGGCAGTGAGTGCATGTAGTTATAGACAAAAAATGTTTTGTACATTCTCTTTCCAATTGATTCTTTTGTAAATTTAATGGGTACTGATGGGGAGTTTAACTATGGTCAGATGGTTTTCGATAATATGTGCAAGATTCATTTTGCCTTACCGCTTCATACTTTGGCCCCATTCTCAACCACACTTATATTAATTACCCCATGTTTTCATATTTTCTTGTTCAGAATGGATATGATGCTTTGCAAGCACAAGCATTGGCTGGTGGCTACCAGGGAGAGTGGCAGAATTATCAATATGCTGAGCAACTGGCATACCCGGAGCAGTATCTTCAGCAAGACATTCAGGCTTATGATATGCAAGCTGGTGCAACTGTTGTGCAGGATCCACGCTTTATGACTCAAGAAGAGAAGGATAGGGGCCTAGGATCTGTGTTTAAGAGGGATGATCAGAGACTTCAACAACTAAGGGAGAAGGATGCTCGAGAGAAAGACCCCAATTTTATATCTGAGAGTTACTCTGAATGCTACCCTGGCTACCAAGAATACAACCGTGAAGTTGTTGACAGTGACGATGAAGGTGATTTGTCCAAAATGGACATGGGTGGAAGGGTGAGCTTTCGCTGCTATATCTTAGATGCTAATTGCTTGTTTAGAGAAGCATACAATTTTCAAAAAAACCTTCAGAGATTATAATTCCACAGATAAACTAGTGGCTGCATTAATGTGAAGAAACCATTTGCGATAGTGCTGATCAATGTGGATACTGCTATGAGCTGAACAATCAAGCTACTAAAATTGGGTTTTATATGTTAATGTACCCATTCATCTCATATGTGGGGTGGACACTCCATGTAAGGTCCACGGCACATGTGAGAGGAGTGGGTGTTCTGTAGCATGGACTTTCCCTATTGTTGTTGATTGTAGAGTCTCTTCTGTGGAACATAACCTTACGATTTGATTTTTCCAACAGGCAAAGGGATGCCTTCACCGGTGGGACTTTGAAACGGAAGAGGAATGGGCTAAATACAATGAGCAGAAGGAAGCAATGCCTAAAGCTGCATTCCAATTCGGTGTGAAAATGCAAGATGGTCGGAAAACCCGGAAACAGAACAGGGATCAGAAACTCACCAATGACCTTCACAAGATAAACAAGATACTGGCCCGGAAGAAGTCTGAGATGGGTGAGAAAAATGATGACAGCGGGACTTATGATGATGATTCACATCCTGGAAAGAAGCTAAGGATCTGATGGTTCGTTCCATTTCATCGTCTTTAAACTCTGGTAAATTCCCTTGATACTTGTTGCATATATTTAGAAACTCAAAATTTGAATTCGGCCATAACTAGCCCCCCCCCCCTCCATGTTTCTTGTACCCTTACAGTTTGTACTTGTTGTTGAATTCTGATTCACGGTTGGAAATTGTGTAAACTACGGCCATTTTCTAGCTTCAACGTGCAGCCCTTATTTCAACCGGTCTTGCCAATTATTAATCTAATATATAGTTTGTTAGAATATAAATCTTTATCTTCTATGTTTTAATAGGCCTGTTCTTTTAAAAAAAATGATGGATTACTTTTAGTTAGGAAGCATGGTTCATTAACTCAACGCAAACAACTTTATATATAGCATAAACTCATTAGTTATTAGAGAAAATTATAAAAAATATCCTAAAGTATTGGTCAATTATGAAAAATATTTTAATATTTTCATTTCATGAATTATATCCTAATGTTTTACTTTGTTAGTTAAAAATACTCTTTACTATAAAAAATATCTAAATATTTTTCTTATCACTGAATTATACCTTAATGTTTGATTTTGTCAATTAAAAATACTCTCAATTGTTAATGGTGTTAAAATTTTAATGAATCATATATTAAATGATGCTTGAAATTTCCTTTTCTCTTGGTATAGATGTGGCATATATTGTTTTAAAATTAAGGTATGATTCATCAGAATTTTGATACTATTAGTGATGTATGATATTTTTAATTGATGAAATCAAACATTATGGTATAGTTCAATGATATGATAAACTTCAAGATATTTTTTTTTATAGTGGAGGGTATTTTTAGTGGATAAAATAAAACGTTGTATATTTAAAAAAATAACATTAAAGATTTTTTTTTTTATAGTTGGCCAATATTCTAAAATATTTTTTTTATAATTTTTCTAGGCTATTATCATGATAAAATACATGTGTTACAATAAGAAACTGTAAAAGTTATCATGACTTTTCAGAAGTAAATTAGATAATTCATCGAATTTTGATAATAGAGAATGTTTTTATCAAAGTGGTCATGCTTGCAATTTTTTTCCTTATCCCAAATGGAACATAGTAACACAGTGTAATCCTCATTATGTAATTGTAGAAATATACGATTTGTGGGTGTTACTTTTTTTTATTTTAGAATAATAAAATATGTTGTGGGCTAAATCTTTATAGTTTTATTTATTTTCATATACCAGTATGTTTCCCGAATTTAGAAAAGAAAAAAAAAGCAGTCTATTTTAGAAAGCAAAAAACAGTCATAAAAAAAAATCAAAATCAAAATCCACTATTCATTTGAAATCCCCAAAACAAATTAAATACCATATGTAATGCTTGTTAGTAAAAACGAAATATTTTGAGGTTGGAAAATAAAAGGGTAACTATTAATTTTATTTCACAAAATTGAGTTTCAATAAGTTTTATCTCAATTTTTTTTTCTTCTATTAATTTTAACATATCTTTTACTTTCACATAATAAATAAGTATTAAATTGTTGTGTCATACATGGATTTTTAATTATTATTTTTTTGGAAAATCATCAAAATGAACATTGCTTTGTTAAATTTAAAAAAAATTCAGCAATAAAAAAGAATAAATCGGGAATAATGTGGGAATAATGTGTTTGTTGATTTTTCAGATTTTAACGAAATAATATTTTAAAAAATAAATTAAAATTCACGTTGATGCAATGTGGCGTCCACATGGCATAAACATGCATTAGTCAATAATAAATTAACGATAAAATGAATAGAATGAAAAAAATTGGGATAAAATGCTAAAATATAAATTTTTTAATAAAATAAGTAATTTTCCAAAAGAAAACGTGTCATGAGGATTTCGCCGAAATAAATAATGTTTTATTGCGCACCATGTTTCTTCTTCACAAACGCAAACATCACCACAAAACCCCCTGTGAATTGCCGAATCCCCAATTGTTAGGGTTTGTTCAATCCATCTTCAATTATTTATCAAATCGCACTTTTAATTATTAATTCAATTTTAAATATTTTCTATGTGGAGATATTCTTTCTAGTTCTTTCAATTTACATTTCGTGCATCGCCTCGAACTTGGAAATAAAGCTCGCGAATCGCAATACACGAATTCGCCTTCGTATCGGTTAGTAATTTTTTTCGGTTTTATTTTATCGACTAGAACTAAGACTTGGAGCGGTATCAGTTTTTCGCCTATAAATATTGTTAAGTGAGGTGGCTTTTAGTTGCAAGTTTTGAATTTTCTTATTGTTTGTAAACAATTTTTCTTCATTTTAATGTTTTGGTTATGGCAAAAACTTGCGGTAGGTTTAGGTCTAAACTGTTTAGGCGGGTTTTATCCTACCCAAATAGGTTCACCCATCCCAAATAGGGTATATTATATGGGTTTGGGCTTGGGTTAGGGCTTGGGTTAATGGATAAAACCCGCCTAAAGATTGGGTTAATGGATAAAACCCGCCTAAATCGTTTAGACCTGCCTAATCCAGACCTTCCCTTTGGTTATTTTTCGCAATCACGGTGATTTTGTAGCTTCTTTTTATTGATGTATCCAGAACTCCAGATAACCGGATGCGTGAATTTTTTTCATGCAGAGATTTCGTATAATTTGCATTTCGTTTCCACCAATCAGTTGAATTCGACTAACACGCGGTTAATTTGTTTCACTATAGTTAGTTTCTTCATTTTCGAAACTATACTGTACTATAATTCTGAGCGTACTGTCTTTTAAATGAATTTTCCTTCATATGTTTCCTTATTTTGTATTGCTGGTTCAGGTGTTTCATTCATCTGTATTATTTGTTGATCGAGGAACACAATCCATGGCCTCAGAACGGAAAGTTTCATATGCATCCATGTCTAAGCTTGAAAAGGAGAATAGTAAGTTTACTTATGTCGATGATTTTGATGACACTCCTTGGCCGGTGCAAGAAGGCCAGAATGTGGAGGTGTTGAATCAGAGAGTGTCATATCCATATCCTGTTGAGTCCGAAGATTTTATTGATGGAGGGTATGACTCAGGTGAGGATCAGTATGCCCCAGTAGCAAGAAATGGCCCACCTGAAGTAAACTTGAAAAATGTAATGAGTGGATTATTTGCAATTCTGACTGGACGTAATAAAGGCCACATTGATCTAAGAATTCTTCCTCAATTGCCTAGTTCTAATGTTTCATTCCTTGGATCTGCCAAGGATGGAGAGACAGTCTTGCACTCATCAGTGTACATTCCAAGTGCTCCCCCTCTTCTTGAGCAGAATGCTTTTAGCTATAATGCTTATAAAGATGTCCTGGAAGCTGAACCACCAGAATGGCTTCCAGACAGTTCGACCACAGTTTGTATGCAGTGCAATGCTCCATTTACAGCTTTGACACGTGGTAGACACCATTGTCGATTTTGTGGAGGCATCTTTTGTCGGGTGTGCTCTAAAGGGAGGTGCTTATTACCTGCTAAGTTTAGGGAGAGGAATCCACAGAGGGTGTGTGACATTTGCTACGATAGGTTAGACCCACTGCAATGTGTACTGATCAACACCATTAGCAATGCTGCCCAGGTTGCCAAGCACGATGTGATGGACTGGACTAGTTCAAGAGGGTGGTTGAATCTTCCTGTGGGTTTGTCCATGGAGCATGAAATATACAAGGCAACCAATACATTGAGGAGCTTTACCCAGGTCAAAAACTTATCTATTTAAATGCTCTGCGAGCAACAACGCTGACTTGTTGCATATCTTATTATTCAACTTTAAAATTATGTGAAGATTTTGTTTGTTGAGTTTCAAGTATTTGGTCTTGTTGATAAAAGGTTTATTGTATGATTCGTCTGGAACTTTTACTATTATTGATGAATGTAAAGTTATTTCTCATTCATTGGAAGCTGCCATCATCTGTGGAAAGTGAAACTTAAAAGAGTTAACTTAACAGGTAGCTAGGTTGAACCCTGAGAAGACTATCCCTGCCACTGTTTTGAAAGGAGCAAGAGGTTTGGCAATTTTAACAGTTGCTAAAGCTGGTGTCTTACTTGCTTATAAACTTGGCACTGGCCTGGTTGTTGCCCGAAGATCAGATGGGTCATGGTCTGCACCGTCTGCCATACTCTCTGCTGGTTTGGGATGGGGTGCTCAGGTATCCTTTGAGACTCGAGATTGTCATCTTTATTGCATATTTCTTTTATGATTTGGTAATTTATTTGAAAGCTGGAACTGAAACCAATCCTCAGTGAGTTTTGATGTTATTTTACAACTGAATTTTATTTTGATGAACTATAGATTTGCATTCTCCCTGGAATTTTATTTGCTCATATGCAATCTGTGATTCTTTGGCAAAAGACTTATGTTTTCCACTTGAAGGTTGTCTAGCAAAGCCTGAATTTTTATTTTTTTTTTATTTTTAATCACAGGTTGGGGGTGAACTTATGGATTTCATAATTGTGCTGCATAACAGCAAAGCTGTGAAAACATTTTGCAGCCGCATGCATTTTTCTCTTGGCGCGGGTTGCAGTGCTGCTGCTGGACCAATCGGGAGAGTCGTTGAGGCAGATCTGCGAGCGGGAGAAAAAGGTTCTGGCATGTGTTATACTTACAGCTGCAGTAAAGGTATGATCTATTGTTTTTCTTCCTTAATTAAATTGAGTTTTTTCTATTTTTGAAATGGAAAATGCATGAGAACTCTGGTCAGTACACTTGATTTCCGGCCTTGTAATCCTTTTTGCTAGTTATTTGGGGCCAAAAATTTTGTAAACTTTAGCAACACGGATCTTAGACTATTGGGCATTACCAGTTCAAAATATTCTATACTACACAACTACCTTAACAGATGAAGTATCATAAAGTTGACTTGATTCGATTTGTTTGACTTTATGAACACTGATTCTAGCACAAATTAGACGCTCAATCTGAGAGCGCATTCGTGGGTGAGCATAAATATGTTAAATGTATCCATCAATGAAATAACTCAGCATCTATATATTGATGTGAATCTCCCAGGTGCTTTTGTTGGGGTCTCGCTAGAAGGGAACATTGTGGCAACAAGAATGGACACAAATCTTCGTTTTTACGGTGATCCATATCTGACTACAGCCGATATCCTTGTCGGAGCTGTTGATAGGCCAAAGGCTGCTGATCCATTGTATGCTGCTCTCAGAGATCTCTACTCCAAATTGTGATTCTCTAGTTGTGGCAGAGGACCCATTTGCGTGTATGTATATAAAATTTGCTGATGGGAAATACAAAGGAAAAGTCTGTTAAACTAGCGACATAAATGTACATTCTATTCTAATGTGTATATGTCCATACACTTGTAAATCATTATGTTGTGCTAGGTGGAGCTACTCATAGTATGGTAGTGCTGGTTGATTCAATGGTATCTAAAGTCCAATAAATAATTTATGAATTTAATGCGATTTTAATTGAAGGAATTTATAGGTGTCTACATATATTGAAGTTATTGTCTTATCTTACACCCTAGGGCCACTGGTTGCTAAGTATAATTGTACGTTGTTAGGACAACTGACCCAGCCTGGCATTAGAATAAAATGTTCACTAAAACCAGCTCTATGAATAAAACATTAAAGTGAATATTATTTAATTATGCTATCATAATATGTTGTTTTGATGGAAGTCCTTTTCATTTGGACATTATGAGATGTATTTAATCAATATATGAATGATGCAGATTGTGTTTTCAATTTCACAAACAGTCTAATTTTAAATCATTTTGTGAGTTACTATTTTTGTACGTGTGAGCTGGTTATAAGACATATTTAATCAACATATGCATCATGCAGATTGTGTTTTCAATTTCACAAACAGTCTAGTTTTTAAATAATTTTGTAAGTTACTATTTTTGTACGTGTGAGCTGGTTTAGGCTGGGTTGAGTGAGTAAATTATGCGGGACTTGTCTATTTATATGTTTCATAATAACATTTGCTTAGTCATCCCACCATAATTGTCAGTTACCCATATATCCTCATTTATTTAATCTCAAATTTATAATCTATTAAATACAATTAAAACGTTTTAACTATTTATTTACTTTGCACCAGCATGTTGTACAAATTGAAGTAGTAATATCTTATATTACAATATAATTAAAAATATTATATGGTTCATAAAATAATGTCTTATATTATGATTTTTCCAAAAAATTTTAGTTCATCAAATATATTATAATATAAAACATTTAAATTAAAATTAATATTGATGTTTAATAATGTATTATTTATAACACTGATGGATATTATAAATTAAATTTGTATTTAGCATAATTTATTTTCAACAGAGACGTATAATATATCCGTGGAAGTATGGTTTGTATTTAATAGAAATACATACACGTGGAGGAAGTACGTATATTTGGAGTTGGGGGTTATTTCTCTTTCAGCTGTGTCGCCATCCTCGCACTCATACCATTTTCGTGACCCTCCCACTTACCCCCTCTCTCTCTCTCTCTCGCACACACACATTTTCTGTATTTTATTATATATTGTGCTACAGCATAATATAACTTTAATTTCAGCCACCCCTGCATAACCCGCCAATTGCACCGCCAAAGCAATTTCACCTTTCCTTTGATTTGTGAGTTTACGACCACAAATCTCCTCCATTTTCACCAATATCTCGCTCCAAAATATCCAGGTTAGCATTTCGTCTTAGTATAGTTTTCTATTTCTGTTGTCGTTGGATTAGATACATACGTATTTAACCAACAGCTGCTCACATGCCGCACTGCGCTGGATTTGTGAGGTGAATAAGTGACCAAGGTTGCACACAACAGATTTTATTGAGTTTTCTGAACTCACTCAACGATTCAGAATAAGGTACTTCACCTTTTCTATCAACAACATGAAAGAAGATTGAGTTATGTTTGCGAATTCATAGTTGAGTTGGTGATTGTCTGAAGTTGATCAATCTGTAGCCTAGCAGCTGCTGTTACTGGAAATTGTGTTGGTTCTTTGTTTATGGCGCGCTCGCATTTGTTGTTCCCTCTAGCTTGTTATTCAGTTACCGATGCTAGTTGGATTCTCTGCGGGGGGGATTATTTATGAATTATGATGAACTTGTAATTGCTATGATTTCTCTTTTTATTTTTATTTTTGTATTTGAATTCTATTTTTTTTTTTTCATTTATTGCGTTTTAGGAATTCTATAGCTAGCCTGGCAGTGGCTGATGATTGATTCATAACCATGAGCTTTGATGTTTGTATGCGTTCATGAGCAGTACGAATAATAACAAATCATCAGAGATTATTGGCATATTGAGATCATGGATTCCGCTGAGGGCGGAATCTGCAAAAATGTCGCGAGATTTCTGGATGCCCGATGAGAGCTGTAGAGTGTGCTACGAGTGTGATTCTCTATTTACTGTTTTCAACCGGAAGCATCATTGTCGGCTGTGCGGACGGGTTTTCTGTGGAAGGTGCACCATAAACACTGTCCCCACGCATCCTGATGAGCCCAAGAGCAGACGGGAAGATGGGGATAGAATTAAGGTTTGTAATTACTGCTTCAAGCAATGGAAGAAGCAGTCAGCTACCGGCAGTAACGTGATGCAGTTGAGTCCTCGACTCTCTCCATCCCCCTCATCATCAAGTTTGGTGAGTGATCAATCTAGTTGCTGCACGTATAACAGTGGGAGCAGTGCTGGTTCCACTGAATTCTCAACTGGCCCTTTCCAGCATGTTTCATGTGGTGTTGGTCGGAGTCCCCATTCACCTGCAGAGATGGATCCAAAGTCAACAAAGGAAGACCAGGCAAGGAACTTGGGGAAACTAGATTACCTTGATTCTATGGATCCCTACAGCAACCACTTAGGATCTTGCAGCAGGTATTCTAAGAAAATAATTCCTTCTATTTTTCATGTTATCTCATACTCTCTTTGTTTTCTTAAATGTCTTTTGTGTGAGGTTTCTCATAAGTATATTATCAAATTAAGTTACATAAAACTCATGGTTTATTGTGTTCTTGGTGGTATCTTGTAATTATTTGCAGGCATATTATGCTTATAATTTTATGCATCTGAAAGGATAATCATAGATGCCATGATTTATGTTGCTGTTTTGCATAATTATTTTTCCAGTTTTCTCATTCAACATCTTTTTCTTCTAGGTAAGTTTTTTATTTGTGAAATTGTTTCTAAGATTGTAATTTTATTTGTTGTATCCTTCACTAAATTAAATTTCCTCACTATTTTACGCGTTGAAATTCATTTCTTGTTCATTATTCCATTGGTGATCGTAGGAGTGATGATGAGGATGATACAGTAAGTCCAGACGTTGGCTTTGACACTGACAACTACTGTCAGATTGATCACATTTATGAGGCACATGAAACACAACCTAATGAGGAAAGCTCACACCCAGCTTATAATTCTGTTCTGGTGTCTGATAATTTTGAGAATCAAGGATCATTGGACTATGGAACAAGGATCGAAGCAGATGAACAAAATACTCATGTTCAATCTGGATCATCTCCTCTAAATGAGACGGATGGTGTAGATGTGGAAGCTCTGGATTATGAAAATAATGATCTTATCTGGCTTCCTCCAGAGCCTGAAGATGAAGAGGATGAGCGGGAAGTCTGTGTATCTGATGACGATGATGATCCTGGTGAGGATGAGACCGGAGAGTGGGGTTACCTAAGGTCAAGCAGCTTTGAAGTTGGGGAACTTCGAAATAGGGATAGATCAAATGTGGAACACCGGAAAGCGATGACAAGAGTCGTTGATGGCCATTTCAGAACTCTTATATCTCAACTTTTGCGGGCTGAAAACCTGCCTGCTCCAGGTCCTGAGAGTTGGTTGGACATTATTACAAAATTGACCTGGGAAGCAGCTACTCTTCTAAAGCCAGATACGAGCCAGGGTGGAGGAATGGATCCTGGTGGATATGTTAAGGTCAAGTGCATAGCTTGTGGGAATCGAAGTGAGAGGTAATTTATTTGTTTGAGTATCAGTTCATTTAGGAATCACACCATTGTTTAACTTGTTTATTTAAGACATGAATATTAATGGAAATATATCAGATGGCTCTAATAATCCATATATGTTAATTGCGCCTTA
This sequence comes from Plectranthus barbatus, assembly GCA_026898455.1. Taxonomy (NCBI): domain Eukaryota; kingdom Viridiplantae; phylum Streptophyta; class Magnoliopsida; order Lamiales; family Lamiaceae; genus Plectranthus; species Plectranthus barbatus. The sequence goes on from JAPKLW010000481.1 coordinate 287,548, forward strand.
CGGTCAATCATCATTACAGTTTTCACAAGGTTGTTGTTTTCCTGTTATGCAAATGGTTGCTAGATATTATTATTGTTGATCACTTATTTTAGTAGCCTTTCTTATTTAAAGTGGTGATATGATTTTTTTTTTCTTTCAATGGTTTTTGACGTATAATTTGGATCTACTAGATAAGTTTCACTGGGTTGTCAGGGCTGGCATGATTTTATTGAAATACTGTGTTTGACTGAACCTACTAGAACTTCCTTAGTTTTATCATTGATTAAACTTAGGTTCTTTGCTTTTGCAATCATGTTGGCTTTCATATTTCCTCGAGACACAAACCTCATATGTAAGACTGAAACGAAATATCTAACTCTCTAATTTAAGAAAAACTCGGCCTGCAATCCTCATTTAATGCGTGCACAGCGGGTTCCATCTTGTACTTGGCAATTCTGATGAGATTCTTGCTGCTTGCTCTCAAGTACGGTGATTAAAGGGATCGTTTGCAAGAAAAATGTGGCGCATCGACGAATGAATTCGAAAGTTGATAAAGCACGACTTCTACTGCTTGGTGGTGCCCTGGAGTACCAGCGGGTTGCTAATCACCTATCGAGTTTTGATACTTTACTACAGCAGGTCGTGACTATGAGTTAGCTCTATGACTTTTAGTTAAATATTGTCATTGCTCCATAATGCCCAAAAAATTAATATTTAATAATGATCTCCTTGACTTCTAGGTAATCATCTTTCCATCTATTTCTTGACTGTTTTGTCTACTGATTTTATCAGCCTTTTTGCCTATGCTTTTTTTACTGTTGCAGGAAATGGACCATTTGAAGATGGCTGTAGCAAAAATTGACGCACACCACCCAAACATTCTTTTGGTCGAAAAATCAGTGTCTAGATATGCACAAGAATATCTCCTTGCCAAGAACATATCTCTGGTTCTTAACATCAAGAGACCACTTTTAGAACGCATAGCTCGCTGCAGTGGGGGCCAAATAGTTCCTTCAGTTGACAGTCTTTCCGCACCAAAACTAGGATATTGTGACTCATTTCATGTGGAGAAGTTTTTTGAAGATCTAGGTTCTGCTGGACAAGGTGGCAAAAAGTTAATGAAGACACTGATGTTTTTTGAAGGTTGCCCGCAGCCTTTAGGATGTACTGTAAGTGACAAGACCTTTAGTGGATTACAAGCACATGTTATTCTGATATATTTAATATCTAATAATGTTGAAGAAGGAAACCAACAAATCGTATTTATGTTACCTGGATATTGTGAGTTTGGTGTGCCAAATGAAACTGTTCTCTCTCTCTCTCTCTCTTTTAATATCATCGACTATTTAAGCCAAATTGTACCTAAAATATTCAAATTATGAGATATGGTAGTTATGCAATATTTGAACTATATTTGATTTATTTCTTTTATTTAGTGTATAAATCTGATAACACCAATTCAGCAAGTTTGAGCTTTGTCACTCTTGCCCTTTTCTTTTTTACTCTGCAAGCAATCAATTTATCTTTTACTTAGAGCCTCTTGAATTCTTGCTCTACCTATCATTAACCTGCCCTTAACCACTTTCAAGTTTTGTATTAATTTTATTTTGTTTTGGGAGTCAGATTCTGCTTAAGGGTGCCAGTGGGGATGAGCTGAAGAAAGTTAAGCATGTTGTTCATTATGGTGTATTTGCTGCTTATCATTTAGCACTAGAGACCTCATTTCTTGCTGATGAAGGTGCTACTCTGCCAGAGCTCCCTTTGAAATCGCCAATAAAAGTTGCACTACCAGATCAGCCTTCTATTGTTGATAGGTCCATCTCTATGATACCTGGCTATAATTCTCCTTCCACTGAAAAACCTCAAGCCCAACAGCAGCCCAACAATGCATCACACTCCAGAAATGACCTGTTCCTTGATAGCGGAGAATCATCAGTGATTCCAATGTCTGAGGAAGTGCCTAGTTTATTTAAAGGCTCTACAGCACCAATTACAAATGCTGAAGCTAGAATTAGAAATGTGGATGCTGCCGCATTTGGTGCTGACCTATCAGGTTCTCAGTGGGAGCAGCTTTCTAATGCTCCTTGTTCTAGGGACAGAAGTTGTCTGGATGCCAGTGGATGCTGTGATGATAAATCATCGAGTTATCTGAAGAGAAATGATACTTTAAGTTCTAATAATTTATTTGAGTCTGGTGCTCTAGGACAAGGTTTGAGTGTTTCTCCTGGTGATGAGAATAGAGAACCTTTGATCCTTGACAAATCTGTGCCAGCACTCTCGGGCCAGCATGACACTGATGACTCTGGGGAGTTGGAAACACTGAGAGATGAGTTTCCTCCCACATCATCCGATAATCAGAGCATTTTGGTATCTCTTTCAACAAGATGTGTGCTGAAAGGAAGTGTGTGTGAGCGTGCTCATCTCTTTCGAATTAAATACTATGGCAGTTTCGATAAACCTTTGGGTAGTTTTCTGAGAGACCATTTATTTGATCAGGTACGCTATTTTCTAATGTATGTATATGTACTCTAATATTAGCACAAATCTTTGGATATGATTCTAGGTCTTGTCTGTAAACTTTTTGGCAGGGCTCTCGATGTAGCTCATGTGAAATGCCTTCAGAAGCCCATGTTCATTGCTATACTCATCAACAAGGCAGCCTTACCATCTCTGTGAGAAAGCTGCAAGATTCCATTTTGCCAGGTGAGGGGGAAGGAAAAATTTGGATGTGGCATCGATGCCTACGATGTCCAAGAACCAATGGTTACCCTCCAGCCACAAAAAGAGTTGTAATGTCAGATGCTGCCTGGGGTTTATCTTTTGGAAAATTCTTGGAACTCAGCTTTTCAAACCATGCAGCTGCAAGCAGAGTTGCTAGCTGTGGCCATTCCCTTCATAGAGATTGCCTTCGGTTTTATGGGTATGCTTTTTCTGCTGAGAAGTATGTTTTCTGGGGGATAGAAAAGAAGAGTCTCATTAGATGATTCAGTTTTTAAGTCATTTATATGTTAAGTCCATTTGGGCTCTAATGCACACACAATACTATATAGGGATTGCCTCTTTGAATCCGACTTCATGTTCTGTTTTGTGTTCCCTCTCTGGAGAGTTGGAGTGGTGGACCATTGAGAGGAGTGTAGGTAGGTGTGTTGTGTGTTCTATTTATCACAATAAGGAGCGACACTTTCATATTATGTGAGGATCATTTCACAAGACTGGTGACCGCAGCTTATTTTTCAGTATTGCTCTAACAGCTTTCATCCAACATTAAATTGGTGCTTTCCTCTCATAAAACATTATGTTGGTTTGATTGTTGCCTTTTACTTATTGGCATAGTTGTCTTCTATGCAGCTTTGGGAGGATGGTTGCATGTTTTCGGTATGCTCCAATCAATGTTCATTCTGTGTATCTACCACCCCCAAAGCTTGAATTCAACTATTACAAAGAGGAGTGGATACAGAAAGAATTTGATGATGTAAGATAATACGGATAATCTGCTTTCTCTGATTTGCAATTTCATAACTGGTTTTGATTTTAACTTCAGGTCAGTAGCAAGGCAGATCTCCTTTTCACTGAAGTTCTGGAAGTGCTGCATCAGATAGCAGACAGAGTCAAGGATGATGCTAGCAAAAAAGCAGATGAAACTAGAAAACTAATAGCTGAACTGGAGTTGATGCTTCAGAAGGAAATAAAAGAATTTGAGGTTATTCTTAATGGCATTAGTTCTATCCCTAGTCACAACTATTTCCCTTGGTCCGTCCATGAATTTGAAAAATTAATTCTAGCCTGGTGAACTACCAGTTCTCTTTACCTAATTTTTTAGCTATTTAATAATGCCAATAAAATAGAAGTGATTATTATTTCCCTTTTAATAACCAGTTTATATTACTTTGATGCTAAGTTTACAGGTAGTGCCTCTGCATTTTGAAAATACATTGTGGCATATCTCAAGTGATTGGATTGTATAATGTTGGATTCTTTTCTAGCTGCTACATAGTTAGATTCCTTTCGCTCTGTGTTCCTGAAATATTGAATTTTGTTTAGGAATCACTCTGGTGTGTGGTTAAGGGGGAGGTCAATTATGGTCAACCGGAGATGGACATTCTTGAGATCAACAGAATAAAAAGGCAGTTAGTTTTTTATTCTTATGTCTGGGACCAGCGGTTAATGTATCTCCCCAAATATATTATTCAAAATTTAAGCAGCTCAATTCTGAAGGAGAAGCCTGCCGATCATAAGGAGAAGCAGTCGGTTGTGGAAGTGGTTTCTAGGTCCACTAGAGGGTTCAGCATCTGGGATTCTTCTTCCGCTCATATGATGCCTAATGAGGGAGAAGATGGCAAGATTATCTGTCCGAATGAGGTTCTCAAAGGATTAGATATAGATCGAGCTTCAAGCAATATAGAAAATGCCAACACACATTGTCCTTCTGACACAGATTTGAGTATCGACATCCCTCAGTATGGTAAAACAGTACGAAGGGCTCGGTCAGAGGGGCAGTTCCAGGTAATGGAAAATACCTCTGATAATCTAGATACTGCATGGTCAGGGAATCAGCAACCCGAAAACGTGTATTCTGAAGACAAGACCGCTTCATCTCCTAACATATACCAGCGAGAGTCTTCTGGTACTTCTTCAACCACTGCAGGGTCAGTTGTTGGCAGGTGTAAAAGTGATAGGTATGTGGGCGAGAAATCTACACGTTCTGGATTGCCTGCAAAGGGGCCTGGTGATTTGGAAAACCCTCGGAGTTGGCTGAGCATACCTTTTTTAACTCTGTATCGGTCGATCAATAAGAGTTTTTCAACTGCTCAGAAGCTTAGCAAGATTACCGAGTATAATCCAGTTTATATCTCATCATTCAGAGAAGTGATACATATGGGTGGTGCTCGACTACTGCTACCATCTGCTTGTGACATTATTGTGCCAATATATGATGATGAGCCTACTAGCGTCATTTCTTATGCTCTGGTGTCACCAGATTATCAGAACTTTATGGCAGAAGAACCTGATAAACAAAAGAATTCTTTGGAATTCTCAACTTCATTTTCAATATTGGATTCAGTTAAGTTTTTTTCACTCAATTCTTTTGACGAGTCAAGTTCGGAATCTGAAAGCATCTTATCATCTGGATCTCGAAGTTTTTCGGGGTTGGACTCTCTTCTATTTCCAAGCACTTTGCATTCCAGAATATCTTTCACTGACGATGGTCCTCCTGGGAAGGTGAAGTATTCTGTAACTTGTTACTTTGCTAAGCAGTTTGAGGCCTTGAGGAAAACTTGCTGTCCAAGCGAGTTAGATTTCATCCGCTCTCTTAGTCGCTGTAAGAAGTGGGGTGCACAGGGTGGTAAAAGCAATGTCTTTTTTGCCAAGACATTGGATGACAGATTTATAATCAAACAAGTTACTAAGACAGAGCTCGAGTCATTTATCAAGTTTGCGCAGTCCTATTTTAAGTACTTATCTGAATCAATAAATGTTGGATGCCCGACGTGCCTAGCAAAGATCTTAGGCATTTATCAGGTACTAGTTGGGTCCTACGTGGTAACTCCCCTGTTTGTTTATCTTTCAGATGACTTCTCTTAGATGTATTTGTGCATAAAATACCTTTGTATGAGACTTTAAATATCTTTCTAATGGTAAAAACATCATTTTTACCAATATGCTACGCTTTCAGTGCTTTCTAATCACATTGCTTATGCTTAATCATAGTAATTCTCTCTGTGGTTGTTGGCATGAAGGTCACATCAAAGCATTTGAAAGGAGGAAAAGAGTCCAGAATGGATGTTTTGGTGATGGAGAATCTTCTTTTTAGACGCAATATCACCCGACTTTATGACCTTAAAGGTTCGGCTCGATCAAGATACAATCCAGATTCAAGTGGAAGCAATAAAGTCTTGCTTGATGAGAATCTGATAGAGGCTATGCCGACCTCTCCTATTTTCTTGGGAACTAACGCAAAGCGTCTGTTAGAGAGAGCTGTGTGGAACGACACTTCGTTTCTTGCTGTAAGCTTCATGTTTCTTTTCCACTCGTTGAAAGTTGAAACACACTTCGTCCACACAGTAGTATTGTTCTCTCTCTGTCAAGTTATTGGAGTTTTTACTGCTGGGGTGAACTTTATGTAATCGTTGTTGTTGTGGACCACTGCTCGTATTTTATTGGTTTTAAGGTCTTGTTATTTAATGATAATAACAAGTGAAACTAATTAGTTCCATGTGATGTATGTGCACCAGTCAATAGACGTGATGGACTACTCGCTGCTTGTTGGGATGGACGAGGAAAAACATGAGCTGGTGCTTGGGATTATTGATTTCATGAGGCAATATACATGGGACAAGCATCTTGAGACCTGGGTGAAGGCGTCAGGCATTCTTGGAGGCCCCAAAAACGCTTCTCCAACAATAATTTCCCCTAAACAATACAAGAAAAGGTTCAGGAAAGCTATGTCTGCTTATTTTCTAATGGTTCCAGATCAGTGGCTCTCCCCAACAATCTTGGACCGTGGCGAAATATAAGCTCTCTAAATAATAATAACACCTCTTGTGCACTCTTCAATTCTTTCATGCTTGTAGCTTGTAGATCTGGATGCACAAGGCAGGCTCATATTTTTTTAACGTGTATAGTTTTCTTAATCTTAGACCTCAGTATTTAGTCAAGTGTAATACTAGCTTTTCTTGTCAATTTGATTGCTTTTTGCCTTTGGATTTTCTTCAGGCTATCAAATATAAATTGATGCGAATAGGAGGCAGATTTACTGTTTGTTTATCTATCAATCAATCCTTTACATCTGTTACTCCATCAGTAGATATCTGAAATCTGGCTTCGGCCTCGGCCAGGCACGGCGAACTCACTACTTTGCATATACGCTCCTCTCCCCTTCCTTTCCTCAAAGCTAGTCTGACACCACAACTCAAAACACTCAGAATTCACTCACATAAAATAAAAAGCATAATAAATAATAAAAAGCAGTGAAACCTTGTGGTGGTAGCATGAGCCATAATGTTGCCACCAATGGGTTTGAATTGAGGGCCTGCAAATACAGCAGAACCATCCACTTGTGCCACAACCTGGTTAGTTATCACAACAGCAACGCCAAACTGCACAACAAGCAGAAATAAGTTTGCAAGATCATCCATTCTGCACTCCAAGCATCACCATTATTTCCACTCCAAACTACCTCATCAGCCAACTTCTGAAGGCTCCTCAAGAATTTTGCAAGATGCATTTGCCTGGCTGACAACTCCCCTCTCCCAGAGAAATCTGTCCTGTAGAGTGCAGTAGCACTATCTACAATCATGAGGGCGAACCTGGATCACCAAAACAGTAATCTCAATGTATTTACTTCTCACAAAACAGAACACACACGATGCTGCTCGATGCAAAGGGCACTAATGGAAAACAACCAGTGCAAGAAGAGCTTCATGGTCTCTCAGTTACAGAAAAAAAAAAAAACATTCAGTGTTTTATGTGTCTGCAATGCAACACAAGCAAGGATACATTTTGCTCTACATTCATTCTGGAAAGATTACTTAATTGTATACTGATACCAACTGCTTAATAACTGCAACTATAATCTTGGATAACTGAAGAGAATGATACCTTTATATAAAATGATTCGGTCCAAATGAATAATATGACAAGAAAGAACTTTGAATGTAAGCACACTAAGCAAATACCTGGTTTCCACCATCATTGATGCAGCTTCAAGCAGAAGCCTCGACTGATGGTCAGTGTTATAAGCTCGGGCATAGGCCACATTCTCCAAAACATCAGCACCGTTCAGTCCAAACCTACATATTTGAGCACTCTAACATAATTAAATCATACAAAATGGATGACTACGTGGTTTATTTTCCACTAACCAATACCAATACTGACCTGTCAGCTATTTGAAGTAATCTCTGTGGCCTGAATGTCCCTTCAGCATCTATGTACATTGCTTTCCCCTCACCGCCACCTTGATCTAATGGGAGCTGAAACACAATTGCAGTTACAAATTGGTAAATTGATAAATACCAAGCCAAAAAAAAGGAGCACTTTACTGACTCATTAACATAGAAGAGGCTACAATGGGATTTCGGACAAGATGCAGTAGCAACAATCAAATTTCACCAATATCTTGTGCGAATAATACCAAGTCATGATGAATATTGCTCATGTTTAACAAACTACAGACTTGACAATGATCTTACTTGGCAGGTCACACAAAGAGTATGGCATAATTGAGTCTTCCCAGAGCGGAACTCCCCATATAATTCAGTTATAGACCCTGTTTCAACCCCACCTGTCAAAAGATAAATCACATGAGGATGTGCAGTTGCTGGTCAATTTTTATATATTATAATTATCACAAAACCTACCTTCTAAGATCTTGTCCAGTTCTTTAGATCCTGAGGTTATTTGGATTATTTCAAGCCTCTGAGCATGTAGTTGGGTGGCACTCGTAAAGCCCAAAGGGACCAATTTTGAAGCTGTTAAAATGTTGATCAAAATAATTAAATAAAGCTGCTTATTTTGAATGAATGAATGTTGGGATGCTTGAAAATAACAATAATAGGATAGGTAGTCTAAACAATAACAAATACTGTAAGAGAAAACATGCCTGCTTCAATAATCTTATCAACTTTTGCATCACTGATTCCTTTTATTTGAAGAAGCTCCTTCCTTGGAGAGTATGCCACCGATTCCACAGTGCACAGCCCTGCATCTTTTAGCTTTTTGATGTCTACAGCAGCAATGCCAGATGCCTTAAAAGAATTCAAGAAAGCAACAATTAGAAATCAACAGAAGTTTTGAACACCTGAATGATGAGATCAGCATCAGCTACTCTTAGTGATGTAACCTCGATCTGATTTTGTCAACAACTCAGAAAACTCACAGTTTCAAAACACGAAACCACAAGAAGAATTTCATAGTGATAAAAAAACGATTTTCTGGAATACTTCAGAGGTAACCGAACGATGCATTTTCATGAAATAAAAAACTTTCTTAATTCAAGATTTCTCCCAACTCCCACACAAGAAGATCCCAGCATCAAGAAATCGCAGGAACCCGTTTCTTGAAATGAATTGTATGAGATCCGAATGCTCAAAATTCAGTTGGAAAGATATTAGCCTACTTGGAACAAATCAAAGTTTTCCCAGATAATAAGATAAAGAAAACCACCCAATTACCAAGAAACACTAACCGCCCAATATATTAACTTCAAAATCTCAAATTGCATTTCCATACATCCAGAGAAAACATACTGAAATGAGTACTACCAAGAAACACAAAAACCCAAAAAGAAAAGGAAGCGGAAATAATAGGGAAATACACACAGATGTCGGACCTGAAGTTGTTCGACAGGAAAAGGGCCGTGCTGAATATCTTCTGATTCCTCAAGTTGTTCTTGCACCTGCCTGCTCTTCCCCTGCTGCTCCATCAAAAGTGTGCGAGAGAGAGACGGTGGGAAGAGGGGTGTATTTGAAAAGGTTTGTGAAGGCGCCAAAAGAAGAGGGGGGGAAATTTGTTAGAATTAATTGAAGCTTCTCGCGTACTAATTAATCGTCTGTTTAAAACTTTAAATCAGGTTTTTGGTAATATTCGACTAATTAATTGTTTTTAAGTGATAAAGAATCCTACATATATTATACAAATCAGCGGATTAACCACTACTAATACTTTGATAATGACCATTGTGAATTGATCATCACAATGAATTTATAATGAAGATTTAAAATATATAATTAAACAAAAAGTCTTTATCAAATGGTATCTTAGTACTTTTTAAGAATGGGATTTTGATTATGATAATAAGAGTCCATAGTTATTATTGAAAAAGTGCTTAGCATTTTCTTAATGAATAAACTTTTTTTTATATGAATTAATTTAAAGTACTCCATCCGTCCCAGCAGATTAGACCCTCTTACCAAATCGGGCGTCCCAACTAAATTGGTCCATTTTCAAAAAAAAGAAAAGAGTCTAATAAATCAAGAGGAAGGGAGTACATCAAGATTTCCTTTCCCTTGTGCGTCCCATACAAATAGAGTTTGTTTGAAAGAAAAGGTGATTCATTATATAAGTTACATTTGAATTTTTTCCAACAATAAAATTAATTTACATAAATGGTGACGTTATGATACACCAACCAACAAAACAGAGGAGATTACCCACAAAGCTGAACAACTAAATATTGGGCCAGATTCAAATATAGTTGATGGATTAATTGAGGAAGACCCACCTGCTGCAAGGCCCAACCGAGTGAAGAAGAAGCCTGATAAGCTAAAAGACTACATTATGCAATACTAACAGAAAGGAGAGAGAGAGAGAGCTCGTGTCGAGGGAATTGCAGCGCCGTTGGGAGACAATATTCAGTAGTAGTACCTTTTCCTTTTATTGTAATTCGTCGGAATAGTACGCATACTCTTTGGATGCATTTGGGTGCAGTATATTCAAGAGTAAGGTGTGTAGAATGAAAAAATGAATGAAGTATTATCTAATTTTCTTCCCTAATTTCTTTGTCTTCTTCTCTACGTTTCTTGGAGCCAAGCTTGCTCGAAAAGCTCTTCTTTCATAATACACTGAGTGTATCATTTGGTGCTTTCATTGAGAGTTTCTTAATGGCGGATTCCCCATCTTCAGAAGCCATTACCCATCTGGAAAGCAAGATTGTAGCTCAAGAGCAGACTATGAAGGAGTTTATGCGATCTATTGAGGCAAGACTTTCGGAATATTTTGGTCAATCTCAGGGGTCAGCAACGGCAAATGCTGGAAGTTCACCAAAGACGCCAGTGCGGAC
>JAPKLW010000481.1:318306-360222 GCA_026898455.1 Plectranthus barbatus
CCTCCGATGTCTGGCTTTCGTGACGGCTTGCTTCACTCATCTTGATTTTGTCTGATGCGTTCCCTTTCTCCATGAAGAAGTATTTCCCACAGACGGCGCCAATTGTTGATGCACGAAAAGAGCTCGGTCGTATGTAAATAAAAGTGTAGAGTTCGTAGAGAAGGTACTGTGTCTTATTCCTTTCACCTGAGCACTATTTATACATTATCACATGATTTCCTCAAAAATGCAAATAATGAGTACAAACAAAACGATTACATTCATTGTCTGGAATTAAAGCATTAAAAGCCACGCTCTGTTCATGCCTAGCGGTTACAGAATATAGACGGTTTTGACTGACGTGGTCGTCGAACTTGTGAAGTAACTCGTCGAAAAAACCCCGTCGATCCTCAAAGCACTCGTCGAACATTTGTTCGTCGGGACCGACTCAACATGTTCCATTTTCGAATTGAGTATCGTTCTGGGCGCACAAACCATGCTGCTGATGCACTATCAAGAAGGGCTGCACCTATGCCGGAAGAAGGGGGAGGTTCAGAGGGGTTGAAAGTCATGGTTGGTGAGAGCCGACCTGTGTTTGAAATTCTGGAAACTCTGCGACAAGAGAATGTCTCATTGCCAGACTTGGTGCAATTGAGCTCCCAAATAACGGCTGGTAAGTTGGGGCCTGACTATTGTGTCCGAAACAAAATGGTATTTTTTCAGGGAAAATACTACTTGAGCCCAAAATCAACACTGATTCCCCAACTACTCCATGAGGCGCATTCATCTCCCGTAGGAGGGCATACAGGCGTGAAACGAACTTTGGTCCGTCTCGCAGCGGTCTTCTATTGGCCCAGGATGCGGCAGAGGGTGGAGGAGTATGTGGCTACTTGTTTAACATGTCAACAAACAAAGTATTCTACTCGCCCGCCAGCTGGTCTATTGCAACCCTTGCCTCCACCGAGCCAGGTATGGGAGGCTGTCACTATGGATTTTATTACTCACCTGCCACCTAGCTAGGGTTTAACAACCATATTAGTGGTGGTGGATCGTTTAACCAAATATTCACATTTTGGCGCCCTCCAAACTCACTTCACTGCAGCCAAGGTAGCTACATTGTTCATTGATATTGTTGTCAAACACCATGGTTTTCCCACATCTATTATTTCTGATCGAGATCCCACCTTCATGAGTGAATCTTGGAAGATGTTGTTCCAACTTAGTGGCACTAAGCTTAGCCACAGCACCGCCTATCACCCACAGATCGACGGGCAAACCGAGGTGGTGAATCGTGGATTGGAGCAGTATTTACGAGCTTTTACTCATAATCAGCCACTAAAATGGAGCAGCTACTTGTGTTGGGCAGAATTCAGCTACAATTCTTCCTACAATTCTACCATTCGGATGACACCATATCAGGCCGTGTATGGGAGGAGCTACCCTATCTTACCCTACACCCCTGGAACTACCAAAGTGCAAGCAGTAGAGGAGCTCTTGATTGAAAGGGATTTATTATTGCGCCAACTGAAAGACAATCTACATGCCGCGCAGAATAGAATGAAGCAGAAGGCTGATTTGAAAAGGCGGGAAGTTGAGCTGAAGGAAGGTGATCAGGTGTTGGTCAAGCTCCAACCCTACAGGCAAACCACCGTCGCTGGAAGGCGTTTTCAAAAACTCTCCAAACGATATTATGGACCCTACAAGATTGTGGAAAAAATTGGTGCAGTGGCATATCGTTCGGAGCTCCCAGCAGGCATCCGCATCCATCCGGTGTTCCATGTTTCAATCTCAGAAACTAATCCTGTTCCTAAGCCGATGGCGATATGTTCCAACCGAATTATCTTGCGCAATGGTGTTGAGTGCAAACAAATCCTTGTTCAGTGGGAAGGGGAATCACCAGAAAATGCCACATGGGAATACTTGGATGACTTCCAGCAGATGTATCCAGAGTTGCACCTTGAGGACAAGGTGCCTTTTGAGGCGGTGGGAGATGATACACCAACCAACAAAAGAGAGGAGATTACCCACAAAGCTGAACAACTAAATATTGGGCCAGATTCAAATATAGTTGATGGACTAATTGAGGAAGACCCACCTGCTGCAAGGCCCAACCGAGTGAAGAAGAAGCCTGATAAGCTAAAAGACTACATTATGCAATACTAACAGAAAGGAGAGAGAGAGAGCTCGTGTCGAGGGAATTGCAGCGCCGTTGGGAGACAATATTCAGTAGTAGTACCTTTTCCTTTTATTGTAATTCGTCGGAATAGTACGTGTTGAGGTTCGATTTTGTTATGAATCGGAGCCCCGAGAACTACAATATAAAATGAAGGCTTTTTACAGTGTGAATGACAGACTCGATTGACCTAATCGGAATAAAAAGAAACACTTCTAATAAAATTACTAATCCGATCTAGAAGATTTGTGTTTAAGACGGGAAATAACAGAACAATAATGTAAAAACTTTGGTGTATGCTCTTGTCAGTAAAAAATCGTCCCCTTAACAATGGGTCTAGGGATCTATTTATAGGAACACGGAAACCCTAGGGTTTCCGTGCCGTTCTCAACCGTCCAAACTCCTCATCGTGGTGTGGCAACTCCGATTTTCCCGCAAAGTGGCCATTGGCTGGTTCGTTGAGATATTCACGGGGTCTTGCGCGCGCATTCCTCTCGTCGAGCTCCTCTTTTGTTCAGCTCAGCTGGATAGAATTACGGGGGAACCAAATCGAGCTTCTTTTATCATAATCTGAGCTGCTTTTGCCCTTCAAACTACTCGATGTCCGATATTCTTCTAGTTCGAGCTGAAGGTCCTCGCGCTGAGGTCGATAATGGGCCTGGCCCGTACATCGAGCTTGGCCCGATATTCGAGTCGGATCTGGTCCGGACCTCTAACAATAGCCCCTTTGACTCAGCTGATCGGCCTTCGGAATGGTCAGTTGAGTCAAAAATTAATGGTCCGGTATACGGAGGTTTTCCCAGGTTGTGGCCCTTCGAACTACTTCGAGAGTAATTCGGTACCGTTTTGGGGTGCCTTTTAGGCACCTCCTGGCTCCCAGGACCAATTTCCTCTGTGGGGGTCCTGGCCCGTGCAGCCCCGGAAGGCGGCTACGGGTGCCATCGCCGTGGGCCCGAATCCGCGGCGTTTATTTTTTGGGCAGTTTGGGTTCTGCCTCGATAATTTTCCTGGCCACCTGGTGAGCCCCTAGCGAGTCAGACTCGTGGTTATGGGGTCTTGTATGTTGTGCGTCTGGGTGTGTCTACCCAGCGCAGATAGTTTTACTATCATATCGATGTTAGTCGATCTATTTGATCGAGTTCGATGGCAAACTGCTTTTAACGCGTTTAAAATTAGGGCGGCAAAAATCAGTGGCAGTTGTGTAAATTCCGCGAAATCCAGGTGCGGTTTTGGAGAAGTTGAGGGGTCGTTTTGAGTTAATAACCGTCATTTGGGAATCGTGTCCCTCACTTTTCCCAAAGCTTCTTCTCTCTTTCTTTCGATTTTGTGCGATTTTTGGCAAGGCAATTTTTGACTTCCGGTGATCAAGAATTCCATCGCGATCGTGTTTTAGCAAGCGATTCTCCCCACTTTCGCATCTCAGGTAGATCTATGACTGATTTTTCTCTTGTTGATAAATTTCTTTCTTCCCTCTGGTTTTTCGATTTGTTACTCCGCCGTGGGGTTTGGTTTTGGTGGGGTGTTTGGGCTGACTGGGGCTCGCACCTCCCCTTTCCATTTTCTTTTTAGGTTTACTTAACCGAAGTGTTAGTTTTTAAGATAAGTTCTGAACCCATTGATCGCGAGGGCTCGACGTCCCCTTTTACACCCTCACTGCCCAGGGTTCCGAATGCCCAAGACTTTGTTGGGTCGGACTGGAGTCTGCTATTCCAGGGGCCGGAGCTAGCTGGCCCGAGCGCGAGCCAGGCGGCGCTAGGTTCCGATTCAGACTCGGCTGATGACAGGGTTTTGTCCGAGGCATTCCCCGGGCTGGAGCGAGTGGCTTCTGGCGGAGAGGCCGGCGGATCTGGCCGGGCGATTGAGGGGCCTGAGGAGGTGGCCGAAGAGCCCGAGGTGGTGGGTGAATATGTCCTCCCTGAGGAATGGCGCACACATAGGGTGCTAGGTGTCGTGTCCACGGTCACCAGGGAGGCATTGTGGGCTCTCACCGAGACCATCCCGGTCAAGGATGTGCGGTTCTGCATACCGCGCCAATCGAACCACTACTTCGATCCCCCTCCAGGCCACGTGGCCTTCTACACAGCAGTGATGGAGAATGGGGTCGGACTGCCCGTGCACCCCTTCTTTTCGGAGGTCTTAGCCTCTTAC
Source organism: Plectranthus barbatus (assembly GCA_026898455.1). NCBI lineage: Eukaryota > Viridiplantae > Streptophyta > Magnoliopsida > Lamiales > Lamiaceae > Plectranthus > Plectranthus barbatus. The sequence goes on from JAPKLW010000481.1 coordinate 322,607, forward strand.
AACCTTTCTCCCTTCCAGCTCGCACCGAATTGCTGGTGCCACCTGGTCGGGGTGCTTTTGATGTGGATGGACCTAGGATTAGGATGTCCGTCGGTTCGAGAGTGGCACTACATGTACCGGTTCAACCAGTACGCTAACAAGCACTACTACTACTTCACCCGGTGGTCCACCGGGTACTACTACTTCACCCGGTGGTCCACCGACGTGGTCGCCTGTGGACTTTGATTTCACGAGCATATCGTCTATGTATACTTCCATCGTCTTTCCAATGAGTGGTTCGAACATCTTGTTCACGAGTCTCTGATACGTCGATCCCGCATTCTTAAGTCCGAAAGGCATGACCTTGTAGCAGTAGATTCCCTTACTTGTCATGAAGGCCGTCTTCTCTTGGTCCTCAGGGTGCATGAGGATTTGGTTATATCCCGAAAATGCATCCATGAAACTTAGTAGCTCATGCCCTGAGGTCGCATCGACGATGCAATCGATGTGGGGCAATGGGTACGGATCTTTCGGACATGCCTTGTTTAGGTCTGTGTAATCTACGCATACCCGGTTCTTCCCATTCTTCTTTTTGACTACTACCATGTTGGCGAGCCATGTTGGGTATTTCACCTCGCGTACGGACCCTGTGTCCAGCAGTTTCTGCACTTCCTCGTTGATTGCTTCATTCTTTTCTGCGGAGAACTTTCTTCTCCTCTGCTATATAGGTCTATGGTTTGGATCGACCTGCAACTTGTGCGTCATTACTTCAGGGTTGATGCCGACCATGTCTCTGTGTGACCATGCGAACACATCCTTTTCCTTACTGAAAAAGTCAATTAGTTGACTCCTAACCTCGGGCTCCAAGCCGGCCCCGATGTTTGTTTTCTTAGTTGGGTTAGCTGAATCAAGTTCGATCTTCTCTGTTTGGCCTCCCGCTGTTCCGACGTGCCCGTCGATAAGGCTCGTCCTCCTCCCACTTGATCAGAGCCCACGCGCGGTTCAGAGCGTCATCCATCATTTGGCAAGGATAGATGGAGAGCTCGCGGTATAGATCGGAATCTACATCGAGACCTTTCGTGAAGGCTCGTACGGCAGTGCTGTTCGGGCAGTTGGGCACTGCGACCAGTTCTTTGTTAAATCTCGAGAGATACGCCCTCAGAGGTTCTCCCGGCCTCTGGATTACGGCATAAAGATCATCCAGATGTTTGTCGAGGCGTCTGCTGCTTGAGTACTGTCGCAGGAACAACTGATGTAGTTTGACAAAAGTGGATATTGAGCTCCGAGGCAAGTTTATAAACCATTGGAGGGCAGGGCCGGTCAGGCTCGATCCGAAACTTTTGCACATGCACGCCTCCATCAAGGCGCCCGGAATTGCTAGCGCCAGCATCTTCTGCCGGTAGACGGCTATATGGTTCTCCGGATCTGAAGTTCCGTCATAGAGGACGAAACTAGGTGGGGCGAACCTGGCGGGAAGTTCGGCCCCGACGATATCTGGTGAAAAAGGGGATTCCGCGTAGCTTTCTCTAGGGATAGTCTTCTCTGGTGCGGGGAGCCCTGGGATCCTGGATAGCAGCAATTCGAGGTGACCGAATCTCTGCTCAAATCTCCGTTCAATCTGTTGGATGGCCTGAAGGTCCGATCGGCTCAGCCGTCCAGTCTGGTTCTCGAGCGCTGGTGGATCTTCCGGGGTTCTCTCGGTGGGGTTCTCAGTACGATTAAAATCTGTTTCCAGATTCCTCGCGGTGTTACCAATGCTCCTCTCCGTGCTTCGGGGCTCCTCGACAATCGGATGTCTGTTGTTACTCTGCAACTGCAGCCTCCGATTCTCCCTTTCGAGGAGCTCGTACCTCCTCGCCATCTCTTCTAGCGCGCCTTGTGCTCTCTGCACCTGCGTCACCAACCTTGAAACATCGGGACTTTGAAGTATATGAGGTGGTGGCGGTAGGAATGCCAGATCTCCGAGTGGAGTGGCGTTGAACTCCTTCATCAAGTCGTTCACTGTCCCGGCTGGGTTGGATGTGCGTGGAGCCCCGCCACCTACTGCGGCGGCTCGCCCCCGTCCTGATACCGCTGGGACCCCTCGGCCTGCTCCCGTCGGAGCCCCTCGTCCTGCTCCAAGATTGGATCCCCGGCCTCGTCCTTCGGTCGGGGCAGTCCTCTGATCATCGACACCTTCCACATGGGTGTTACCTGGGTCGTCCGCCATTCCTGCAAAAAGAAAGTGAAGATTGTTCTCGAGGCCCCATGGTGGGCGCCAAATTGTTGAGGTTCGATTTTGTTATGAATCGGAGCCCCGAGAACTACAATATAAAATGAAGGCTTTTTACAGTGTGAATGACAGACTCGATTGACCTAATCGGAATAACAAGAAACACTTCTAATAAAATTACTAATCCGATCTAGAAGATTTGTGTTTAAGACGGGAAATAGCAGAACAATAATGTAAAAACTTCGGTGTATGCTCTTGTCAGTAAAAAATCGTCCCCTTTACAATGGGTCTAGGGATCTATTTATAGGGACACGGAAACCCTAGGGTTTCCGTGCCGTTCTCAACCGTCCGAACTCCTCATCGTGGTGTGGCAGCTCCGATTTTCCTGCAAAGTGGCCGTTGGCTGGTTCGTTGAGATATTCACGGGGTCTTGCGCGCGCATTCCTCTCGTCGAGCTCCTCTTTTGTTCAGCTCAGCCGGATAGAATTACGGGGGAACCAAATCGAGCTTCTTTTATCATAATCTGAGCTGCTTTTGCCCTTCGAACTACTCGCTGTCCGATATTCTTCTAGTTCGAGCTGAAGGTCCTCACGCTGAGGTCGATAATGGGCCTGGCCCGTAGTTCGAGCTTGGCCCGATGTTCGGGTCGGATCTGGTCCGGACCTGTAACAGTACGCATACTCTTTGGATGCATTTGCGTGCAGTATATCCAAGAGTAAGGTGTGTAGAATGAAAAAATGAATGAAGTATTATCTAATTTTCTTCCCTAATTTCTTTGTCTTCTTCTCTACGTTTCTTGGAGCCAAGCTTGCTCGAAAAGCTCTTCTTTCATAATACACTGAGTGTATCACGTTACATTACATATCAGTATATCCACACACATTTTGATTTTTGAAGAAGCAAAGCAACCAATCCATCACTCACTACAACCGCATTTCATTTCTAACTAACTCCACCATTTTTCCATTTCACAGCCCCGAATCGAAAGTCACTCCCGTCGACGGCAGCCATAAATTCCCTTCAATGAAATTCCCCACCGTAAACTCCGATGCCTCCTCCGTCCCCAGCACGCTGAACCCCGCCCACGTCACCCTGCCGGAAGCCCCTGCGCCGCCGCCCATGTTCGCGTACTCTGCAAAATACAGCGACTTGTACGTCGACCCATCGGCGCCGGGCCACTCCACCCATCCCCGCGGCGATATTGCGCCGTCGATGTTGGACTGCATCACCACCGCTCTAGAGTATTCCTTCCACGGCCGGCCGAGGTAGGACTTGTATGAGTTCCGGACCGGGGAGAAATCCGACGCGACTGTGATCTTGCAGTTCTGGACGGAGAACCCGGTGTTCTGCCCGGGGTCGGACCGGCCGTTCGCCAGGATCACGTCGTAAGCGCCTCCGCTGCGGGGGCGGCGGAGGTACAGAGTGCAGCTCTGGAATACGGCCGCGGCGTTGCCGAATATGAAGTCCACCGTGCCGTAGATGTCGCATTCGCGGTAGAATTGTCGGAGGGAGAGCGCGTAGAGCGTGTCTTGGTAGCCGGCGATGCTGCAACGGTAGAGTACGGAGTGGTCGGAGGCGATGGTCAGTGCCACCGCCTGCTCGGCGTCCGGCCCCGCCGTGTTCTGGAAGCCGATGTCCCTAGCAATGAAGCCGTCGCCGGTGATAGCTGATATATTTGAGCAGCAGTTAGAAAAATATTGTCAACCCATCTTTATTTTCTTTACTATCAAGATTATAAACATATCCCATCATACGCTAATCACCTCAAATTCGACAACCGACAGCGAAATGACGGCATTAATTTGATTAAATTAAACAAACTTCTTAAACTTCTCAAAGAGAGATGAAACAGAGAAAAGTTGATTCAAATTCAATAGACAGCTGAAAGAGGGAGAGTTTACTGAAGGTTGCAGATCCACGGAGAGAAGAGCCGCTTTTGCCAACGCTGCTAGAAGCAGTAATAATGGTGGAGTATTTTCCATCTCCAATTAAGGTGATCCCATCTTTCTTACAATTAATCTTTTCATTATAAGTCCCTGCCTTCACATATATCACGAACCGCCCTCCGCCTGGCGCCGCCTCGATCGCATCCGACACCGTTTCATAATTGCCGCTGCCATCTTTGGCCACCACTACATCCGCTTTGATCTCTGTGGTTTGAAGCAATCTCCTGTCGCCCCAGCTCGGAAAACCAAGAAGCCGCCGCCCCACCCCCGTCACATTCCCAGTACTGATTCGGTTAGCCAGGGCAAGAGGGTTGCTGCCCAGTTCAGACAAAAAGTCCATCTTCTTGTACACTTCGCCCATGTACAAATTCGACGGCACGTGACCCTCCACCGTGTCCTTGCAAGTCTGCTGATACGTCAGGGCGGCGCTCAGCCATGTCTGGATATCGCTTTTGTATTTTCCGGGAGACTTTTTCAGGGCCTCCGCCACCTGACTCAGTCTCTTCCTGGACATGTTCATTAGTTCGCCGCAGTAGTCTGATATGATTCAAAAGAGACAGATTAATTCACCCTTAATTACAATATGTCACATGCAGCCGATCCACAAATCCTTCATAGGTTTTACATAACAAAAAAAAATTATGCCCATTCACATTTTCAGGTCATTTAACCCATTCTTTTTAACTTATTTTTCTTACTCACAACTTGAAATGAAGGATTATTTATAAAAATATCGGGTTAGGGGGGCTGGAGCCTCCCTTTGTGACATTATTTATGATTAATTAACATAAAGAAAAAGGACATTAAATAATGAGGTACGTACCAAGGGCCATGCGTGGTTGTTGTGCTAATTGAGGGGAAATGGAATGAGAGGAAAGTATCTCGAAATTGGAAGTGGGGAGATTGGTGTGAGACATGGTGGCATTAACAAGGGAAGACAAGATATCAACGTAATTAGGGTACTCATGAGCTGACCCAGATTCTGCCAGAGTTTGGACACACAGTGTTGGATATCTTGTTACCTTACATTCTTCTCTCACTCTCTCATCAAACCCACTACTGCCTTCGCCCCAACTCAAACATGAGCTTGATATCACCAACACCCCAAGCATAATACATTTTAGGGATTCCATTAGTATTAATCCAGAAAAGATGAAAACTTTAGGGTTTTGGATATATAGAAGATTCGAATGTGTGGGATATATTTGTGGCTAAGGAAGTAGGGGTTTTAATTTATAGAGGAGTGATGGAATTAGGGTGCATGGAGAGTTGGTTTGAGGGTCGATTTCGTGGACGTCATCATACTACATATCTCTTAATTATCCATTTTGGTAATTAGCTTCATTGTCCTTGCTTAATTCGGTAATACGCTTTAATCAATGCTAATCCAACTATATATATATTTCAACTATTAATCCTTTCTTGCTATTCATATTTCGTCTTCTTTACTTTGGTCAGAGTGGCGTCAACTTTGTTGAGATGATTTAAGTGTACTTTATTATTCATGAATTTTAATTTCCTGTATGTTTTTCGTTTCAAATGTTGATCTACTCTATTTTCGGGATTCTTTAATTAAATTAAGACTTGTGATGCACACCTTAGCCATTGTAACTGAGTTCGAATATATTTTCGTGAAATTGATATTTAATAATTTCTTTTTCTTTTTAAATTAAATACATATATTTATACAGGATTTCGAAAATCCCGTGGAAAGTAGTAGTAGTACCGCCCCTATGGTTGTATTCCCTTAGGTATACCCATATTAGCTTGTAGCCCTTTTGGCGACCCTTAACTTTTTTTTTTATATTAATTTAGTTTAATTTTTTTTTGAAAAATATTAATGCAATTGGATTGAGTTGTGAATTTATGAGTGGGTGGCATGGAAACATTTATTTGGGGAAATTAATGATGGAGGGACTTGGACTTGATTCATTATTCGTTAGAAAAACTAGACTTGGTCCTGCTTCCCTCACCTCTGAATTTCAAATCTTCTTGAAGCCAACCCACTTTTAATTTTGTTTGTCAACTATTATTGGTCCCGATTTTATCAGAATAAAAATCAGATGCATAATGAAAATTAAATTTATTTTGGTAAACTTGCACTTATTCAAGTTGATGGTGACGTGTCAATTTGGTTTGTCAAATCTTTTAATTCAGGTGTTTATCGTCAAGTATGCTTAATATCAGTATTTAATATATACTTCAACACTTGCGTGTTGAGTTTTAAATGTGAGTATGTTGACAGTATAAGAGAAAGACGTAAATGACAGAGGACTTTATAATGGTTCGGACCAAATGTCCTACGTCCAATCTTCAGACCCAAGTCTGATAATCCACTAAGCTTAGAACTTTACATATGCTCCTACAATCTATTACTTGTTGAAGAATGTCTTGTCCTTCAGTCCAAAAGCACACTCGACTGGTCCTTGTTCATTCTTCGCTTCTCAGCTCATTAGAGTGTGGACGCACCACTCAACCTCCTCATCGCTGGAATAGGGCGTTTATAGTTCTCCCTTGAACTATCTCCTCGGCGGCAGATTGTTCGTAAGAGTCAGAGTACAAGACGTATTTGACTGTTGTTATCTTTCTTGGAGAGAGACATTAGCAAGAGAAAACTCAAGAACTCTAAGGTTCTGAGTCTTGTGTTCACTAGAGTGACACACGAAAAAGCTTTAACAACCTCGAACGGTTCTTTAAGCTTGTTCGCAAATCGTAAAAAGTGTATGGTTTCAATCAGATTCGGAAACCTTCTTCAGTTGAAAATCTCCGGTATTTATAGCCGTGAGATAGAAGGTTTGAAATAAATTTCCGTTAAAGACAAATTAGAAGATGTCCAATCGAATGTCTCTGTTGACTGCTGCACTAGGTGGGTAGGTGGTGCTATTTCAGATGTTCTGCATAATTCACCTTTTTCTGACAATGACAGTGACGCTTCGTCTTTGTGTCAGAACGACAATATTTGTCAGTTTGAGGAATCCTGGACATGTTGTCCAATGTATCGAAACTTGGTGTTTCGTGCTTGCAGACTTTAAGGAATCTCCAATCCTTAAAGTCTGTACCTGTCAATACGTTCCTCAAATGATCCTTCTTGTATCTTTGCGATGGGACCTAGATTCGAAAATCCATGCTGATGTAGTCATACTTGCAAGTCCATGTTGATGACATCATCTTTTAGTATACACTTGGTCCTTATGCAGGTAAGTTTGGTATACTAGGTTCGACCATACTGATTGAACCTGTTAAGATATATTCATATCTTGTGTACATATCTTTACTAGATTTGTTAGATAGATTAGTATAGATTTATTTTTCCTCTATATATACACCTTTGTACACATATTTTCATTGAGTGAAATACAATTGTATTATTTCCCTACATGGTATCAGTCATACCTTGGTATAAACCCTAATTTCCTCCCTTTTTTTTTCGACGAGAATTTTTTTCTCCGTCTCCTCCATGGCTGCGCCGATCGCTCCAACGGATCTGCCCACCTTGCCGCTGTCGACTATTATTCACATGGTGAATATCAAACTTACGTCGTCAAATTATCTCCTTTGGCATGCTCAGATTGAACCATTGCTGATCCCGCAAATTTTTTTACCCTACATTGATGGCACGCTCGTTGCCCCTTCTCGCACCATTCCGTCCTCCACCGGCGGCTCTGCTGTGAATCCTGACTTCTCCACATGGTACTCACGTGATCAACTCATCAAGTTATTTCTCGTATCTACTCTCACTGAAGAATCCATGGCTGTCATCATTGGTTGCACTACCTCGCGCGATATTTGGACGGCACTCTCACGTTCTTACAACCATTGTTCAAAAGCTCGTGAACTCAGTTTGAAAGACGACTTGCTATCCATCAAGCAGGCCGATCTCTCTGTTGCCGCTTACGGACGGCGCTTCAAAGGATTGTGTGATCAATTATCCGCCATTGGTCGTTCGATCGATCCATTGGATAAATCCCATTGGTTTCTTCGGGGTCTAGCACCGTCATTCTCCACATTCACGGCCGCACAAATGGCTCAAGAGGCCCTACCTGATTTCGACACCCTTCTTGCTCGTGCAGTTAGCCATGAATTATTTATCAAAGGCTCGGATTCATCGTCATCTTCCCAGAATGTTGCTTTTCACGCTACTTCCAAGTCTCGGAATTCTGGCGGCAACAATTCCGACTCCACTCGCGGACGGGGCCGCTCTTCCAACAAAAATAAGAAGAAGAAGCAGCCGTGGTGCTATTTTTGCAGGGAAACGGATCATGATCCTTTTGATTGCCCCAAACGATTTGACAGATCGTTCGTTCGCTCCTCTCGGCCCCAGCCGATTGCTCAATTGGCCGAGGCTTTCTCGGCGCAGTGTTCTATCTCCTCACCCTCGGTTTCAGATTGGTATTTGGACACGGGAGCCTCGGCTCACATATCTGCTGATTCTTCTACGCTCGACAATTTGAACCCTTACACTGGTTCAGATTGTGTCGTCGTCGGTAATGGTCAATGTCTTCAAATAACCTAAACGGATTCTTTTCCCCTCACGGATTCCTTATCTTTATATCCTGTCCTAGTTGTTCCTGCAATCACTAAAAATTTATTGTCTGTTAGTAAACTTACACATGACTATCCGGTTGATGTTTTGTTTACTGATTTGCAGTTTCAAATTCGAACTCGGACCACCGGCAAGATACTCGCTTCCGGCGTGCGTAAGCATAAGTTGTACGCTCTTCACAACTCAGTTCAGGCCCTCACCGCTATTGCACAAACACGCCTGCCTTCTGCTTCCGTCGATACCTGGCATAATCGTCTAGGGCATCCTTCGTCCAAAGTCTTGCACTCGCTTCGTCAGCTCGGTCGAATTTCTTTTTCTTCTTCAGTCGTTTGTCAACATTTATGTCGTCCTTGTCAATTAGCTAAGAACATGCATTCATCTTCTCCAATTTCTCATAGTCATGCAACTAATATTCTTGAACTAGTACATTGTGATCTCTGGGGTCCTTCCCCAGTAACTTCAACTTCTGGTTTTCTCTATTACGCTGTATTTATTGAAGATTTTTCCCGTTTTACCTGGCTCTATCCTTTACATGCTAAATCAGATTTCTATGATGTCTTTTTGAATTTCCATGCTTTTGCTGAAAATCAATTCTCATGCAAACTCAAGAAATTTCATTATGATGGAGGAACTGAATTTACAAATTCTCGCTTAAAGTCTCACTTAGAAAAATCCGGTATCCATCACATTTTCTCCTGTCCCTATACACCTTCTCAGAATGGTAGAGCAGAACGAAAACATCGCCATATTACGGAGATGGGTTTGTCCCTCTTGTTTCATTCGTCCGCTCCTCTACATTTGTGGGTAGAAGCTTTTAGCACCGCCGTTCATCTCATAAACCGCCTCCCGTCTCCAGTTCTAAAACATCGTTCTCCCTATGAGCTAGTCTTTCAAAAACAACCTTCCTATGCTTCCCTTCGAGTGTTTGGGTGTCGTGTTTTCCCGTGTCTTCGCGATTACACAAAACATAAACTTCAAACTCGTAGTCTTCCTTGTATCTTCATAGGTTATAGCTCCAGTCACAAGGGTTTTCGTTGTCTAGAACCCTCTACCTCTCGTATCAATATTACCAAGCATGCTACTTTCGATGAACTACACTTCCTGTTCTCTAGGGCTAGTACTCCATCTCTCTCTCGCCTTTAGCTCACGGAGTACTTCGAGCAAACTCCGGCCCCGATGCCATCCAGCTCGCCCTTAGTCAATCCTAGCTCACCATGCACGATTTGTCCTCTCGATGAATCGCTCCAAACTCCAGCCATCCCACTCGAACCGACACCTCCTCCCGTCGCCCAAGAAACACAACCTCCAAACCCTAATCCAAATCCTCCTATTGAATTCCCTCCTTCGGATACTGTCCCGGACAACAGACACCCCATGCAAACGCGCGCTAAAGCAGGTATCTTCAAACCACGGTATCCGATTGATATAAATTTGGTTTCTGTGTTTTCTTTTTCTACAGCTTTGTCGGAACCTCGTGGAATTAAGTCCGCTTTGAAGGTTCCCGAATGAAAAAATGCTATGATTGAAGAGTTACAAGCACTCCATGACAATGGCACTTGGACCTTCGTACCCCGGCCGAACAACACTAATATTGTGGGTTCCAAGTGGGTCTATCGCACAAAGCTTCTCGCCGATGGTTCAATCGACAGATACAAAGCGCATCTCGTCGCTCAAGGGTTTAGCCAAGTCCCTGGGTTTGATTTCACTCACACTTTCAGTCCAGTCGTGAAAGCTTCGACCGTCCGCATTGTCATAGCCATTACAACAATGAATTCTTGGCCTCTTCATCAACTCGACGTCAAGAACGCCTTCCTCAACGACATTCTATCCACCCCAGTATTTATGGAGCAACCTCCCGGCTTTTAAAGTTCTAAATTCCCCTCACAAGTTTGTCGCCTTCAGAAGGCAATTTATGGACTTCGACAAGCACCGTTGGCGTGGTACCAACGCTTTCGCTCTTTTCTGCTCTCCTTGGGTTTTCTTTGCAGTGCTTCAGATACTTCTCTGTTCGTGCTCAGTCATGACTCCGTCATCATCTATCTGTTGGTGTACGTCGACGACATTATTATTACGGGAAACCATCCATCTAAGATCGTGACTCTGATGTCTCAGCTCAACTCGGAATTCCGCACCAAAAATCTGGGACGTCTGGGATACTTTCTGGGTCTCGAAGCTCATTACACAAAGGCCAGTCTATTCCTTACACAAACAAAGTACGCACTCGAGATCTTAAAACGCGCCAACATGACAGACACAAAGCCTGTGTCCACGCCCCTGGCTCCGGGCGTTAAGTTTGCCAAAGATGGTGCTCCTTTTGAAGATCCGACATTATATCATTCACAACTTGGCGTGCTTCAATATCTCACGATTACTCGGTCGGACCTAGCATATTCAGTGAACACTATAAGTCAATTTCAGCAGGCGCCGACCATTGAACATTTTCAATCCTTGAAGAGGGTGTTGCGTTATGTAAAAGGAACCGCGCGCTATGGCCTCACCTTCACCACTGGCTCGGCTTCACTGATTGGTTATTCAGATGCCGATTGGGCACGTTGTCCGGATACTCGACGATCAACCTATGGATACTCTATTTTCCTTGGTCCTAACTTGGTGTCTTGGAGCGCAAAGAAATAGCCGATTGTTTCCCGATCCAGTTGTGAATCGGAATATCGTGCAATAGCCAATACGACCTCTGAAATGATGTGGATTTCCAACATCCTTCGGGAACTCAAGTTTGAACTGAAGTCGATACTTCAAATTCTTTCGGACAACTCCAGTGCTTTGTTTCTCACGCAAAACCCGATTGCTCATAAACGGGCGAAACACATTGACATTGATTATCACTTCGTGAGAGAATTGATCAGTTCCAATAAGCTCCTAACTAAGTTCGTTCCATCAGAAGAGCAAATAGCAGACATTTTTACGAAGAGCTTATCAAGGCCACTCTTCGAATATTTTATCTCCAAGCTTCGACTATCTCCGTCTTCGCTTGCGGGGGGTGTTAAGATATATTCATATCTTGTGTACATATCTTTACTAGATTTGTTAGATAGATTAGTATAGATTTATTTTTCCTCTATATATACACCTTTGTACACATATTTTCATTGAGTGAAATACAATTATATTATTTCCCTACGGAACCCATACTTGCTAAAAATCCAAACTCATCAGTTAGACTCATATTCTTTTAGACTTACAAATTCGGTGCGAATCTTAGTTTGTTGAGTCTTTTGCGCATTCCAGACTGATTAGCCAGTCTGGTCTTCAGATTAGCTCATCTTACAATTCGATATAGATCCTATATATACAGGACTTTACATTTTTCGACTATGCTGAAATTATCTAATGACAAACTAAGATGTATTTTACATACTTTGACCCACTAAAATATAACAATTTTTTTTTCTAAATAAAATGTATTACTTTCATGTATACTTATCATTTTATTCTTAAAAAATAAGCTATATATTACTATGATTTTCACTTACCCTAGATGCAACTGTTGCTTAAAGTATATTTACATCGTGTGAATCTCGAATAATAAAGAAATATATGTAAAATACAAAATATGAATCTAATAATCGATTTTCGATATCAATGGGACATCCATATTCTTTGATGCTTGACATCTCAATGGATAATGCAATAATTTCTGCTAATAAAAAAAGGATTAATTATATAAATAAACATGGATTATGAGCTATTTTTATCATAATAATAATAATGATAATAATAATTAATAATAATAAAATATTGACAATGAAGAGACTGCAGTTGTAGTAGTTGGCAAGTATAATTAGGGTATTTTTTTTATTCTTACCAAGTATGATTAGTAGGGGTGTACGCGGTCCGGTTTGGCCGGTTTGAGGGTCGAAGTTTCGGCCAAATTAAATAATACTGTTTGAAAAATTTTCAAATCAAACCGGCAAAATTATTATTTCAAACCAAATAAAACAGTTTGGTTCGGCTGGTTTGACTGTTTGAAATGCATAATGTCGAAAAACCTTGAATCTTCTATTTTGCATTAATTTACTCAAAAAAAAAACAAAACAAAACCAACCAAAAAAAGAAACCAACAACGATCAACAAGAATAAAAAAACTACTATGAAGTAATTGAGTAGACGACGACGAGGTGGGAGGTGACGACGAGCTGATGGGCGGGAGGTACAAGGAGGAAGAAAATGACGATTGTCGGCTGGAATAGGGAAACAAAAATAAAATGATAAGGTAAGATTTAAAATTGAATTATTGAAGTAATAAATAAATAAAAATTTATTTTAAAAAATACCTCACGCAGGATCTAAACATGTAACTCTTGTAGCATAAAACCTTACATTTACCAAACTACCACTGAAATACATAACATTTCTATGTAAAATATATTCTTAATATTATCATTATATACGATTCGGTCCGGCCGAAATGGCCGGTTTGCCAAGATAAACCGTCGGCCGAACCGTGTTCTACGGTTTGAAATTTTGAAACCGGTTAACTGTTTTTTTGAATTCTCAAACTGGTCAAATTAACTTGGTTCGGCTGGTTTCGGCCAAATTGTGTACACCCCTAATAATTAGAATGTCTCGAGAAAACCAATTTTCAAAATAAACCAATATATTATCTAACACTTTTTATTATATTTAACACAAGATTATTATTATATTATATGGTGTGCCAATATCTCCCCACCCTAGTAGTAGTGTCCCAAATCCAAATATTTGCAATTCTAATACGTTGCTTTATACCACCAACACCTCGATTTGTTATCTTAGATTTAATTAAAACTTTTTTTTTTCATTTTATATGACTATGATTGATCACAACTTGTTGTTTGGTAGCTTTTATATCGATAAATTTGTTGAAGATTTACTTTTTGATTTTGGAAAGATTTAATTTTCTTATCTAATTTAGATTAGAATCAAATTTAATTAGGAAGATATAGATATATTCTGAATTATTTTATAATTTTTTTATTTATCTATCCTAGTTAATTTTCTTATGAATAGGTGTAATAGTTTTTATTGTTTAGAGAATTAAATTTTTAATTCTATTTTTTCATAGAGTTTTGTAATAGTTGTTTACAAGAAATAAAACTCATAAAATTCCTCCATATTTTATTTTCTCTTTCTCCATGTTTTCCATAAATTATTTATGATTTTTGGGTGTAGAGGCCAATTCAAGTCAACATTATTATAACTGCGTAGAATTAAAATTTGATTACAACGACGAGGCTGAAACAAATCATTAGGTAATTAATCGGATGAGATTATTTAGTATAACACATCAACTTTATATTAATTAACATAAAAAGCAATTACAATATAATTGACTGTATATGAATAATTCATCACTTATCAATAAGAAATCAATATATAATTAATGTGAAACTTGAATTATATAATTTACTCTAATAGTTAACTAATTACAAAAAATAAAATTATGTGATATAATAAGGAATAACTAGCCTTAATAATATTAACAATTATAGGATTAATTGAACATATAAAAATAAAATTGAAAAAACACTAAGGGAGCGTTTGGTTTAACTGTCGGGAATCACTATGAGTATGAGTTTGATAATACAGGGAATGAGTATGGGTTTGATTTTTGGGAATCATTCTCAATTCTAATGTTTGGTTTACTATATGGGTTTTGGAATCATTTTCAATTTTGATAATTTATTTTTTAAGTTTATAGGTTTATAAAATAATTAAAACGTTATACAAATAATAATTAATTTAATAATAAAAAATAACAAATAAAATCACATTAAAATAAATAAATAATCTATTTATCTTCTTATTTATTTTATAAAATATAAAATTATGATACAAAATAAATGATTGATTTTATAATATCATTATTATTATTATATATTTAAAAAATAATATATAATTATAATAACATATAATATTATAAATAATATAATTATCAAATATATTATAAAAAGAAGAAAAACTAAATAAATAAGAAAATAATTATAAATAAAATAAATTAAAAAAATAAATAAATAAATTAATTAATAATAAAAAAATTAAGAAAATATAATCATATTAAAATAAATAAATGATATATTTATCTCCTTATTTATTTTATAAAATATAAAATTAAGATAAAATAAATGATTAATATAATAATATTATTAATTTAATATATTAAAAATAATATATAATTATAATAACATATAATATTATTATAATTATCAAAATATTTTAGAGTAATATTATAAAAATAAATAAATAAGAAAATAATTATAAAATAATATGAAATAAATAATTTTGGTAATGAGATAAGGGAATGAAAATGAAACCCACCATTTTGGAGGGTTTTGGTGATTCCCAAGTATTTGGGTATCATTCCCATTTTTTCATTTTCATACCCTTTAACCAAATAATAGGATTCGAAATCATTTCATTCCCTTATTCCGAAACACACCAACCAAAAGTCCCCTAATAATTGAGCTTGATAAGATATAATAATAAGCAATCGACTTAATTAATGCATTTATAGAGAAATAAAATAAGTAGTTTGCTTTATAATAAAGTGATGATAGTATATAGAAGGCCCTTAATTACTAGGTAGTTTCGTTGATTGTGTGGCTTAGAAGATTATTGGGTGGTAAGGTGTCAAATCCAAACACTTTGGAGTTTCTTAATTTTTTATAAGTTTATAAAAAAGCCCTTTTGAATTTCATAATCATTTTCTTTTTATTAAAATCAGAGCAACATTGTTGGAATTTTGCATCTTTGTGAAAATATCATTGCTGTTTATATACTAACTCCAGGAGTTAATGAGAAAGTATATATTAAATCAAATGTGTTATAATTTAACGATGCCAATTCGATCTTAATGATATTATATCAATTACAATTTACAAGCGCACATAATGAGAATTCCATTCTTTCTTATAATATCGATTTGTAAGATAAAATATATCTTGCTATTATACAGTGGCTCGTACTTCGTCCACAATATATGTAGGTCAGTGGCGTATCCAAAAATTCCCGTGAGGGGGCTGAATTTTTTTTTTGCCTCCACTAGATTTTAATTCTTCGTATCATATTATTTTTTCTTATTTTCATCCATTTTTTATTCTTTATGAGGGGGACTAATTCAAAAAATCTTGGATCACGATACTATAAAAACGAAAAAAAATTCCGGCTAGGGAGGCTGGAGCCCCCTAGCCCTAGTGTATGTGTAGGGTTGGATAAATCAATAGTGTTGACTTCATTGGAGAAAACGCAATGGACCCTGCAATATTGCATCGATCGCATGCAAATGCAATGGTGGTCGTCTCTGAAATTTGATTCGTCAAATTCAATTTCTTCAAAAACAAATTAATCAGCCAGCTGGAACTTCATTTCAGTTATCTGAATTCGCCACAAATCAATAAAGGAAAAACTAAAGAAGAAAATCCGAGAAGAGAGATCGTGTTCGAAAATAGGCAGCTTTCAATTCATCAATAATTTACGTCAAACTGTTCAAATTTATATCATCCTTCATATCCAATTTGAATTTTTATGCCTTTTTATAGTGTTTTTCTTCTTAAAAAGGTAAGCCTTTTTTCTAAATATCTGATTTTTGGTATTAAAATTTGTACTCAATTTTTTTTAATTTAAAAAAGAGTACTTTTTAATATTGGTACTGAAGAGTGTTCGTATTTCTTTGTTACTGAAGAAAAATTATTTGGATCTTAGACGTATAATTTAGTACTAAATAATAAATATCATAATTTGAACTATAGAAAAAGGGACAACTAGTAATTTCGAAAGTCTTCTTTTACACAAGTTTATCCTAATTATCATATATTCATATTTAGTCTGGAAAATTATATCCCAAATATATTGAGCTAAGATTTTTTTCCTACATTTTTATTTGATTGGTAAATTTATTTCAAGTTATTGACTGAGTTAATTTATAGACGAGTTATATGCTTTTTTCTCATATGGACGCTAACATGACATCCATGTGAAATTATTAACTGAGAGTATATAACTAAACCAAGTTAAGATAAATTTCCTGACAAATTAAAAATACAGGATAAAAATCTGTAATGAAAAATATTTAAAATAAAATTCCTAAATGTAAAAAAATGTGGGATATATATATATTAAAACTTGAGATAAAATTCCTTTTGGGATAAAATTATTAATCTTCGGAATTGAAAAACAAGTTTTTTAATAATAAAATTTAGGCAAGTCAAAGCTCATGTATTAGAGTGGTTGGTATGAAAAACTCGGAGGCCATTTACTAAAATAGGCCCGCCTCTTAATCACATCAACTTTTAGATAATGGATTAAGACACCTTATCAACAGAAAGAGATGGGGGTTTACGTTTATCAATTTCTTATTTCACAAAATAAATACTCCTACTCTCATCGATCGTTGAATATAATTAACAAAATTAATAAATATATTTATTGCATCAATATGAATCTAGACATAGGCGCTGCGTTTTATATTATTCTGAATATATAACTAAGATAATCTAATCTATTCAAGTTATAATAATTGAACGATACGAAAGCAATACTAATCTTAAAACCGTTTTTGAATATAAATAAATATGGTTGGATGGGATTTGAGCAATGGAGTTGATGTTGAGAGGCAATGAATGGAGGTGGACGAGATTAAAAGGTTAATTATGCTAAAATGTCTTAATCCAAGATGTCTAGTTCGTGACAATGAACCCACGTTGTTTCTTGTTAACCAAAACCATCCTTATCCTCTATAACCTTAATTAATTTTGCAAAACTGTTTATGCACTTTTTCCCTTTTTCTTTTTTTGTTGGAAAAGTGTGTTTGTCCAAGGTCTGAATCATGCATAAATATAATAAAATCATAATTATTGTGAAAGCCTACCCGCCGCTGCTGGAAAAAGTGCAAATTCATGTGGCTAACGACTCTCTCTCTCATGTTTTTGTGGCTTGTATTTTTCTTGTCATAATTACTATTTTATTTTATTTTTAAAAAATTTATATTGGATTGTAATAGAGAAACTTCCTTAATTAATTCCGTGGGGACAATACTTTGAAGGAAAAGTTGCGAAAATAATAGAAAGTGGCGGGAAACATATGCACAATTTTTATTTACGGGATGAAATAAATTTTGAAGTTGTAAACCAGTTTCATGTGTTTGTTACTCGGTAGTCCATTCAATCTTAAATAGGGGAGATATTAAATTATCGAATCACTTCAATCCTAATTTAAATATGATAATTTAATTCGAAAAATAAAGTTACATGTATGAATGATACACACGTTAAATAATTTGAACAATTGATTCTTGTTATCAAATAGATTTGACATAAAAACATTTTTTCTCCATTTTCTTTTTAATAGGCCGGCCTGTTTTACATTTCCTTTTAAATTTCTGGAACTTTTCATTTCGTCTAAATTGACTTGGCCTGTGTATTTCGATTTTCAGCCCAATTTTGAATTTAAATCCTAAAAAAGGCCCAATAGACTCTATAACTTTAAATTAACACTTTATCACATTTTATGTAAGATGGATTTGAATTAGGGTAATTCTAAATAAAGGAAATATATGAAAATGGCCACTTTGGTTATATAAAAATTTTAAATAGCTATTCTTATCTACACATTCAAATAATAGCCAAAATAATGAAAATTGACCAAAATATCCTTATTATTGATTTAATATTTATATGATTTTGAATTATATGAAAAACTGAAATTATTAATTTTTATTTAATTACTTTATAATTTTAATTTATTAAAAATTTAATTCTTTATATTTTAAATTAATTTTATAAGTTCAACCTAGGGTTCATCCTTCCCAATTAGGATATATAGTATAGTGAGTCAATAAATTTTACTTTTAATTACTTTCTTCAAATAATTTGAATTCTTTAAAATTATTTTAATATAAATAAAAAATTAAATATATTTTATGCGAGTTGGTAAATTTTTTTATATTGTGTTTGTGTTTTTATAAAAATATTTAAACTAAAAAATATTATTAAATCTGAAAAAATGGGGATGTTTCTGGAAAATGGCTAATTCTTGAATGTGTACATAATATTGGCTATTTAAGGTTTTAATATAGTCAAATAGGCTATTTAAGGTTTCCACTCTTCTAAATATAACCATTTTTTTTTTCAATACAGCCCCATTTTTTATTAAATAAAATATATTACTTACTATTACTTTTTTACCCTTCAAACTTTTAACTTAAAAGCTAAATTAAAAAAAAATTATTAGTTACTTAACATAGCCGTTCGCAAACAAAAATTTAAAAGAAGGTTACATAGCCCATTTTACTGTCAACCATTTGGAGGAATCATAATTTTTTTTAGAAATCAAAATTCAGAAGTTGTTGTAGATTGGTGAAGAGCCTTCATCGGCGGCACCGGAGGCTGGAGCAGCCGTGGTGGTTATGACTGGAGATCTCGCTGCTTGAACTTTGTGCGCAGGTTTTGGCATTTCCCAGAACGTCGCCGGCGGAGGACGAAGCATTTGCCTTGGACTTAGACCGCTTGGTTTTGCGGCAGCCTCCGCCGACGGGGATGTTGCGGAGGACGGCGCCTTTAGTCTAGTATCGGTGGCAAATCTTGCAGAAGTGACGCGGCTGTAAGAGGTTGTAGTTGTTGTAGCAACAAAACTTAGTGTTGAGTGAGTCGCAGCGCAAATACTTGACAACATGGTGGTTGAGTGGCCGCAGCCGCCTTTCGCTTCCGGCAATAAACCTCCCGCCGCCACCTCCCTCTCTAATGCCTATGTATATCTTGCATTCTTGATGATTTGAGTAGATGCATTATCCGGCATGTTGGTCTACATGGATTCAGAGGTTGCGTGCGGTAGGAGCAAGGTTTCTGGTGAATATATGCACTGCTGGTTGCATTTTGGGATTCTCCTTCGCATAAATTTGAGACGGTAATCTGCAGTTGTAATGAAAATTATTTATTCATCATTCAGAAGCTTATTTCCTATAAAATAATCTCATAATTGTTGAGTTATGCAATCTTCGAGGCTACGGAGGACTGGAGGCTATGTTTTGTTGAAGAGGATATATTATCAAGATCTAATTTTTTATGGGGTAATTCTAAATGCAGCCACAATATTTCTTAATGTAGCCCCCAATTTTAAAAAAATATTAAAATATTATGTAATATTACTTCTTCACCCTTTAGCCCATAAATTATAAAAAATACTTAATAATCATGTAACCCCCCTCCCATTTCACAAAAATGAATTTCAAATACAACTAGAACGACACCATCATTAGAAGAATCACGAAAATGGTACGACACACATTATTCCTCAATATCAAAGATTTCAAGAACCCTTTCATGAATAATTGGGGCGGAATGATTCAACACTTAATCCGAATTCAGCATGATCCCAACTTAAAACATTTGGAATGGTGGAACTGTTGTGCACTTAGATCAATGTAATTCAACCAATATTTTCAGTCACAATAATGGTGTGTTCAACTCCGCCACCGCTATCCTACAATTTTGATTTTTCAACGAATGAAGCACACGTTAACAACCACTTTTACAACAAAAATAGAAGCTATGTTGCTCCAACCAAATATACAAACTCCATGGTTTCTATTCCACAGCATAGATGTTATACACAATTCCAGACTTTCAACCAGGGAAATAGAATCAACGCCACAATCTGGAATCAATAGTCAACAACATATAAGCTATAATATTGGATCAGAAAACATTCATGCCTTAATTTTTGCTCCACATGACAGCAGAACCTTTCCACATATTGCAAGACTTTCAAGCCAATGGAGCATAATCTACACAACAATCTAGAGTCTTCCACTTTAAAAAAACAAATCTATAGATCGAGGCTTTTAGGCTACAATACATGACACGTAGCGGCGAAGCCAGCCTTGGGCTAGAGGGTTTCCGACCCCCGGCAGCCGGATTTTTTTAGCTGTATTTAAAAAAATTATAAGACTCGATCCAATCATGATATGGTCGAGCCCCCGGAACTGAAAGTCTGCCTCCGCTCCTGATGACACGATCAACATTTATCAACATGATCTTTATTGCTCTAATATAGATAATTATATTGTTGCTCCAAAAATTTAAGGATGATTATGACATTAATCAGGGTCTGACATTTGAGCAAATAAAGGTATGTGTCTTTGATGAAGATTTCACCATTTATGGACATCATGTAATATTATTTTCGTTTAGGAATTCGTTCGATTTCGTTTCGCTATGATGTATGCGCTGAACTTTTGATATTGAAGTGGGAAGAGGGGCTACATTATTTTCAAATTTGTTTTTGTTTATTGTGTAATCAAGATTTTAATTTATGAGTAAAAGGATAAAATAATAATATTACATAATAAGGGGGGCTATATTGAGAAATACAGTAGCTGCGTTTAGAATTACCCTTTTTTATGTTTAGTTAATATTTTTATGTAGTGGCTAAGAGGGTAAAAATGTAATATTTAAAAATAATTTATTTTTATAAATTAAGAAGCTACATTGAGAAAAAATGTGGCTATGTTTAGAATCACCATTTGAATTATTTGTCATTTAGTGGCCTATTAGGTGGGCTATGCATTGGCCGATTTACACTTATGGAAAATCGATTTTTTATTTTTATAGTATTGTGATTCGATTATTTTATGAGTTAACCTCCACGTAGAAGTTGTGCATAAAAAGAGGTTGGACAAAGAAAAAAATAGTAAGAGGGAGACTAAAAATGAAAAGGAATCATAATAATTTTTAGATTTTATTCAATTTTATAATTTTTTATTCGAAATAATTTAATGTAGCTTACCTTTCAAAAATTTCTTCGATCCACCAATAAGACTAGATTGCCCGGGCAAAATTTTTTATATTTATTGAAAAGACTATTATAGATTTCATAATTTTATTTATATATTAAAAATAATAAATTAATTACCACTTAAATACTATTTAACGAGTTTTGAAACCATGCTCCTCAATTAGAATGACAAGGTGTGAGCCTTCTTTCTTTTATTTAATTCTTCATCACTATATTCTGTCAAATAGCTAAGTAATTTCGTTTTCCCTCTAAAAAGAAAAATAAATACATAGAAAACCAATTTCCCAAAACCAACAAATGTCGAGAAGGGTATCACCAGATTTTAGTAAATTTGTCATCGGATTCAACTTCAGCTACACTTTTGTATTATATTTATACTTTCTTGTTTCATATTTATTTTTATTATCATTTTTATTTACTCTCGCATTTCAATTTAATTTTATAAAAACTGATAGTAGAGGGCCTATCAAGATTAAGGGCGAGAAAAACGAACCGAAGGATTTTGGATGGGTTTGAATTTGTAGAATTTTGATGTACCAATATTATTCATTGATTGAAAAAAACGATTTACATGGTTGGTACATATATATAGAGCTTAAAAAATAAAATAGAAAACTCTAAACCTAATCCATATAGAAAACCTAAACCTAATCCTTGAAGGAAACAAATATATATCTATCTATGATATACATCTATCTATGCAATCTTGAGATACGATTATATCCTCACAGATATGTGTGAATATTATTATATCCTCACAGATATGTGTGAATATTATGAATATCAACACCCCCCCTCAAGTTGGAAGGTGGAGATTCCGAACACCCAACTTGCGTACGAGATATCCGAGCTGATCCGCACCCAACGCCTTTGTAAAAATATCAGCTATTTGTTCGGTGGTTGATATTTCTCGTGGCTCAATGTCCTGCGAATCCACTCTTTCACGGACAAAATAACAATCCATTTCCACGTGTTTTGTTCGCTCATGGAATACAGGGTTCTTTGCAATGTGTAGTGCGGCTTGGTTGTCACAGTACAAACCAGTCGGTTTAAATTGCTTCTCTCCTAACTCGGTCAATAACCAACGTAACCAAATTACTTCACTGACGACATTTGCCATTGCTCGATACTCGGCTTCTACTGAAGATCGTGCCACCACACTTTGCTTCTTAGTACGCCACGAGACAGGAGCATCTCCTAACTTGATAACGTAGCCACTTCGTGATCGCCTTGTTGCTGGGCAAGTGCCCCAATCCGAGTCACAATAAGCCTTTAGAGACAAGTCCCCATCAACTGGCAAGTATATTCCTTGTCCTATGGTCCCTTTTATGTATCAGAGTACACGCATGGTTGCGTCAAGGTGTACTTGCTTCGGGGAAGATAAAAATTGGCTCAAGATACTGACGACATATTGGATATCAGGTCTTGTTACCGTAAGATAAAGAAGACGCCCAATGAGTCTCCTATATTGATGTTCGTCAACTGTGGGGCTTTCAATAGCTGCGTCCAGCCGCAGTTGTTGTTCCATCAGCATGCGACTTGGCTTGCATCCTTCCATTCCTGTATCACACAAAATATCCAAATCATATTTTCGCTGGCTCATTACGATCCCACTCTTTGATCGAGCCACCTCAATACCTAAGAAATATTTTAACGGTCCAAGATCCTTTATGCTGAACCTCTTGTCAAGATAATCCTTCACTTGTTGAATTTTATCTTCATTATTGCCGGCTAACAACACGTCATCCACGTATATTAAGGCAGCAACAAAAACCCCTTCGCGTTTGTATACGAACAGGGAATGATCCGCGGGGGACTGCCTAAAACAAATCTCGGCGAGGGCTCCAGTGAACTTCTCATACCAACTCCTTGAGGCCTGCTTCAGCCCGTACAGAGATTTGCGAAGCTTGCATACCCTTGTCTCTCCTTTCTTTGCGAATCCTTGTGGCAACTTCATGTACACATCTTCCACAAGATCTCCATGCAGAAAGGCATTGTTAACATCCAGTTGGTGTATCAGCCATCCTTTCTTAACACCGATCGCAACCAGACATCTCATTGTTACGAGCTTTGCCACGGGCGCAAAAGTTTCGTGAAAGTCAACACCAGGAACTTGAGTGAATCCTTTAGCGACAAGCCGTGCCTTGTACCTTTCTACCTCACCTGTGGGTTTGTACTTTATTTTATACACCCACTTCGAATCAATGGTTGTCTTTCCTGCTGGAAGATCGACTAATTCCCAAGTTCCATTTTCCTCAAGGGCCGTGATCTCCATTTTCATGGCTTCTCTTCATTCATTAATCTTTACAGCTTGTGAGTATGTGCGTGGTTCAGTTTTAGCATCAATGAAGGCTAGAAAACACCTGTGATTGGGTGAGAAAATATCACATGTAATATAATTGGTTATGTGATGTACCGTCGAAGTTGCCGAATTAGAGTCGAGTCGGGTGTGGTCTATGGAATGTGGTAGGTCAACTTCATAGTCAATCAAGTAGCTTGGCTGCTTTCTCGTTCTCTCGCTGCAGCGTCGGATGACTCCTTGTTCATCGTTCCCTTGAGCTTCATTTTTCTGACTTGCTGGTTGTGTTTCTTCAATTAATTCTTCAACAAGTTCATGCTGAAGGTCATCTGATTCGTGAATCATGCGGCTTTTGGTTGCTTCTTTCTTCTCTTCCTGGGTGCTGTCGTAAGGAAACACATCTTCAAAGAATACTACATCTCTCGAGACAAGCACCCTTTTTTGTTGTAAATCATATACTTTGTACCCTTTCTGTCCATGTGGATATCCTATGAAGATCGACTTCCTTCCCCTTTCACCAAATTGATCATTCTCCTTTCCTACATCTTTGGCATATGCTAAGCACCCGAACACCCTCAAATTCTCATAACTCGGCACCTTTCCAAACAAGACCTAATATGGTGTTCGATTTCCTAGCAGCTTAGAAGGTAGACAATTAATGATGTAGGCAGCTGTGAGCACGCACTCCCCCCAGAAACTTATAGGTAGACTGGCCTGAAATCGTAAGGCTCTAGCAATTTCCAGGATGTGTCTATGTTTCCTCTCGACGACTCCGTTTTGCTGGGGCGTGTGTACGCACGAGGTTTCGAGAAGTATCCCATTTTCAGCATAGTATTCCATCATGTCTCTTGATTGAAATTCTCCTCCATTGTCACTTCTTATACGCTTGACATTTTTCCCAAACTGTGTTTTAACCATCTTGCAAAACATTTTGAGGTATACGTTTGTCTCGGATTTGAATATCATCAGGTAAACCCACACGCCTCTACTAAAATCATCGACAATAGTAAGGAAATAATAAACTCCCGTAAGGTAAGGTGTCTTATATCCATCCCAAATATCACAATGCAATAAATCGAAGCAACTATGAGTTCGAATGGAGCTTAAAGGAAACGGAACTCTAGTTTGTTTAGCCCTTATACAAGGGTCACAAAACATTATTACTAATCTCACAAATATCTTTGAGCTTATCCTTTGATGCATGTCCCAACCTCTTGTGCCATGTATCTGCGTCGACTTTGGTAGTGAAAACCCGGCGATTGTTGTTGATCGGCTCCAAGAAGTACAGACCACCACATTCCTTACCCGCTCCAATCAGCTTCTTCGAGGTTAAGTCCTGCATAACACAACCATTGACATAAAAGGTTAGTGCACAGTTGTGCTCTTTGGTCAGACGACTGACGGAGAGTAGATTGCATTCAAAACTCGGGACACGTAAAACATTGTTGATTTTCAACCCGTTTTGCAGGGTGGTGCTCCCTATTCTTGTAACAGCCGCTCCCTCTCCATTAGGCGTTTTAACTGGAGTGTTGTTTACGGCACATATTTCATGCTCAAGAATGCCTCCTCTCCCAATAATGTGGTCTGTGGACCCTGAGTCAATAATCCATGATGCTAAATTTTCACAATTCTTGCATGCCATATGAACGGACGAGCTAGCAGTAGGGTTATTTGCGCCACCATTCGGTAGATCCTTCAGCTGGTTCAACTGCTCAGGAGTAAACCCTTGTAGGATATTGGTATCGACGGTTCTGCCATCGACATGTGTTGCTTTGTACGCAGATGACGGTTTCCGGTCGGATTTTCCCCTTTCTTTCTTCCAAGGCTTGCCTCTCTTTCTCCTTTCTGGATATTCAACAATCTCATATCAATTCTCTATCGTATGCCATAACTTGCCACAATTGCTACTCTGAGGAGGTGATCTCGCATCCTTAGCAATTTCCCATTTTTCAATATTCGCTTGCTTTTGGACTTGAAACGCGGCTCCATCCAGGGCTGACTTTCTGGAACTCGTAATCATCCGTTGGCGCTCATCCTCTGATACAAGGTGGTACGTTACTCCAAGACTGAGCAGTGGCGTCATACTCAAAATCTGACTTCTGATGGTGTTGAAAACATCATCTAGACCCATCAGAAACTCATAAATTCTTTCTTTCTCAAGCTTATCGGCAAACAACTTTCCCACATCACAAGTGCACTTTCCACACGTACACTTTGGCGTGACTGTTACCGCATCGATCTCATCCCATATACTTTTCATCCTGGTATAATAGGCTGAAACTGATATTTTATCTTGACGCGTGAAGGTCAAGTTTCTCTTCAACTCATTGGCCTTTGGTGCGCTTTCCTTCCCGAATCTTTCTTCCAGATCGCTCCATATCTCCCGTGCTGTCTTGGCGTGCTTGACGCTATTTCGAATTTCCTTGTCCATTGCAACGACAAGCCATCTTTTTACCATAGCATTGCATCGTTTCCACAGAAGTAGATTTGAAGGATCGTTCTCAGGCATCGGCAGCGACCCATCCACGAATCCAAGCTTGTTTTTTGCCAAGAGACAGTTACTCATCTCTTCACACCAATCTCCGTAGTTTTCGTCATTGAGGAGGTCGGTAACATAGACGTGGCTTGGATTATCGGATGGCCCTTTGTAATATGGAGACATGAGATCATTGACGACTCCACTTTTTTCAGCCATGGACGAAGAAGAGAACGATGGGTTGAGAGAAAAATTTGCGGAAGCTTTAAAATTGAACCGATGGCTCTGGTACCATGTAGAATTTTGGTGTACCAATATTATTCATTGATTGAAGAAAACGATTTACATGGTTGGTACATATATATAGAGCTTAAAAAATAAAATAGAAAACTCTAAACCTAATCCATATAGAAAACCTAAACCTAATCCTTGAAGGAAACAAATATATATCTATCTATGATATATATCTATCTATGCAATCTTGAGATACGATTATATCCTCACAGATATGTGTGAATATTATGAATATCAACTGAATTTCAGTTCGATTTCAAAATCTCCAAACGAACCTATGTTCTTTTTGGGTCAGTTTGGGATATTTAGGCTATTCTCATCAGTGATCGCAGTGTGACCTAATCATTTAATAAAATACTATTTTTTTTATATTCACCTCACAACTTACAACTTAATATTATTTAAATTTCCATCAATGACTTCAATCCAACCTAACTTTTTAATTAAAATAATGATTAATTTATTTTATTAATTTCTAAGTTATAATATAATATAAAATTTTAAAATATTTTAAGTTCCTAATAAAATAAATAAGTTATTATGCACTAAGAATTCAAAATTTAATTAATAAATAAAAATAAGAAAATAAATAAGAATAAATATAAATTGACAAAGTACAAATATAATTCACGATACATCAACTATTAATTAAAGATTATAATCTCTATTTATAAATAATTTTTAATGATTATTTAAAATATAAATATACATATAATTAAATTCTATTTATGAATTTAAATATGTTTTTTATTATTACTTAAATTATATAAAAATAAATAAAAATGACAATGAATGAAAATGTGCTATATGTATTTGTTGTAAGGAAAGTGAGAGGTTGTCAGTGGGCGGCTGTTTGCCGGTGGCTGTTGATGGTCATTGCATTTTGTTAAGGTTTGATTTATCGGAATAATTGGAGCTCTTGAAATTGTTATAGAATAATAAAGAACGGCGAGAAAAGCAATGTTAGGAACTGAGTTTCAATTTACCTCCTAATTTGATGTTTTGATATGTTAAAACTTACTTTAACATTAAGTTCTAAAGTCTCTAAATGTAATACTTGTATATGATTGATCGCGTTATAATGGACTAGAAGCTTAGATGCTGAAGACCGAGCAGAGAAATCAGAAACTGAGTTTCCGATGATGATATTCAAGAAGACAAAGTTTGAGAAATCCAGAATCAAGTTCCTATGCTTGAAGAAAAGAACCAAAGAATCTTGAAGTTCTGAGGACAAGTGTTCGTGCTTGAAACTTAGTAAGGGCAGTAACTTAGTTTCTGGAAACTAAATTTTTCCGAAGTAAGATAGAAACTAAAACTGAGTTTGGGAAGTCAGTTTTCAGTTTCAGCATTCAAGAGCACGTGAAACACAAGTGTTCGAGGTCAGACTTAAGTCACTTCAATGTAAAGTCAAAATTTAGTACAAGGAAACATAGAACTTGAATTCCTCGGACTAAAACTTAGTCTGACAAGAGCAAGTAGAAAGTACACTGCTAAAAGCAAAAGCAGACGAAGCAAAGCAGATGAGGACAATCAAATCTCTGTCTCTAATGGATCAAAGTTCAAGTCTAACGGACATAAATTCATAATGTCGACCAAGAGCCTATAAATAGGTCAACACCTCTGCAAAATCATCATCGAAAATCTTGTGAAAAGCTAAGCTGACATTCTGTCAAATTCTCTACTCAAGCTCTTTGCAATTTCGTGAGTTCCTATCACGAGACTTGAGTTTCTAACTCAAGTTACTTTTTCTGTGCTTTTGTTTAAGAGCACGAGGCTGAAGCTTTAAGCTAAAGCTATTTCCTTGGTGAATATAACTTTCCAAAGTTATATTCATAGTAGTCAGTATCCTATTATGGGATATTGATTATCACGAGCATAAGTCATAACCAACCGACTGAGTTCTGGGAACAAGAAAACATCCAATCATCCAGGAAAAAGGCTGCGGGTGCGTCTTCACTTCGACCTGAAGAATGATCAGCTTACAAGAAGTTTCTGGACGAGTGACGATAGTAGATTGAAGGATGGAGGTTTCCAACAGGCTGTCCATAAATCGTGAGAAAGCTTGTACACTGAAACTTAGTGGATTCCCGATTAAGTTCAGAAGAGTGGACATAGGACTTTGATTCCGAACCACTATAAATATCCTATCTTATTTACTCGCTTTATTTAAATTTTTGCATCTAAGTTCTCAAACTTACTTTGAAACCTTCAATACTTGTCTAAGTATTGAAGTGTATAATCTTGAAACTTACTTAACAATGCCTGAGCAAGATCGACTTTTATTAAGCTGAATACTAAGTCAAGTCAGTTTTCAGAACCAAGTGCAGGAGTATAATGGAGTTAAATGGTCTTAGGGTTCGATTCAACTCGAACCATCCGAAAAAACAAGGTTTGGTTCTGTTGGGACCGTATGATATTATCCGCTTTGGGCCGAGCACAAGCCCACACAAATTTATTTTTTGGGCATCTCCCAAAAGGTCTCATAAAGTTAATTGTTGACTCTTATACAATGAATTTTTCCTTTCGCTTTCGACACAAGGCACCAAAGAACGATCTCCACTTGGCAATTGAGGGCTTCCCACATGCACCATAGTCCACCACCATCTCGGTCCCCTCCAAGCCCGAACCTAGGCTCTGATACCACTTGTTGGGACCGAGACTCCGACATTAGTATGATATTGTCCGCTTTGGCCAAGCACAAGCCCACATGGATTTTTTTTTGGGCATCTCCCGAAAGATCTCATACTAATAGAGTTAATTGTGGATTTTTATATAAAGAATTTTTCCTTTCCTTTTTCGATGTGGGATAAGTTGAGTTTGCTATCCAACAGATTCGGTTCAAACCGAACCAAAATTGAAACCGAAAGTTTAGTTATATTTTTGTTCGGATTGGGCGGGAAAGTTCGGGCGACTCGGGTTAAATTTTCCAAAAAATTCGAATTGAATATGATTTGGGCGAGTTGAGTTTGGTATGAACCCAAACCACCCATTGCACAAGCCTAATGAAGAAAATAGCAGTTAATTTGCCAAATGTTTGCTCTAAGAATTGGACGGCGAGATGATTAAAGCAAAGTAAAATATTTAGTAGATTGAGATGAATGTACATATATAGAATTCTCGTGACACAACAGTTAATTTAAACGGAATTGTACCGCATCACGCA
This sequence comes from Plectranthus barbatus, assembly GCA_026898455.1. Classification (NCBI taxonomy): domain Eukaryota; kingdom Viridiplantae; phylum Streptophyta; class Magnoliopsida; order Lamiales; family Lamiaceae; genus Plectranthus; species Plectranthus barbatus. Next base: position 352,305 of record JAPKLW010000481.1, read on the forward strand.
ACGCCTTCTTGGATTGTTTTTTAGTGCGAATCCAACTCTTTCTATCTATTCTACATTTGATCCGGTCGGTGCTTTCTTCAAAATTGTTGTTCATCATTTCCTACCCAACAATAACCTATCCCAACTCTATCATGAAAGTTCCCCATTCAATCTGGCCTACACTGTCGGATTTTTAACTATCATGTATAAATATTAATTGGCTGCTTCCATCTTCCCTTATTACAAAAAGAGGCGCTCCATTCACATAATAAAAGAATCACATAATTAAGTAAGGGATAAAGGTTAATTTGACCGTCTGAATATTCATGTAGGATCAAATTAGCCCCTCAATGACTATTTATTTGGCTCAGCTACACTATTTGACTATTAAAAATAGTTAAAAAATGCTCACTTACATACCATGTGTACGTGTTAATGTGTCCACCAGATGATATGACAACATTACATCAGTGGTGGGACCGATTTTAATTATACTTGGCACCTCTAATTTATTGGCACATCAACTATGGACACATGTTAGGTAGATGATCATTTCTGTAAAAATAATTCAATTTAATCCTTTAATTTTTTTATAATGACTGTTATAATCTTACTAAATAGAAATGTAGAACACATATTTGATAGTTCATTTTAATTAATGAACTTGTGTTTTAATATATTATTTTAAATTTATATTTTTTAATTTTTATAAATATAAATATTTAAGATAATAAAATTAATTAAAGACAATAAAATTTGAGGATATTTTGTTTATCTCCATTAAACTACTCTCTTCTCAATACTTGTTACTTAATAATTTGCCAAAATCTTTCTTTATAGTTTATTTTCATTCAGATAAAAAAAATAAATAAATAAAAGCTGGGCTTATTTCTTCGAGTAAATCTTTTAACTAATATATATATATATATATATATATATAGAGGAGGGATCATGTAAAAAAAAATCTCCCTGTGAAAAAAAGAATGAATTAAGTCCATCAGATCTAAAAAAATCAATAGCTGATATGCAAACAAGCAATGATTAAAACACAATCAAGCAGCAAAATAATCAAGCAACAACTAAAGCACAATCAAGCAACATTGTAATCAAGCAATGACCTGAATACAATCAAGCAATGACGTGAAAACAATCAAGCATCTTTCTTATTTTCTCACGTTAAGATTTTTCTCACTGGATCCGCTCCCTATATATATATATATATATATATATATATATATATATATATATAAAGGATAATTTCATATAGATATCTTTTAATATTCATATAAATATATTAAGCCCCTAAAAATTCAAATCAAAATTATGGCTCCCCCCGATAAATGGAATTCAAAACCTTTATTTATACTAAAAAAATCCAAATTAAACTAAATTATATAATATAGTTGAATAAAAATTATAATATATATAATCTAAATTATATATTTTAGTTTAATAAAAAGTACAATATATATAAGCTATAATATTCACATACATGATTCTTAATACTTTGTTTTGTGTCATTTATATTTTAAGGCAAAAACTTGCGTTAGGCAGGCCTAAACGGTTTAGGCGGGTTTTATCCTACCCAAATGGGTTCACCCATCCCAAATAGGGTATATTATATGGGTTTGAGTTTGGGTTAATGGATAAAACCCGCCTAAAGCTTGGGTTAATGGATAAAACCCGCCTAAATCGTTTAGGCCTGCTTAACCCAAGACCTTCCCATATTTTAATGATCAATTTAAGAGACATAAAAATTAAATTAAAAACAGCATACTAATCGTATTTTAAAGTTACATATCAACTCTAAAAAAATTTTTATTCGAAATAATAACCCAGTTATTTGTTTATTTATTTATTTTTTTACAATTTTCGAAATGATGGAGGATGTTTGGAGTATTATTTTTATAAATTATGTAGCCTATATTTTACCTATTTATTTAATTTTATCTTCATGAAAATATACTGTAAAACAAATTTTGCTAGTTAAATTAAGTAACAAATATAAAGAAGAGGGCAGTTTAATGGAGATAACTAAACACAAATATACAAACTTTTTATTGTCTTTAATTTGTTTTATTATATTAAGTATTTCCATTTATAAAAATGAAAAATATAAACTCAAGATAATAGATTAAAAACACAAGTTCAATAATTAAAATGAACTATCAAATATGTGTTAATAAGGGTATAGTCATTATAAAAAGTTAAATTGAATCGTCTTTAATAGTCAAAGAGTATAATTGAGTCAAATAATCTATAAGAGACTAATTTGATCATGTGAGAATAGTTGGAGGGTCAAATCAATTCTTATGCCATTAAGTAAAGAAAAGATATCATCTCGTAATAATGATAAAATATATAGAAAAAATCATACAGTAAAATTAGCTTCAATACAATATATATTAAATTAAATCTAAAGATTTAGGACTAAATATAAAACAGAAAAAGATGTTGATGAGATCTATTCATTCTTGATCCCTTACACCACTTATCTTTATTATCAGCTCCTCTCTTCTTTTTAATGCATGGCTTGCCGATGCCCTCATTAGTATATGATTTATTTTTCTTAAGAATCAATGTGAGGATTATAAAAAAGAATTAAATTAATTAATTAATTCCTCTTATAATTGATTCAACTTGCCTAAGGCTTAGGGCAAAGTTAGTATGCATGAGCACTCATTTTCAAGAACCCTTGATTATTAATCACCTAATTTTCAATATGTAATCATGCAAGCGATTCTCACACTCTCAACTAACACGCATCGGATCTCGCTTTGAAAATTTTCAATCTTCACCATGTGAGGCTAGGCTCCACCCTTACTATAATATTATTCAACTTTTTAATTATTAATGACATTTTGTTTTTTTTTTTATTATCTCTAGCTATGTAAAAAATAAAAAAGAGATTGCATGTGACAGAGCTTCTCAAGTATAAAATGGCAGCACTCGTTCGTTGATCAATCACACTTTTTTTCACTTGCTCAGATTCTTCAACTCATTTTAAGCTTTTCAGAATGGCTTCACCCAAAGCCCATCTTTTCCTCTCCCTCAACCTTCTCTTCTACGTCCTTTCCACCTCTGCATGCGGCACTTGCGGCGGCTATGTAACACCGCCTGGTCGCGGTGGCGGTAGAGGTCCTGTAATACCTCCGGGTGGCGGTAGTGGCCCTGTAACACCTCCAGGAGGTGGTGGCGGCGGCGGTGGAGGTCCTATCACACCTCCGGTAGGTGGTGGCGGCGGTGGAGGCCCTGTCACACCTCCAGGAGGTGGTGGTGGTGGCGGCGGCGGTGGAGGTCCTGTCACACCTCCGGTAGGTGGCGGTGGCGGTGGAGGTGGAGGTGGAGGTGGTGGTGGTGGTGGAGGAGGAGGCGGCGGTGGTAACACGGGAAGGTGCCCTCGGGACGCATTGAAGCTAGGAGTGTGTGCAAATCTGCTGGGGGGGTTGGTGGGAGTGGTGATCGGAAACCCTCCAACGCTGCCGTGCTGCAGCCTGCTGGCGGGGCTGGTGGACCTGGAGGCGGCGGTGTGCCTGTGCACGGCGATAAGGGCGAGTGTGTTGGGCATTAATCTCAACATTCCGCTTTCTCTCAGCCTGCTGCTCAACGTGTGCGGAAGGAACCCTCCACCGGGCTTTACTTGCTAAATTAAATCAAATCTCAATTCAATGCCATGCCATGCACTTTATTTATGATTATCATCTTCCTTCCTACTTGCATGTTTTCAATTAGTCGATCCTAATAATTTGAGACTTAGCTTTCGTTTCGAGTGTTCACCCAAAATATTGGTGATTGTTAATTTCAAGACTACTGCATGTAATGTATCTTAATTATGTGTCTCTTCAAATTGTTTGTCGTCTCAGTGTTTCTATATAAATAACCCACCTTATTAAATTATAATTAAATAATACAGTACTATTATTGTTGCATTAATTTTTATATCTACGTTGGTATGAATCTCAACGTAATTAATTAAATATATAAATACTTAAGTAAGATTTTGGAAATATAATTCAAAAACATTATTTTAGATCAGTTTAATTTATTCTTAAAGATCGTGATCTTGCATAACTGCATGTTTGTTGTATTATTAATTACAAGCCAAAATGTGCGACAATTAGTTGTTGGACTTGGACGACATCGATTAGACCCTTCACCTCATGTTGTTTTACAAAGTCAAATTTAGACTATAAGTTTTTTTTTTCCTCACCAATCTAATAAAGTGATCATATATAATGCGACCTTTGAAGCTCTATTACTGCGCGCAGCAATGACATTTGCCACAATGTCATCAATATTTTATTAATAAACTGAATTAAAGAAATTGTAAAATGAAAGGAAAAGGAAGGAGTGTCATGACTCCGTTGCTGTCGGCCAATCTATAGTGTCATCCTCTCACATGCTGCCACTTGGCAGCATGTGATTGGATACTCGTATTTTTTGGATAAATACACAAAATAATTTATAAAAAAAAAAAAAAATTTATACCAAAATTCATAATTTTTTTTTCTCTATAAAATGAACCTAATATTGATACATTTTCATTCACAACCAAAACTTCTATTTTCTCTAGTATTTCTTCATTTCGATATCTTGTTATGGATCCAAATGATCCCAATTACTTCTTCTCTTCCCAAAGTTATCCAAGCCAACAAGATTATCCATTCTCCCAAAACTATTCGAACTACCAAAATTCACAACAATTTCCAAATGTTGATTATCAAAATTTTTCATATTCTCCTAATTTGAATAACCCTCATTCCTCTGAAGATGTTGAATCTATGAATACCAAAATGCCAAAAGGTTCAAAAACTAGCTGGTGTGTAAAAGAAGATGTAGCCCTCATGTCTTCATGGATCTATGTTAGTGAGGATAAGGTACGTGGAAAAAATCAGAAGGGAGGCTCGTTATGGGGTCGTGTACATAAATTGTATCACGATCGCCAAGCAGAAAACCCAAATGAGCTCAACGAAAGGAACGTTGAATCGATGAAAGGTCGTTGGAAACGACTTAGTGAAAACGTAAACCGGTGGGTGGGTGCTTACAAGGAGGCGTATGCTCGAAGAAGGAGTGGAATGAGCGAGACTGACATTGAGAAAGAAGCTCAGACAATTTATGAAGAAGGTGGCACTAGAGGCAAGTTTCAGGATTTTGTTGTATTCAAGGAAGTTATGAGCAAACATCCAAAGTGGGATATAACATCACTCCGGTGTGAAAATGAAGAGGACAATGATGAAGATGATGGTAGAAGCCACAAGAGATCAAAAACATCTGAAGATGGGGGATATTCTGTGCCTTCTGGTGAAGAAACTCCATCTAGCGGAGCTTCTATTTCCCGCCCAATGGGTAGAGACAAGGCAAAAAGGAAAGGAAAAGGTAAAGTTTCTACATCTAATTCATCTAATGAATTTGTTGCAGAATTACGTGCAATGAGAATCTCCAAAGATAATGAACTGGAGTTTATGAAGAATGCTGTGGCAACAAAGAAGGAGATGGATAAAATGAAGATGTATAATAAGACGTTGAATACCTTGCTGGCAAAACATGTCTTAACTCCAGAAGAAGAAGATCTCAAAATCCGTCTGATGACACTTGTGTTTGGACCATCTAATTAATCTTATTTCATGTAATTTCAGTGTGTTTGTTGCACCAATCTTTAGCATTCGATGTATTTTGTTGTGTTTCGATTTGTTTTAGTGTGTTTATCGCATTTTCCTTATCAACTCTATCATTTCCTTATCTCATAATATTCAACACTGCACCATGTCTTTATGTCATTTTCCTTATCAACTCTGCACTATTAATTGTGATATGTCTCTATCATTTTCCCACCATTTTCTTTATCAACTCTGCACCATCAACTTTCCAGCACATCCCCACCATTAATATTCTCCACCCACCATTTCTCTATCAACTCTCCAGCTAAACCCCACCATTAATATTCTCCACCCACCATTTGTCCATATAAGACGTTATGTCATTTATCATCTCTGCACCATCACCCACCATTTTTATCTCTTTCTTCTCTTTCTTTGTAAAATAATTTGCACAAACAATTCCTCTTTCTCACTTCAAATTATGTCTCTCCACGAAAACTCATCATCAGACTCAAGTTCCGATTCATTTGAAATCCCTGGATATGCTGAGTGGGAAGAACGAGTCCATCAGCAAAATCGACAAATTGATGGAATCATCCAAGAGTTCATCGCAAGCAATCACAATCTATTTGTACAACCTACAAATAGGAGAAGATATATCAACAGAGAACGCGAGATTGGTCATGAGCGTTTGATGAATGATTATTTTGTGGAGATGCCGACATACACTCCACAGATATTCAGACGGAGATTCCGCATGCAAAGATCATTGTTCCTCCGTATAATGGAGGCTGTCACTGCCAATGATGAATATTTTAGACAAAGGCGTAATGCCTCTGGCAGACTAGGTCTTTCACCAGTACAAAAATGTACTGCAGCAATGAGGGTTCTCGCATATGGGGTATCATCTGACGTTGTTGATGAATACTTGCGAATGAGTGAAGCTACGACTAGAGAGGCTGTTGTTCATTTTGTTGAAGGTATCATTTCATGCTTCGGTGAAACGTATCTTAGAAGGCCAAATCGAGAAGATCTTGCTAGACTTCTCTATGTTGGAGAACAACGTGGTTTTCCAGGTATGATCGGTAGTATTGACTGCATGCATTGGGGATGGAAAAATTGTCCCACTGCGTGGGCGGGTCAATACACAGGGAGAGGTGGAAGTCCAACAATAATCTTGGAAGCTGTTGCTTCATATGATTTATGGATATGGCATGCATTCTTCGGAACACCAGGTTCGTGCAATGATATTAATGTACTGCATCGGTCTCCTGTCTTTAATGATGTGTTAGAAGGTCGATCACCGAAAATTAATTATGTTGTGAATGGTCGTCAAAATGATAGAGCATATTATCTCACTGATGGCATTTACCCTTCATGGGCTGCATTTGTCAAGTCAATAGTTGCCCCACAGACCAGAAAACATAAGTTATTTGCTCAACACCAAGAGTCTGCTAGAAAAGATGTCGAGAGAGCCTTTGGTGTTCTGCAAGCTCGTTTTGCTTTTCTTCGACGCCCATGCCTTATTTGGGACAAGGTTTTGATAGGAAAAATCATGATGGCATGCATCATTTTGCATAATATGATAGTAGAAGATGAACGACATACATATCAGAACTATCATGATCCCACAGAGTTTCTCATGGATACCCCTACAGAAGTGCAAGGTGAAGATGTTGAATCGCTCAACTACTCTACACAACGCATTTCCAGTTTGTCTGATTATATGATCAATAGAGATGAACTTCGCAACAGACAAGCTCATCAAACCCTTAAACATGACTTGATTGAGCACATATGACAAAAATTTGGTGCCCATGAATAAATATGTAATTCGTTTGTAATTTCACTTTCGTGTTTGCTCTTGTATTTGTAATTCATGTATTCGTATTTAATTTCAATTTCAACTTCTATAGTTTATATTTTATTCAAATATTAAAATTTTAAGTGTATGTAATAAAAATATTATAATTATATAGTAATATATAAATATATATAATTAAAAAAGTAATAAAAAAATATTATAAATAATATATATTGAAGTATAAATATGAAAATAAAATAAATTTTAGGTTGTGTGATGTCATTGCTGTGAGTGAAATTGAGTTGGGTTGTGGGTTGTGTAGGTGGATGAGAGAGAAATTATTATTTTATTATTAGGTTGGGTTGTGGAGTGTCATTAGTAGGAGTAGTCTTATAATGCCAAAAAACTATCATGTGTTAGGACAAATTAAATGGGCTGTACCATTTACTATCTTACAATCCAAGTTAAAAACATAATCATAGTAGTAACTTTTGTGAAGTACGAAAATGCGAATATGTAAGTTTGACACACGGTTGTC